>CM070482.1:38573612-39124592 GCA_036324585.1 Champsocephalus esox | reverse complement strand
CTGCCTTTGTTTTACTCCCCAGTATTATAAACACTTTCTGTGAGTGTCCAGTTTTCTATCAGTCTTTTACTTTAACTTTATTATTTATTTGTACCCTTCTTTTTCATCCCATCTCCATACTCTTGTAATTTATCTCCCAGGTTTCTGATTTTTAATTTACTCAAAGAACCTCCCTTAGGAAATCCGAACATTTCCGTCCATATATTTAATTTACTCAGACTTTCTTCACCATATCTTGCTCGCATGACATCTACTATCGGACCCTCAGGAGGCTGTACACACCCCCTACCCTGCTTTGCCCCCATGGCAAAGTCCTGAAGTGTTACCAAAACACCCGCTTTGCTACCAAAACAAAGTCTTTTAAGTGTTACCAAAACACCCGCTTTGCTACCAAAACAAAGTCTTTTAAGTGTTACCAAAACACCCGCTTTGCTACCAAAACAAAGTCTTCTTAAGTGTTACCAAAACACCCGCTTTGCTACCAAAACAAAGTCTTCTAAGTGTTACCAAAACACCCGCTTTGCTACCAAAACAAAGTCTTCTAAGTGTTACCAAAACACCCGCTTTGCTACCAAAACAAAGTCTTCTAAGTGTTACCAAAACACCCGCTTTGCTACCAAAACAAAGTCTTTAAGTGTTACCAAAACACCCGTGTTACCAAAACACTATTTTTCATCCGTCGATGATGTGATATTTGTTTCTCAGTACAAATCACACAAAAACTGATCGTAATCCCAAATCACGACGGATATCCCAAATATCCTACTTTCGAGCAGTCCCTCTCATAAATGTCATGGAGCTTTAATTTACGTTTAACTTTAAACAATTTAGACTGTGTACATCTCACCCGTATTGAAAGCCCTTTGAGTTCGTTGGATCTCGTGAAGTCAATCGGTTCCACCCCTCGCGCTGGTCCCCTCGTCCCGTACGTTTTCTGTCGAGGTAGAGGAGGATCCAAAAGATCCCGGAGCGAGCCACCAGCGTCTGGAGTGGTTCACAATCTAACTTACAGAGATCCTGCCGACAACGCCATCTGTTATGGAAATCTCAGGACCCAAAACACGGCTAAAGAGTACAAGTCAGGGTAAAAACAAATAAATGGTGAATCGAGAAAGCTGTCTTTTGGTTATTTATTTGAAGCTTCAAATACACAATACAATAAGGTAAAAATGTCACAGGTCTGGCAGAGTCTGAAAAGTCTACCAGAGAGTGCGAAGAACAAAAACAAAAGCAGAGATTATATAGGGAACAGAGGGGAAAATGATAAATCTGGATTCACACGGTTAGAACTGTTTATGAGACACCATCTGGCCTTATGGCCTTCAGAAGGAGATAGCAGAACAGTTCTCGGAGCAGGGATGTATGATGTGTCTGTGTGAGAATCCCAGCAGTCAAAGCAGTTCTGGCCTTGACTGAGGAGGAGAAGGAGAGGAGGAAGAGAAACAATAATTGTTCCTTAAAGAGGAACAATAATGGTGAAAGCACAACAAGAGGAAATAACATTGATTTGGTTTAAGCATATGAAGGATATTATAAGGTAGCACATGAAATATTTCCACTACAGACACCATGAGCATCACACAATTTATTTAGTGGAAACATTTATGGTGTAAATGTTGGTCTCAGTAGAATCATAAGAAGAAGTTATAATAAAACATATTATAATATAACATATCTGGTTCTTGGCCAGGTCACTCTTGGAAAAGAGATTTTAATCTCAATGAGTTTTTTTACCTGGTTAAATAAAGGATATATATATATATATATATATTGCAGGAAGGCTGTCTAGCGTTCTGTAAAGCGTTCACCTGTAGTAGTAGTTACTGCCTCAGAGTCAAAACACAGGCATGATTCACTCCGCCTCCTTTTTTGTCTGGTTGTTTGGGGAAGTTTTACACTTGAATGGTAAATTAACTGGATTTATATACACACGTTTACGTCTTTACGTCTCATAGTGCTTGTAAAGTGCATATACAAGTCAGCATTCACAAGGTGCACCTGCTCAGGGAACACACACACACACACACTAATCCCCATCTGAAACAACTCCCTGTAACGTATCTTTCCCAAGGTGACAGCGACTTGTTGACTGCATAGGGCGTGGAACCACTGGCCATCTGATTGGAGAACGACCACCTCCTCCTAAATCAAGAGCATAATTCATGTACTTGTCCAGGGCTTTAAATTCTTCTTACTTCAATGAACGCAATTATAATAACGTACATGCACATACTGTATATACATTTTTATCAGCATTTCACAAGGTGACGGAGGAATGTTCTCTCATCAGAAGAAATGATTGAGGCAGTGGGTTCTGTAGAGTCTGTCTCACATCAAAACATCAACCAAACTCCAGCGGCCATGTTGAGCAAATCAGACCCCTCAAGAATGCAGATTTGAAGGGGCATGCATATTAATCTGGGGATTGGCACATTGTTAATGGCAATGTTTTATTATGTGGAGAACAAGCTTCCGATGCTCTCGCTGGCCTCTCCTTCTTTGTCCCACCGTGTTTTTACTGGGCGCTCACATTGGCAGCTGTATCTTTTAATGAGATCAGACTTCATTAAAGAGGGCCCTCACCCACCCTTCCCCAGGTCCTCCAACGCTAACGCTTCAATTAGCCCAAACGGCAGGCAGCAGATATGAGTTATTATGTGCAGAAGGAGACGAAGGAGAGAGGAGAGGAGGTGATCCTAATGAAGCTGGAGTGCAATGCAAAGTGTGTGTTTAAAACCCCTTTGTAAGATGCTGGACACTGCTCAGTGCTTCTGCTCAGCCTTCAGCGTGTGGACATGTCTGTGTGCCTGTGCAGTGGAGCTGCCTCGTAGAGTGAGCAGTCCTGCGGAGGCCATTTCTCTCTTTTTGCATTAACAAATGTTCTGTGTCTGAGAGGTTGTCATGGCAACAGCATGAGACACGTCTGCCATGTCACTTTGGTCACAGATTCCATGAAGCTTCTGTTAAGTGTGGGCACATCTGTGCAGAATGAATACTGTATGAAGCTCATGCACACGTGTATTTCCCTTCAAGGAAAACTAGTCAACTACATGTTGGAGAAACTTGGTGAAAGGGTGAAGCACAGGGCCCAGGAAGAAACTAGATGGTTTGAGCGCGTCTGGATATCTGGGGTATGTGTTTACCTTCTGTTTGGAGTCCTGGATATTGCTTTGGTGTGCATTCATGTTGAGTCAGAGCGAACAAACCATTTCCTGAAAACTACATTGAAATACTTTACAAAGTTTTATTTAAAGAGGCTTTTATCTATTCTTCTTTTTGTCTGTTTGGGGGGGTTGTGCATATAAAGTGTTGGTCTGCAAAAGCTTTTCCCACAGGGGTTATCCACGCCTCTATTGGCTAGTGCTTCAACACATTGGATGTGAGAGTGGAGACACTACATGCCAATATGAACCTGAACACGAGTGTTATATGTTCTTTCTGAAAGCTCTGAGCAATGAAAGACAACACATCTTTTTAGTAGCCTCCATGTTGTGACTTCCAGTTCATGAACTTGCATGTGAATGCAGCATCGGCCCTACATGCTCTGACTGAATCTCTACCTTGACGCCTGGCTCGGACATCGAAGGCCTTTTGCGATCGGCCCAGAGCAGCGTCGGTGAGTCTGAATGTGTTGTGAGCAGAGGACGACAGACACGTCTGCAAGGTGCTGCGTGCTCAGTCCGATTGAGTCAACAACAAAGCAGCAGGGCTTGGAGATGAGTCTGAGGAAGTCTGAAAGCCGTGTTGGCTGTTTGAATGTGGCCCAGGGGACATTGTCCAAACCCTGTCGGAACAGCGCGTCCATTTGAAGCTTTGCTGTTGGACAGAACTCTGTTCCGTTCTTTAATCCTCTTAATCTGTTCAAAGAGCTGGCTTTCTAAAATGACTTGGCAGGATTTCCATTTTACAGTAAAGCCCAATTTAACACGACATCACTCGTGTCACTTAAAGGGAAACTGCTGTATTGAGACAAAGTGTGCACGGCAAGCAGTAACCCAGCAGACCTCCGCTGATAACACATCACATGTTTGCACACATGAGTAGAGTCTGAGGATGATCTGTTTTAATGCAGAATCAGATTGTGATAAATATCAGAGATTATCCTGGAAACAGATACCGAGTAGACAACAAACACCGATTTAGTAAATATAATATGGTACTTGGTTCTTAAGCATTGTGTACACATGTGATCCGGACTTTAACTGTGGTGTAATCTCTCTCCATCTGCGTTACAGACTCACAGGAAACTGAGTGTCTTACCAGCGAAGTCTGCCTTCCACCTTTAACCCTTCTCCTTAGTGTCTTTACTTCATGAAATGTAGTTCGCAAATATTTAATTTTTGTTGGTTTCTTAAAAATATCTTGTTAGGTGTTCGACTCCCTATCACGTGACTTCCGGTTCCAAAAACAAATACGTCGACAAAGCACCAAACCCAAAGCCCTGCGCCGAACACACCTCCCCCAACCTTTCAATCATATGAGTTTGTCATTTCATACACATTTTAACTAGGGCTGTCAAACGATTAAACATTTTAATCAGATTAATCACAGTTTAAAAATTAATTAATCATGATTAATCACCATTCGAACTATGTCCAAAATATGCCATTTATTTATGTGTATTGTTGTGGGAATGGAAAGATAAATGAAAGAAGGCGGATATATCCATTTAACAAACAGTATCTATGTTTATTATCACATTTTTCTGCATGTCAAAATGAAAGACAACCCACACACCTATCAATCATCAAACCGTGGGGTCTTAATTCATTACGTGTTGATTTATATCAATGGGGGAGTACTTCAGGAAAGTCGACAGAGCTAGTGGAGTACTTCGTGACCACAGAGCGTGAACGTTGTGATCAGCTGTTTATCTAACCGCCTTCTGGAAAAGTTTATCTAACCGACTTCTGGAAAAGCTTCACAAGTACGTCGGTACGCAAATGCGCTTTGTGACACAAGTGACGGTAATCATGTCAGATTACGCACATAACCTGCGTACCAGTTATGTGCACCCCTGTACCAGAGCCATATTATTACTATTATATGGCTCTGCCCTGTACGACAGCAAGAGTATTCTCCGTCGGGACTTCCTGCAACAACACCACGCCGTTATCAAAGATGTTCTATTGAGAAGACGATCACTACGTGACAAACAGTTTTCAAAACCGTTTCTGGTCTTCGGTATTTCCAGACAAGTGGCTACTGAAATCAATCTTACTAACTGCTGTCTGTGCAATTTACTCCGCGCGAGTTGGCAGACTTTATTTTGCTTACTTTAACATCATTTTTCATGGTGGGGCTAAGCCATTTCTTGGTATGGGTGTAGCCTACCCCAGCCATACCCTGGCGCTGCCACTGGTGGGATGTATGGGGCGGGCCATTCTGCACATGCGTTAAATGCGTTAAATATTTTAACGCAATTAATTCAAAAAATGAATTACCGCCGTTAACGCGATAATTTTGACAGCACTAATTTTAACATAACGTTTTACACCATTACATCACATGTCATGTCATCACATTACGTCACATGTCATGTCATTACATCACATGTCATGTCATCACATTACATCACATGACACTTGTATGACGCTTTTACCCAAAGCGACTTACACTCAGTGCTGTGGACAATCCCCACAGGAGCACTTTGGGGTGAGGTGTCTCAGGGACGCAACGACATGCTGACTGCAGTGGGGTTTGAACCTGCTACCCCCTGATTCAATGTCCAGCACACTACACACTGAGCCACAGCCTCCCTCACACCATGATCATACTTTACTAGAGATATTTCAAAAAGTCAAAAATCCTAGTCTTATGGAATGTTTGTATGAAGTCAATATTAAAGTAAGACCACCATATTTCCTCAACTTCAACAACGTGCTTTGAGTTGCCTCAACATTATCACCTTGACCGTGATTCGATTCACAGGAAGACACTTTGTGAGGAGAACAAACTCTACATGTTGCCAGATAATGTGTTATCCAATAAACTACTGCTCGTTCAATTACATAACATATTATTGTCTGCAGTACATGACTTTAAACTAAATAATGATTTCATCAAATCGTGTAATGATGGTAATCTTCTGCATCTGTTGGTGAAATGAAATAATTGCCTCGAGTACAAAACGTACGCTCAAACATCACATCTACCACACAAAGCTCTGAGTGCGTTAGTCACATTTGAATATGTTAAATGTATGCTCAGAAAAGGGTTTAGGAACGTATCAAATACTTCTACCACTGAACACACCAACACAACCATCTCCTTATATCCTTCCGCGAACCCGACACACATTCCCTCTCCATGTTTACAATCGTTCAAGCCTTTTGAAAGAGAGTGCTGATTGGGCCCCTTCAAGACTGACACAACTTGCCTTCAAACAATCATCAACATAATGTTTACAAAAGTGTAACAGCAAACATAACAACAGGAAGTAATGCGTTGACAATGGTAAGGTCACAGGAGGAGAGATGAGGCCACCTTGGTCAGTGTTACTGTGGTGACAGTAAAGAACACTGAAGACAGCTGACTCTACGGGAGCTGTCCGTTCAGCACCACCTCAGCACGGCACCGAGGAACAGCCTGTTTCTTTCTGTTCTCCTCTGCGTCCTCCAGCTTGGATTTCTATTTTCACATATTGTTAATGGCTGAAATCAGGTCCAGTGTGCTGTGTTATGATCAACGATGACAATTAAATAAATATAAAGTAGGTCCATTATCTGTTCACAGCGCCCCTGACAGTCGTTTCCATTATGCAGTAAATATCCCACGAAGATACAGCATCACCATGTGCTCTGAATGTGTGATTACAATGAGCTGTTCTCTATATGTTGCCATGCCTTCGACCACCTGGTAACCACCTGGTAACCACCTGGTAACCACCTGGTAATCACCTGGTAACCACCTGGTAATCACCCGGTTAACACCCGGTAATCACATGGTAAACACCCGGTAATCACCCGGTTAACACCCGGTAATCACCCGGTAACCACCCGGTAACCACCTGGTTAACACCCGGTAATCGCCCGGTTAACACCTGGTTAACACCCGGTAATCACCCGGTAATCACCCGGTAACCACCTGGTTAACACCCGGTAATCACCCGGTAACCACCTGGTTAACACCCGGTAATCACCCGGTAATCACCTGGTTAACACCCGGTAATCACCCGGTAATCACCTGGTTAACACCCGGTAATCACCCGGTTAACACCCGGTAATCACCCGGTAATCACCCGGTAATCACCCGGTTATCACCCGGTAATCACCCTGTAACACCCGGTTAACACCCGGTTAACACCCGGTAATCACCCGGTTAACACCCGGTAACCACCTGGTAACCACCCGGTGATCACCCGGTAACCACCCCCCACCCTCAATCATCTCTTTGCTGGGTGAATTGTGCACAGCTCATGATCCAACGTGCTTTAACGGACAGAGTGAAATGGAGCCATGAAACCAGTCTGCCTTCATCGGAGTGATGAAGATGTCGCGCCTTGTGTTGTTCAATACACATTAGGACCACTGACAGCGACTCCAGCTGGTTGTTGACTAGCTGCACGTCTAATTAGTTAAGGCTTGTCGTGTTTTGCAAATGTTACACAGTATAAGAACTGTAGCTGTATGTTGAGTCTGTTCTACCAGCGTGGATCCAGGTGACACCTTTCTCTGTGGATTTCACTGCATGTAAAGTGACAGAGGGGTTGAAGCAACACCAGATTGTGATTCTTAAGGAAATCCCCAAAAGCATTCATTAATATATCTAAACTGCAAAACAAACTATGAACACTTACGTTTCTGAAAACTTTTTTTTACAAGCTGCAAAATCCAACAACTTTTTCTATGAACACAAAAGGCTCATTTTGGTAGATGTTTAGTCTAAAATGTGTTAACATCTGGGGGCTGATGCTGATTGGACAGCATGCATACTTCACAGTTGTGCCATCACAATAAAAGGCCACTCTTAAATGTGCAGTTTTATTCATTTGTTAAACACAGAAACATAGATTTAGCATGACCATGGTAATATGCTTAGTTTCATTCCCAGGCGAAAGAGAACACTTCTCCAAAGGGCCAGGCGCCACTCGAGGTATGTTGCTACTACGGTTACAGCGACAAACTTCCACCAGGTGACAGCCAGTGCAATCTGTCCTGCTGGCTGCTCTCAGAACCTCTCACCGGTGTCGCAGCTGAAGGGTTCTGCTGGGTGGACTGCCAACCTCTGAGAAACACCATGGAGACAGCTGAAGGTAGACATGCTGCTGGAGAAGGCACACCTGTAATAGTGCTTCTGTGTAATCAGGGTCTAGTTTCCCCACACCTGCCAGGTGGAGGGATTCACTTGGCAACAAGGAGTGCTTACCTCCACAGATTCTAACACATTGGAGACTAACATTGAAAATAAATATGATCTTTCATATGAGCTTGTGATAAAGAATGAGAGTTTTGTGTATATATTGTTGTTCGGTGAAACAATATATGCAGACTTGAGAAGTAATGGATTACCTGTGACAGGATTAGGTCATCAGGATACAAAAAAGGTAACTGTCATCCCTTACAGTTACATACAAAGGTGTAATCAGATTACTGTTACATGTGGGGATTACACTGATACTAACAATCTAAAAGGAGCACAAGGTGTTTGTTGTAAAGGATCAGATTCTCTCTTCTCTGTGAGCTGTTCTGTTCTGTCGGATAATACTTTAGGAGTGAGTCTAAACGCTACTCCTGAGTCTGCTTTATGGGTTTCACTTCCTTTGCTTCCTTTGCTCTTTTTTAATTCAGAAGGTGAACCTGTATGTTCATCAAATAGATAACACAGTGTGTTTGAGCTGAACTGTGTGTTAAACTAAAACGGATCATTTTCTGTCAGCTCAGATTTGATTTCTGCTTTTTAAACTGTAGTATGTGCTCGTGTGCTTCAGTGTTGGTGTATAGCTGCTGTCTGAATATGCTTCGTGTTTTTGATCATCTTGGTTTCTAATTTGTTCAGGTCACATTGTTCTGTTGTCTTACATCATACACTCAAGTAATAAACATCTTAGTGATATATATTTCCTCTTTTATTAATTTGCATTGCATTTGATATTGAGGTTATCTAAATAATCAATAGAAAATAGGGTCTTTAGTGTGTTCGTCCAAATAAACGTATTCTTATTGTTATATTTATTTTCGGGGTGTGTGTGTTTTTGACTTTGCATCATGTGTGTATTTACAGCGTGTTTGCTGCTGATGTATTTGCTTTTGGCCATTTAGTACGTGTGTGTGTTTCGCCCACCATAGAAGTAATCTGGTTACATTACCTTTTTATTTTGATACTAGATTAGGTGACAGATTAAAACGTTTTCACAAGACACTAGTAATTGCAGTGAAATACTAACTGGATAAGCAGTGTTAGAAGAAAAGCACCGGTCCTCTCTGCGAGGGTCTATTTTCAGTCACCAGCCTTCACATTGCACTTCCTGAGTGTGTGGCACTCAAAGCAGATTCCATTAACATCACCAGTCCAATATATTCCTGAGAGGGATCAGGGGGAGAGCATTCCTACTATCACACGTGTGGAGTCCATTCTTGCATTTCTCCGACTGCTCCTTATCAAATATTAATATTTCTGTGAGTGCAGTAAGTAAATGGATTATAAAAAGAAAAGGCAGCAGGACTTATTGGATATGCCTGAAGAACCCACACTGCACACTAACCACGAGACCTTCAGGTCAGCACACATATCTGGGAGAAAATGAGAATTTCATTGGGCCGTTTTTATGAAGCCCTGCTCGTCCAAACTGTAGAAAAGAGCCAAGCATCATGGGAAATGTGGAGTGGGAAATAAAGTGTACGGATAACTGTTGAGTCAAAGACCAGCACTCAGGCTGAACTGTCTCTTCTGCTCGTCTTTATTGCTTTTCTTGTTGTCATGACTATTTCATCTTCTTTAATGGGAAGTACACGGTTGCGAGTGGTCAGTGAACGCAGCCAACAAGTAAACATTTGGATGGAAAGCTCAAAGTCACACTCATAAAACTTTAAGTGTGCCATTTGGAGTTTGCAATGGAACAAAACACGAGCACATGCCGTTCCATCTGTCACAAACAACTCAGCCCTAACGTTAGCGAAATGAGGGAGAGAGGAAAACTAGGCAGCGAAAACATCCAGAGTGATGGATGACAGCCTGCGTACATTTATCATTTATATTAAAGTACCAGCGTGTAGGACATATCTGCTACGTAACAGTACTGCAATCAGAATCGTACTCAAGTAAAAGTAGAAAAAGTATTGGCATCAACATATATTTCAAGTCCGAGAGTACGCAGATTGGTCCATTTCAGAATAATATATAATGATGATAGAAAGTGTTCTCAAAGCTGGTGAAGGTGCAGCTAGTCTGAATGACCTTGTAGACTCATATATACGCACTGCTCCTGGTTCTAGACTCCTGGTAGGATGGGTCACATGCAGAGCACACGTGTCACTGTGTGCTCTGCATGTGTGACAAGAGGGGTAGCTGGTGGATTTACTCCAGGTGGAACTAAAGTCTGATTGAAGACTTGATTATATTTCACATCATTCATCCACATCTGTGAAGTAACTAAACATATTAAATGAATGTAGTGGAGTAACACCATTTACCTCTGAATTGTAAGTACAATAAGTACAAAGTAGCAACACATTGAAATACTGATGTACAAGTGCCTCAACATGGTACTTTAGTGACGGTATTAGTGACTTCACACTCCTGGTGCTCGTTACTCAGTATGTAGTAAATAAACACGTCTTGGAAGCCTACACGTGTAACTATGGTGATTAGATCAAAGCGCCTGAACCTTTGTGGAGGCTTTGATTCTCCGTCCACCTGGATGCCTCGCCTGTGGGCGCAGAGCTCCTGCGCCCCATGTCCACTTTGTGTGTGAGGAGATAAGCGCTCTCTTCTCACACACAGCTCGAGCTGTTTGCACGTGGCTATCTGTGAGGCAGGTGTGCACGCAAGCCTTGACTTTGTAAGCCATATTCAAACAAAGAGGGATTACTATTACTATCTATTCTTCCAGCGCCAGGGAAGCATCCCGCTGAGCCCGGGGGCTTATTTAACAGGTTCTACACATCTGTACACGGCAGAATGGACAGAGATAAGGGGGGGGCATACTGAGCACATCAGATATGGAAATGTGGGCGATGTGCTGAAGCAGTGAAGAGATGAAGCGAGGCTGTGATTGACAGGAGGGAGGGAGGACGTTCAGTGTAGAGGAGGGAAGGAGACGGAGGAGGAAGGAGCTGCTTCTGGTGTACAGTCATGTGTTCTCCCTGATGAACTGAGTGTGTGTAGACACAGGAGACATGTCACCTGCTATCAGCTAGAAGAGCTAGCCTCTATTGAAGTGGGAGGATTATTCATTCAGTTAATAACACACATTGTTTTAAACAGGATGAGGAAAGGTTTTAAATGTTATTGTGAAATTCACAATCTTCTTTATTTTAAATGTAAAAAAAAACTAAAAACAAGAGTTTCCCAAGCGTTTGTTGACCAGCTCTCAAATTAGAAACCCTTGACTTTAGTATTTTCATATATTTCTAGTTTTTATATATATAGGGTTAGGATTAGGGGGTTAGCAGATTCATATTTTTGCACACGTACTTGTGAAAGTACATCTGAAATGATTAGCCGAGTTATTGATTGACAGAAAATTGATTGGCAATTATTTGGATCATTGTTAGTCACTTTTTATGAAAAATAAATCATTCATGGTTGTAGCTTAAATATAAGGATTTGCTACTTTCTCCAATAATTACAATAGTCTTAAATGATGTGATTTAATGTTGAAGACTTAAAAAACTATGAAGGCGACAGCATTTCTAAGACTTTACAGTATTTTTTACAAAATAAACAATTCATATTAGGATTGTATTATTGTTTTTATTTTAATCAAGAAACTGCTGCTGTCCAAGTATATAGAACATGTTTAACTTTTACCTCAGTTAGGTAACATTTAAATGTATGCAACCTCTTCATGACTAAAAATGGTAAACATACCCAGAAGCAAGGGCAATCACTTACGCTCTAATTGGTAGATCAGCACATTAACTATAAACCCATCATCGTCGTCGTCGTCGTCGTCGTCGTCGTCGTCGTCGTCGTCGTCGTCGTCGTCGTCGTCGTCATCATCATCATCATCGTTCTGCTAAATGTTTATAAACGCCTCCATTGAAGAAGAAGATTAACCTTTATTTATCCCCAGCTTAAGTTTCCACTTATACATGTGTTAATACACACAGAGTTATACACACATTATACAGAGATACTGAGAATATACTTATGTAACATAATGACATCACTATGTAACACTCTGTTTGCCAGCGCTTCAACACATAGTACGTGATAGGCTAATGCACAAGACATCTCTAAGTGGGTGACCAATCAAAAAGAGGTGCTGCTGCACAGGCGGTATGAGACACATAAAGACCATTTGAACATTGAAGCATGGAGACGTGTCACACATACTAACTGTATTAACTGGAGACGACATGACAACGCATCACCCAGATTGTTGTCTTGGGTTTGACTCTCATCACTGAATGCATTACCACTGAGTGGACTAATCTCTGACCTTTGTATTCTCTACTCTCTTACTTCACTATCAAGGCAGTGAGTTACGGCGCCTTCGTGTTTCCAGAGGTGTGTGCATCCATGAAGAAGCGTTTCAGAGTGATAAAGAGACACACTGAGGGGAGGGAACGAGCCCAGGCAGCGACCAGGAGCACCAGAGGCATGAATCATCTCCGCTGACAAGGAGACAAAGGTCTGAAACATGTAATAACTCAACTCTTACGGCGTGTCTGTCACTGCGGTCTGAATGTTGAATTGTTCACCAGCGTGTGTGTGTGAGCCAAAGATGCTAAACTCTCCTGCTTACACGAAGGGCACCTCTGTGGAAGAAGGATGGGTAGTTTGGGCCCCCGTGGGGCCGAGGCGTGTTTGTCAGATATGACGCCGGTCAAAATAATACTAAGATGCAGAGAGAGAGGAACAATGGCACGCAAGGAGAAGAGGAACTGAGACGTGAACACATACAATTCTCAGCATGAGGCTGTGTGCTACAGAGGTGTCCTGTTGTATGAGCAGAATATCGAGGAGAATATTCTATGCTCTGCAGATTGAGAGTTCCATGTTTGTTCCAGAGCGAGAGCGTTCCTCGTCTGCAAATGAGCATCAGGTTCAAACGGAATCCCCCTGTGGCCAAATGAATGTCGCCTAATCTCTATATAGATTTGTAAACGAGTGCATGTGCTTCAAGGCGTTCTTGCACATGTCAGCACAAACTCTAGTATGTTACCACACACACGAGCACACCACCCTTGACTCTGTTGGTGGAGGAGATATCCCCAAGGCCCCGAACCAGAAGGGCTGAGCATTCCTGATTCTGTCACCGATACAACACAGCGTGACCTTGAGGAGCCCAGAGCAGCACTAGCTCACATTCTCAGGCCTCATATGAGACTGTGTGTGAGTGTGTATCATGCCACATAAGACCCCCACAATCTCACCAATCCATCACGTTGGAGACTTTTGTTCGGGGGTTGGGAGGGCAAGGTATTTTATTTACACCTCAGGGCGTGCGGTTCGAAGGTTGAGAGTGTAAATGAAAAAAGACGTTAAAAGAAGAGTTTTCACTTGAGGAAGAAATGAGATGTGTCCGTTTATTCATAAGAACCATTTTTATTATTTCTGTTATGTCACTAACGATAACTTCGAAATGGGGCACTGAAAGGGGATCAAGCGTATGGCACATTGTTGAAAGTATTGCAATATTTATATATTTGCAGTATTTTGAAGTAACTGACACGAAGGACCCACAGGAACTCAGATGCACGATTTGGTTTTGACTTCAAACATATCTTTTATTTTACAAAATACTTTTCAAAGGAAAAGATTACTAGGATACTCAGAAGATCTCTAGGTTCGACTAGGTTGCTCAATAGTTCACGAGGGAATACAGACATGGACTTGTAGACAAAACGAACTGACAAAAGACAAAGGGAGGGAAGGGCTATACACACAATAGGTAATGGGGCACAGGTGAACACAATCAGGAGCAGGAGACCACAATCAAGCTGGCAGGTGACACACAAAGACAGGAAGTGTGGACACCTGCAAAGAGAGGGTAGAGTCAACACCTTAGTCAAATGCAAGGTCACAAGAATAAACACAAAACAATCAACTAAAAGAACTCTAACGCTGAAACCTTACACTGACAACATGCTGTAAGTTACTGCCAATGCCAACCAAACATGTAAAGAGACCCTGTTCTGGGGTGTCCCTCTCCTGCAGTGTTCTATAGGTGTCTGTGCATGTTACTGGTCTGCAAAGACTAAAATCCCTGTGTTCCCTCCAGAGGGAGTTTCTCTCCCACACACGGATGTTTTGAGGATGTTATTGAGGCATTAGATGACAGAAAGTCTTTTATAAAACGTTCCTTTAATGTGATACGTTCTAAGGATGTGTTGTGGACATTGTTGGGGTAACACATTAAATATGTTCTTTATAAAACGTTCCCTCAATGTTACATGATAACAAATGAAGAACATTCTCCAATAAACATTCTAAAAATGTGTTCAGGGTGTTATTCTTTTTTTATAAAACGTTCCTGGTATGGCCAATATTAACACACAGTCATGGTCAACATCAGATTTATTTCTAGAGCGCTAGAGAGAAAAGGATGTTTTAAAAAAGATCTGATGTCACCATATGTTCCTTTTGAAAAAAACAAACAAGCACGTAATTCATGATAAGCTGTAAGCAGTTTTTGCATGTTTGCGGTGGCATGTGAGTTCCCAGCTAGAAATGTTTGTTCTATTTTGTATATGGCTTCGCCCTCTAAGGCTATCGCTATTGGGTAATCCCCCTGCGCACCCGCACAGCACTGAAACACTTGTAGTCCATGCCCACCCGCAAGGTGGGCCCCACCCTCGGGCCTCCTTCCGGTATAAATAGGAAGGAGGCCCGACAATCTGCTTCCATACAAAATAACTTTTCTTCAGCTATTCGTGGAGCCAGTGGGGCCCAGCGCTTAGAGGGCTACGCCAATGCTCATAGAAGCTGGGTTACAGTAGGTAACTTCATTTCTATTTCGTATATGGCTTCGCCCTCTAAGGCTATCGCTATTAGGTTAAGGGCGAAACATGGATGTAGTCTGCGCCCCACTGGGTCCGCCCGGTACCAGAAGCACAGACACACCTGCTCTATAACAACCCATGCATATTGCGCCATGAGTAATGGCACATCGCCATTATGCCCTACTGTTCTTAAAACGTTTTCAGCGGGACGTTTTATTTTGGTTCCCAGAATGTTCTTCTGAAAGGTAGGATAACGTTCTCTAAAAGCATGCTTAAAATGTTTTGTGATCATTTTCTTAAGATGTATGAGCGCATTGCGACAATTAATACAGATGTAGCGCTTCATTTCAGACCGTTTGAAACGCGAGGGCCGTGATTGGTAAGTGATCTGCCCTCGCTCAAGGGAAAACCTCCAGCTTGACTTGAGACCTCCCCCGTGATAAATACATTTAATTATTATGAAGCCAGCTGCAATGGATCATTGATCCACCAGGGGGTGCAGTGGGGTTCCACACTGGAGCTCATGTGAAATAAAGTCAGATACAGTACGCTGGATGTACAGCGGAACTTTGTTAAGATCCATATGTCACGGATACAGGGTCGGCTCTAGAACAAATCGAATGGGGGGGCAATCATTTACCACGGGGGGAGGCACACACTGCCGTCAACAACCAACACACAAACACCAAGGCAACTTCAATTTAAAAAAACATGCTGTAAAGTCTATTCACACACATTGCAGGGGTGTAGTGCTATTTTATAGCACACCTATGACTTCTGCATACATGCACGATTGTGGCACGACCACCAAAACAGAAATATATGCACTCCGCTCTGCATCAGCCAAACGGCTCGCTGCACCCGCACTGCGAGGGGGACCCAAGTTCCCATCAGCAAAAACACGTGGGTTTGCTATCCTGGCTCCAAAATGGTGGAATGAGCTCCCCATTGACATCAGGACAGCAGATAGCTTACACACCTTCCAGCGCAGACTGAAAACTCATCTCTTTCGACTCCACTTCGAGCGAAATAACTATTAACAAAGCACTTATATACTAATAAAGGACTGGTTTACCTATAGCCAGCTGAGTAGCACTTGAAATGTTTGGCTCTATGAAACCTGATGTACTTATATGATTCTGTTTTCTTCAAGTTTGTATTTTGTTGGTCGAACGCACTTATTGTAAGTCACTTTGGATAAAAGCATTAGCTAAATGCAATGTAATGTAATGTAATATGGACATAGGCCACCATATAAAAAGTGTGCAAATGTATTTAGTAATGCTGTCAAAATTATCGCGTTAACGGCTGTAATTAATTTTTTGAATTAATTGCGTTAAAATATTTAACGCATTTAACACATGTGCAGAATGTCCCGCCCCATACATCCCACCAGTGGCAGCGCCAGGGTATGGCTGGGTAGGCTACACCCATACCAAGAAATGGCTTAGCCCCACCATGAAAAATGATGTTAAAGTAAGCAAAATAAAGTCTGCCAACTCGCGCGGCGTAAATTGCACAAACAGCAGTTAGTAAGATTGATTTCAGTAGCCACAGTCTGGAAATACCAAAGACCAGAAACGGTTTTGAAAACTTTTGTCACGTAGTGATCGTCTTCTTAATAGAACATCTTTGATAATGTCTTCCGGCCAATCAGAATGAAGATAGTGTTGTTGCAGGAAGTCCCGACGGAGAATACTTTTGCTGTAGTTCAGGGGTGCACATAACTAACTGGTACGCAGGTTATGTGCGTAGTCTGAAATGCGTACCGTCACTTGTGTCACAAAGCGCATTTGCGTACCGACGTACTTGTGAAGCTTTTCCAGAAGGCGGTTAGATCACCGGACGACAGAGTCGGTCTCCGTGTGCACATACAGGGCTGCTGTTAACGTCGGTCTGTACAACGGACTTGTGCCAAAACTACGCCAACCGGCTGCGGAGGGAGACTCCCCCCCCCTTCACTGGAGAACTGCGCTAAAACAGCTGATCACAACGTTCACACTCTGTGGTCACGAAGTACTCCACTAGCCTTGATAGAAATCAACACGTAATGAATTAAGACCCCACGGTTTGATGATTGATAGGTGTGTGGGCCGTCTTTCATTTTGACATGCAGACATTTTTTTATTTTTTTTTATATACTTTTTTTTATTCAGTCAGGCACAATGAGTTTACATTTATACAGTCAATATTTTTATTTATTTTTCCCCTTTCCCTCCCTCCCGGTCCTAGCTAGTAAAATAAATAACTAACTAAATACATAAGATAGATACCTGTACAGTATAGGTAAAAGTAAAGTAATATAGAAGATAATATTAAAAGAAAATGTATAGATAAGGGAATACAGAATAGTAACAGTAATACTTGTACCCATATACTCATATGTATACCCACATGTTCACATACACGTACCTACCTACATACATACATGTATACAAAGACAGAACAAATACAAAAAATTAATATAAAAAGAGACACAAGGAGAAAAAAAACAAAAACAAAAAAACATACATTCGTAGTTCCCCCCCTTTCTCCTTAATATAGTGTCTTAAGTTCAGCTATGTAGGCTATCATAGAGCCCCAGACAGATTCAAATAGTTTTGAGGAGCCCCTCAGGTTATATTTAATCTTCTCCAAGTTCAGTTACAACATTAGATCTTTAAGCCATTGAGATGCTTTAGGTGGTATCGAAGATTTCCATTCTAGGTGTATTCTTCTTCGTGCTAAAAGAGATGCAAAGGCTATACTGTCCTTAGTTTTCCTCTTCAACATTCGGTGGCCAGGTATTACTCCAAAAATGACAGTTTCTGCACATGGTGTCAATACCACGTCCAAGGCCTCAGTAAGGTGATTGAAAATGCTTGTCCAGTATCCTTGTAGGCGAGGACAAGACCAAAACATATGAGTCATGTTTGCTGGTGACATGTGGCATCTGTTACAGGTGTCCGTAACATTTGGATATATGTTGGAGAGTTTAGAGTTGGTATAATAGATACGGTGGACAACTTTTAGTTGAATGCAGACATTTTTTATAATAAACATAGATAGGCCTACTTTCTTCTTTCATTTATCTTTCCATTCCCACAACAATATACATAAAGAAATGGCATATTTTGGACATAGTTCGAATGGTGATTAATCATGATTCATTAATTTTTAAACTGTGATTAATCTGATTAAAAATTGTAATCGTTTGACAGCCCTAGTATTTAGTATCCTATCCATGTGAACATGTTTTATGTTTTATGCTCCCCCGTGAAGATTATTTTTAAAATATTGAATCAATCAATCATCCATCTGGTGCACTTTGAGAGCAAAATGAAGAGATCTATGGATAGTCTACATCTCTCAGCATCCATATGAAACAGAACTGTACACAGATTAACTTTTTCTTTATGGATATTTTACTAATCACTCCCCTTTTAAAATGTATTCTTGTGTTACTGTCCTATAGTATGTCATACCCGTTTTTTATTTATTCTCTTATTCTTTAATAACTATAATGATCATATAAAGGTGTTCCTCGCAAATACTTGTTTACATAAATTGTGATCAAACCGTTTGAGACCCACTGAGATAACTTACACTAGAGTGAACTATCTAAACACTGAGAGTCCTTACCTCACTGAGCTGAGGTTATAAGATCCTCTCAGTCTGACAGGAGAGGACTCTCCTCCACCTTGGTGTAGAAACAGCTCTTTATATCCGTTAGCATAGCTAGCTAACCAGATGCTAACAACAACATTCCGCGTTACCACTCGCGCACTCACAAAATGCGCGAGTGCCACACACACAGAGAGCCGAGCTTGAAAGCTTGAATGAAACACAGAGACCCAGAAGTAGGCTACTTGTACTGTATTTTATATCATATTATTTTCGATGGCTTTACTGTATTCTTTCACACACACTGACGTCACAAGCTACCCACAATGCAACACGCGCCATATATATATATATATATATATATATATATAAATACGCCATTTTCCTGGATGTGCAAATATAAACAGCTAGCTAACGTAGCCAGGCAGAGCGCACTAGGTTTTTTTTTCTGAATTAACGACCGAAGAAATCGCTGCATGTCGTCAGATTACATCTCTAGACTTGAGGGGTGTGCTCTAGGTCATTACCAGCGTAAACTAGAGCTGTGTGGGTTGTCGGATTGCCCTTACAGACTGCCTGCAGATGTATGGAAAAACGACAGTGGCCTTCATCGATTTTGGCTGCATCTACGTCTAATTTCTGGAAACACCAGGTGAATACCCCACTTGTGACAATAATATTATCATGCCATTGCATATATGTGGTATT
The DNA here is from genome assembly GCA_036324585.1 of Champsocephalus esox. NCBI lineage: Eukaryota > Metazoa > Chordata > Actinopteri > Perciformes > Channichthyidae > Champsocephalus > Champsocephalus esox. The sequence goes on along the minus strand of CM070482.1, from coordinate 39,105,171 downwards.
TTAGAGTTGACTTGATATTTATTAAGGCAATAGACTATGATATTCAGTACAGGAATCTTAGCAACACCTAGACGGTGTACGGCTGCTTGCACCTCGCGTAAAACGGCAGATACCGGAAGTACGGTGTCGCGCTCGGCCCACTACCCGTATGTGTGTGTGAAAGAATAATCAGTGTAACAGATGAACAGATTTCCACTGGGCTTTCATCTAAACACACAGCCACGTAATGATAACAAAACAAAAGTCGGGGGTCATTGGTCAAGCAACACACCAATCAAAGAGCAGCAGTGAGCACACCTCAGGCTGTGTTTCATATTTGTATTATTTATTTCTGATGTATTTCACACAAAAAACTTTAGTGGAAACGTTTTCACTTATATGATTAAAAATAAAATAAAAACCGGCAAAGTGGCAAGGCTTGCCCACCCTGCGTTGGGGGGGCACAGTGACTCATTTGGGGGGGCATGGCCCGCGAATGGCCCGCGAATGACCCCCATGACGCCGACCCTGCACGGATATCATACTCTGTGCTAAATAAGAGACATGTAATCATTTACAAAACATCACCATGTTGTTATTTAACAAAATAATGTTGTTTAGTCGAAAAAAACGAACGGAAGGAAATGCAGCTCGGCTCTCGATTTTTAATCCTAATTTAATCATTATCTTCACCACGATAATTTATGTTTATTTTTGCCGAATTGTTATGCAATCACTGACACATATGAATATACTGTATTCAACTTCACTAACATGTTATTAACGTGCCTAAACTCAGTAATTCACTAAAAATATTTATATTTTACTGGAGCCTCGTCGGCAGATCAGGATCCCAACGCGTAGCACGTTATCCTACTCTAAAATAATAACATTCTGGAAACATAAACATGTTTAACTTGCAGCTGAACATTTTTTAAGAATAGTAGGGCATAATGTTCTAACTATGTTATCAAAAACAATTAAAAAAGGTTATTACCAAGCATTTTAAGAATGTTTTAGAGAAAGTTATCCTCCCTTTCAGAAGAACATTCTGGGAACCAAAATAAAACTTTCCGCTGAAAACGTTTTAAGAACAGTAGGGCATAATGTTCCAACAATGTTATCAAAAACATCTTTAGAAGGTTATCACCAAACATTTAAAAAATGTTTTTAGAGAATGTTATCCTACCTTTCAGAAAATATAAACCATATAAACCTGGTCAATCTTATAGGAGTGCAATGCAGAGTTGTAAAACAAGGCTTTCAAAGGTTTTAAAATGCGTCTATATTTGCATGAAAAGCATAGTGCACAGAGAGAGCTGCGATGTCGAGCTGAGTTCAAAAACTTCATATTCATCAGGCGGAGAGCCACAAAAGCTCACAGCAGGCTGCTTCAGATCTGCTGGGGATGCTCCACCAATGATACAATAACATAAGAGAGAGCTCCTGTTTCTCAGCAGCAGAGAAAATGGACTTTTGATGGACACACAGACGTGCTGACTCATGCATATGCACAAGTGTGAGCACATACTGTACATGCGCACACAGACACATAAATGATGCTGTCAGCCCCAACGATGGCACGTCTGCTGTCATAAGTAATTTAGATTCCCACTAAACTGAATCCAACCACGAGCTAGCCACATGTGGAGTGAAGGCCCAATTTATTTCATTGTAAATGATACGAGTTTGTGATAAATGTTCCGCTGTTCAGCCACAACCTCATGAGCTCAGGTTGCATTTAACCTGTTAAGCCCGAGCCTGTTTTTCATGTCTCAGGCTCAAAAAGGACATTCCCAGAACAAATGACTAAATCTTCTCTTCTAAAAGGGGTACATTAACAATATTGTCTCTCAAAGCAATGATAAACCTGTGAGTTGGATGTAGAAAAGTCAGAATCAATATATATATTTTTATTTTCTTTTTCTTTTAAAGTAAATTCAAATTGAACATAGTAAAAAAATGTATGTTATTGTGTCTGCACAAAAAAAAACATGACTTATAGTGAAAACCACCCTTGAATGATGGGATAGTAGCCTAAAAGCTTTAGGAATCCAAACTATAACATATAATAAGAACCCTGTATCAAGATTGATGCAAAACAAGTGACATTTTACCTTTTTAGAGAGATTTAGCAAAAATAACCCATTTCTGGGGTCTTTTGGGTGGATTTGCCATATCTCTGGCCCCCCTTTGTCAATTTTGATGATTGACATTTCTTTTAAAACCGTTAGAGCCAATATAAATAAAGGGCAAGTTCCTAAATCCAACTACATGTCCCATTGAGGAATGAGAGTGATACGCAAATATTTGTTTGTTGTTCCGAATCGAAGGGGGAAAACACATCGAATCGAAGGGGAAAAAACACAAAATCATTGCACACAATTTAAACCTATCAAAGTCGTTTCATTAACAAAGGTAATCTGGTGTTTTTGAGTTGATGAGTAGTGCAGATATCACTGTCAGATCAATCGACAGTAAGGAGAATACTTACTTCCGGGTGTACAATTCTTCGTTATCCAATGGGAATGGACGCTCACATTGCCTTTAAGAGCTGCCGACATAAACGGATGCGGTGCTTCCCTGAGCGTCAAATCCCGCCGCCGATGGGAATACATTGCAATCAGTTGAAAGCTCTTTGCGTCCGTTTATGAAGCTGAAGGAGACTCGGCGCGTCCCAGCTGCACGCCACGGGACCCTGACCAAGCGTCGCTCCTGGACGTTTAGGGAAAGAGAGTGTGTTGTGTTGGCAGGACGTTGCTTGGTTCACTGCTGCGAGGAGCGGACAGTGTGAGCTGGGTTCATTTCCTGCTTGCTACGTGGGATCTGCGAGACAGTGAGACATCATGAATGGACGTGGGAAGGAGGGGATGCTGAGAGGGCTGCAGCACCCCCATCTGCGAGGCTCCACTAGCACCCGCACCCCCAAACGCGGCGCACCTACGCCGCTGCGAGAGTGTGTGTGTGTGTGTGTGTGTGAGGAGCTGCACGGATTGGTCCATTTGGGAATGGGCACGTCACTGTACCCAGGAAGAACAAGATCAATCTCCAACGAGGCGTTCTGGGGCAGCATAGACAGGTATTGTTTTACTCGCTACAAGGTGTACTTTGAGGGTTTGTGACACTGCAGACCGTTTACATGCATAAAAACCTTCATAACACACACGTTGACGGGTAATAGCCGAAAAAGCATGACATGGGACCTTTAATACTTATTCTGTCAGCAAAGCAGTATATTTTTCCCTGAAGAAACGCTCATAGATATTCTCTATTTATGACCCAGACAATTCTTTTTTCTGCACAGGTGCTTACTTTTTGTTTGTTTTCCAGTAAATCTCTTATCTCTTATGATGGTGTCCCCAGTGAGATGATAGTGAACTGTTCATGAACTTGTCATGAACAGTTCATGGAATATCAGTGAACCATATTCATGAACAGCTCATAACAAAGTTGATGAACTGTTCATGAAAGTTCATGAACATTAAATGGCACTAGGGCAGTTCATGAACTACTAACGAAACTCCTGTGCTGGAATGGTTCATGAACAATTCATGAAATATGGTTTTCGGCAGGTTCATGAACAATTCATGAAATGGAGTTTTCAGTGAGTGTGTAGGGATATTCAGTTTTCAACCAAGAACATTTCAAGAACTGTTCATAACAACTTCATGAACAGTTCATACCCAGTCACTGAATATAATTCAATGGCTGGCTATGAACTGTTCATGAACCATTGACCATGGGTCAATTGGCAACCATAGAAAACAACAATTATGTCAATCACAATGGAACTTTACTCAAATTAACAAACAAACAAACAAACAAACATACAAGTAGCTTATAATGATGCCATGAGAATATTGCTGAAGAGACCCCGATGGTCTAGTGTGAGTGAAATGTTTGTGGCTGCAGGAGTCAATACTCTACGAGCTGTTTTAAGAAATCTTATGTATAAATGTATTTGCCGGCTTAATGACTCTGATAATGAAATCCTCTTGGCCTTATGGTAGCGTGTAGTACTTATAAGGTATAGTACTACACGCTACCAATCGCAGCTGTGGAGACATTGGTATAGTTGTCTCTTTGTAGGACACAAATTATTCTTAAACTATGAATTATTTTTATGCTATGTATGTAATTTATTATATCTAATGCCTTGTCTTTTATCTATGTAATGTATTGTCTTTTATCTGGACCCTGAGTCTGTAATAAAGTTTTCATTCATTCATACATGTATACAGGTGGAGCGCTACAATTAATCCTATCACTATTTGAAGCAGTTCTTGACACTCAGCTGCACAAAAAATGTTGTTACGGATCCCAAAAGCTTGGGTACCACGGCAACAATAAATGATTTCTGTAGAAAACAGAAAAGTGCAGCTGCAATAATTATACACAGGATCCGGTTGATCGTCTGGAATGCTTCTTATTCAAAATTCAAAGTACACAGTTACATTCAACTAGCTGTACTTTACAAACATCACATTTCTCCATTTAAGTTATCCGTCTGTCAGTCAATTACTGTATCTCAAGGAGAAATTCAACATAGTCAATATAAATTATTACATCACATTGCATTTAGCTGACGCTTTTATCCAAAGCGACTTACAATAAGTGCGTTCGACCAACAAGATACAAACTTGAAGAAAACAGAATCATAAAGTACATCAGGTTTCATAGAGCAAAAACATTTTAAGTGCTACTCAACTGGCTTTAGGTAAGCCAGTCCTTTATTAGTATATAAGTGCTCTGTTAATAGTTCTATCGCTTGAAGTGGAGTCGAAAGAGATGAGTTTTCAGTCTGCGCCGGAAGGTGTGTGAGCTTTCTGCTGTCCTGATGTCAATGGGGAGCTCATTCCACCATCTTGGAGCCAGGATAGCAAACCCACGTGTTTCTGCTGATGGGAACTTGGGTCCCCTTCGCAGCGAGGGTGCAGCGAGTCGTTTGGTTGATGCAGAGCGGAGTGCACGTGCTGGGGTGTACGGTTTAACCATGTCCTGGATCTAGGAAGGGCCAGATCCATTCGCAGCATGGTACGCAAGTACCATTGTCTTGAAGTGGATTCTGGCAGTTACCGGAAGCCAGTGGAGGGAGCGGAGGAGCGGCGTGGTGTGGGAGAATTTAGGAAGGTTGAAGACCAGATGAGCCGCTGCATTCTGGATGAGCTGTAGGTCGGATGGCACATGCAGGTAGACCAGCCAGGAGGGAGTTGCAGTAGTCTAGGCGTGAGGTGACGAGAGCCTGGACCAGAACCTGCGTGGCTTTCTGGGTCAGCTGGGGACGCATCCTCCTGATGTTGTAAAGCGTGTATCTGCAGCAGCGGGTTGTAGCAGCTATGTTTGCAGTGAAGGACAGGTTGTTATCTATAAACACATAACGCTATCAAATAATACTTTCTATCAATATATCTAGCTTTACCAAATATAACATATTATGGAGATCACAAAAATACACTGTCAATGTTAATAAACAAAAAACAAAGCAATGTGCCTGCAAGACTTCACTCAGGTAAACAAAACATATTACCCGTGCGCAGCAGCTAACCTGCCTGCGAGCCTTCGCTCAGGTCACACTTACCCAGGCGCGGCTGAAGCCCGCGAAAATGGCATCTATTGTTGCCGACAGTTTAGTATTTTTAAAATATCGTTACTATGTCAAACATGCTCAAAACCTTCTGACACACTCTCCTAAACATCTCCAACATCATATCTAATTCACACAAGTTAACATCGATCATTTTCATCATTTACTGACCTGTAGAAAACAGAAAAGTGGAGCAGCAATAATTATACACAGGATCCGGTTGATCGTCTGGATTGCTTCTGAGGAGGGGGCGGAAGTGTCCCCCCTAAAATAACCCGGATGTCACCGCTCACCTGCCAAAGGTTCCACCTTGGCGCTACTTACTCGTACTGCTTCTCAAACAGTACAGATAAACCATAAAATGATATGAATGTCACCAAAATAAATACAGATAATGTTCAGTTTCGAATTCACTATTGTTTTGTTTTAAGATTAAACGTTTTAAAAAATAAAGAAATGTTCAAATAGTAGATGAATATTCAAGAGGTTTTTTAAAAACATCACATTGATCATCAAAAGTTCATAAAATGCTCATGAATATTCCAAAATATTCTGAACTTGCCACAATCATCCAACAATCATGAAATGCTCATAGTCATGAAAAGTTCATAAATTGCTCATAAAAGTCTGTCATGAGCAAAACAGGAACTTTATATGAATGAACAATGTTCATAAAAAGTTCATGAACTGCTCTTTAAAATGGTTCATGAGCATTTTAAGAATTTTGGTTCATGAACATGACAAGTGAACATATAATGAGTTGTTCATGAATGTATCATGAGTGCTCATGAACAGCTCATAAAGTCATGAACTCCATCTCGCAGGGGAATCAACGGTTTTATAGATGCTGTAATAATCTATCCACATCGCATCTCATTTGTGTAAGTATAAGCCAACAATATTTTGTTCACAACCTCAAACTGTCAAAACATCAATATCTCCCCCCAAAAGCAAATAGTAAAGACTTGAGAAAAAATCTCATGTGTACCTTCTATCCGTCTCTGTCAGGGGATTCAAACAAAGATGCCAATGTCAGAGAGACAGAGGGATGAAAGACATACTGTCTGACGGAGAGAAGAGGAAAATCAAAAGGCAGAGTTAGAGAGTAAGATGGAGAACGTTAAACAGGTTACAATCAGTCTCAGTCTTTACTCTCAGCACCCCAGCAGCTGTTTATCTGCTGCTGTTTACACAGATAATTAGGTTTTACAGAAGCAACTCTGAGATCTACCTCAAGGTGAATTATTGAGATTCCAACAAAGCTCAGAGTAGCATGTTAGCAGAGGAATCTACAAATATAAGCACAATTGAACAACACATGCTAATTATAGAAGGTGTTCCAGAACTTGTAGTTGTTTTTGAGGCTAAGAACCCTCTTAAAAAACGCATCAAAATTGTACTTGTTAATCAAAATAAATCTTGGGGGTGAATCTCCCTGACCCCTACAGAGCTCCAGTGTTGTTCCTACTATATCGCTCTGGCCCAGAAATGAGCAGTTTCAATTCCTGGTCTGCAGCCCTGGTGGATTGCTTAATGTATTAAAAGTGAATACCTGAAACTATGTTGTTATGTTATGTATAGATGGGGAAACATGCTTATATTTAATCATCATGATCAATCCACTGATGTGCCCGCGCCACTTATTAGGGTCTCGACCAGAGGTCGGCGAAGACCCTATTGTAGTCGCTTGCAAAGCGAGCGACAACCCTGCAAAACACACAAAAACATAGGGAAAACGACGGGTGAAAGCACAGAAACACACACGTACTTTAAAAAACTCTTCCTAGGGATTTCATCCGATCGACTCGAAACTCTCTGACTTCAGAACAGGAGTGATGTTATCCACTTTCTTAGTGTTAGTGAGGACTCGAGCAGCGGCGTTCTGAATCAGCTGCAGCTTTCTAATAGATTTGTTAGTGAGACCTGCAAAGACATCATTACAGTAGTCCAGTCAACTGAAGATAAAAGCATGGACAAGTTTTTCCAAACCCTGCTGTGACATTAGTCTTTTAATCCTAGATATATTCTTTAGGTGATAGTAGGCTGATTTAGTAACTGTTTTAATGTGACTGTTGAAACTCAGGTCAGAGTCCATGACTACACCTAGATTTCTGGCTGTATCTGTTGTTTTGAACATTGCAGGCTGAAGCTCAGCGCTAACTTTTATACGTTCTGCCTTGGCTCCAAAAACCATTACCTCAGTTTTATCTGTGTTTAATTGGAGAAAGTTCTGACACATCCAGTCATTGATGTGTTCAATGCACTTACTCAGTGTTTGAATTGGAGCATAGTCTCCTGGTGAAATTGTTACGTAAATATGTGTGTCATCCGCATAGCTATGGTAATGTATTTTGTTGTTTTTCATTATCTGAGCCAGTGGTAGCATGTAGACGTTAAAGAGAAGAGGCCCCAAGATGGAGCCTTGAGGTGCCCCACATGTCATATTTGTCAACTCAGATGTGTATTTACCTATAGAAACAAAGTTTTGTATGTCCTTTAAGTAGGATTCAAACCAATTTAGAACTGTTTCCGAAAGTCCCACCCAGTTTTCTAGTCGGTCGAGTAATATGGTGTGGTCAACAGTGTCAAACGCAGCACTGAGATCTAATAATACTAACACTGAAGTTCTGCCACTGTCTGTATTTAAGTGGATGTCATTTAAGACCTTTACAAGAGCAGTCTCAGTGCTGTGGTTTGGACGGAAGCCTGACTGGAACACATCGAAACAACTATTTAAATGCAAGAAATTACTCAACTGTTGAAAAACTACTTTTCAATGATTTTACCTAGAAATGGCAGGTTTGATATGGGCCTGTAATTGTTCATTACTGAAGCATCGAGATCAGGGGTGGCCAACCCGTGGCTCTCGAGCCGCATGCGGCTCTTTGCCTAGTTTCATGCGGCTCTTCAGTTCATATCGAATTGTATATGTATTCTAGCAGGAACCCTGCTAGAATACATTGTCTCTAACTCCAAACGTTAGCTCTAGCCAGCCTTTTATATCATTTATTGTCATCCTTACTGATAGGCAAGGCATTATATTTTAAGTTCAACATATAAATAATAAACTAACTTGCCTTCCACGTTATGTTAGTATCACTGACTAGTAGATGCACAGAAGTTATAAGAAGCTTGTTAAGCATGGATCCTTCACTGCGTTATGGACAGGGTTCAAGTTACAATCTGAGCTTTATTGGGCTCTTTAAAACTAACGTTCGGGGCGGAGAAAAATATGTCAATAACAGCCGGGTAATAACGTAAAGTTGATAACTGTTTCTTCTTTGGGCTCGCTCAGAACACTCACAGGCATAGATTCCGCAATATTTTATTGCGCACCTTGGAGGTGAAGTGCAGGCATATTGTCATTCGAGAGAATACGATGCGTAGTTCTTTTGGAAAACATGTTTTTCTTCTAGCCTATTTACCTCGTTAACGTATATAATAAGGGTTGTTGGTAAAGGTAATGTATTAGCGACCCCCACAGATGTATGATTTCACTGCTTTCATAGGAGCGCAGACCTTATGGGAGTTCAGCTCCCATTGGCTCCCACATAACTCAAACCCTGGTTATGGAAATGAAGTAAAGCTTCACTCATCCTTGTGTCTTTCACCATCAACTGAGATATTTATTTAAGGAACAGGATGGATTATATGAAAACAAAACAAAACACAGATTATGAATACGACACCCTCGGTCCGTGGACCCTCACATCGGACAAGGAACAACTTCCAACAAAACGCCAAATTTGATGAGGAAAAAAATGGAAGAAACCTTGGCGAGAGCAACAGAGGAGGGATCAGTATAATGTCAGACTTTTTGTTGTTGTTCGCAAGGAACATAAATGGGGCTCAGAGCCTCAGAATACTGAAATCTGTATTTTTTAAATCTATTTTTCCTTCTAATTTGTTATTCTTTTCTAAATAACACAGTTATTCACTGAACAATAACACACAATTATCCTTATTTTTATTTATTTGTTTAATTCTATAATCTCTGGCTTTTTGGAGTCTGTCAGGAACTGAATTTCAAAATAAAATAACCAGAAACAGGCGTAGGCCTATATGGGACAATTCGAGAATCATTGCGACACACACCCACTGAACTGATTACCCAAGATCCTCAGCTATGGTTTAAACTTGGTGATTGGATGTTTTAGCCGCAATGCACGTTGGGATATGGTGTTAATGTGATATGAAATCCGAAAAACATTTCGGAGTTTAGGATGGCCGAGACACTACACCAGGCATCCTCAAAGTCCGGACTCCGGTCCGGATCCGGACCGAACCACAACTGTCTCTGGACTCTGAGCAAATTATACTTTTCATATGTATTATCTGTATTATCTGCGAGAAATCGCCACAACGCAACGAGTCAAAATGATCCGCTATGTCCAGAGACTGCAAACAGTGCTCTGCATGTCCTGTTCCACTGTCTGTGTGTCTGTCAACGCATTGGTCCAATCACATTCAGCATCCCGTCAGCGTTTTTTCCCCCCACCAACAGTCTGCGAATCAGAGGCACAGTAGGGCGGGTCTTCGCGGAATGCGGGTGGGAAAAATGTGTGTCTCTTCTCTTTCAACCTGTCTGAGTCAGGGCGAGAGTTTAAAAAAAAATTCAGAGCGAGAGTTAACAGCTCATCTAGTTCCATCTGTACTGTAGCTAGTAGCCTAGTTTCACCTACCGGGGTGGCAACTGACATCCTAAAATTAGGCCTTGCCACCCCAGCTGCCACTCCAGTTGGCTGCTTTGTTGTGGCTCATCGGACATTTATGAGAGAAAGTCTCTAATGTCCGAGTGCAAGTGAATGCAGCACAAGACGCAAGTCTTGTAACCCCTCCCCCGGTCCTGGCGCGAGCGTGGACATATGATTGGCGGCGATTTCATTTCAACGGGACGGCGCAAAACGAGGAAAAGAGGAAATAACAAGTCAAATCCAGCAAATCCCCCTCTCTGATTCCACAGCAACCAGAAGAACATAATGACTGGCTGGTGATTTGATTAATCAGCTTTGTGATGGAATAAAAAATGCACAGTGCATTTCCTTAGCTGTGGGTGAGTCCACTGACACCGCTGACATTGCTCAGTTGCTGGTGTTTGTGAGTTGTTATGATGAGGCAAAGGGGGAGTTTGTTGAAGATGTGTTGGACCTGACGAACCTCAGTGGACACACAATGGGGGAAGACAGATAAGAGCACTAATGGGAATGTTGAATGAAAAAGAGTGCAGCTGCCTTTACTCATAACTGCAGCCCTTACACTGCGAATCTGAGGGGTCAAGCACAGACACAATAACAATGAAAACTGCTGCATACAGATTCTTTTTTTTTGCAACCTCGTGTTAAGGATCTTGTTGCAATTGTTTAAAAGTTTGAATGACCGTAATAAACGGACCTTTGTCTTATTGAAACATTTATTTTGGACCTTTAATATGTGTATTTGAGTACCGCTGCACTACACTACCCATAATCCTCAGCTATCGTTTGGGACTACAGTCCCTTTGCTTGAAAAACCCTTTGATTAATCTTCAAGCTCTGGGATTGGGTGTTGGAGTGGCAGTGCGCCAAAGTTACGCCGAGCATCAAACAGCTCTTTGAAATGGAGCGAAACCACGGCAGACTATCCAAAACTGGACTCAAACGGGACCAGCCCTGTTTTGCACCTCCTCCTATTAATATATTTGTACATCCGGCACGAAACTGTTTTATTGTAGAGATCACTTACAGTATCTTCTTGATTTAAAAAGTCTATATTTCTATCATTGACCTTCTACTTTCCCCCTATTTATGTACTCTTAATATTTTTTTCATCAAATATAACATATCAAAGAAATAATTCAATAAGGTGCTTTAACCACTAGGCGGTGCGGGTTAAAAACGGTCAAGTTTAAAGTGTTAATACAACAAATTATACCTTTTATTATTAGTGTATGACACTTATGTATATGTGACCCGCTCTATCAAAATCATTCGGAAGTCGCAATGGCTCATTTCAGAATAAACGTGGATTTACGTAAAAAACAATTTTTTCAGGGTTCGGGTGTTTTGTTTGATTTTAAACAAACAAAGTGTTGGCTTTCAGAATATGAAACTTTTATTTCCAAAATCACACGATAAATACATGTTTGAAGTTTGTGAAGGGACGAAGACTCGCAATCTGCTCTTCCAGCAGCGCCGCCCCCCCCTCCCTCCGGCTGAAATTATGAACGTAAGAGTATAGTAATCATAGATAACACGGCAGCGTCCGTTACAGTTTGTTTTTATCTGATTTCAAATAAACAAAGTCTTGGCTTTCAGAATATTAAACTTGTTTTGGCAAATTCAGATGATAAATATAACGTTGAAGCTTCGGCATAATTACAAGCGGAGAACGGAGTAACTTAACGTCACAGCAGGCATAACAACAGCCGGTGTTTCTCGTGAGGGTTTTCCCCGGGAAACAAACACAATGCACACAAACGCAAAAATACACAAACACACACACGTATACACACACACTCGCGAGCGTCCCCTCCAAACGAAAATATCTTCCCTCCGTAGTATTTTGATAATTTGCTCCACTAATCAACCAGATCGATGGATTCCAGAGAAGAGGAAACTTTAAAGGCCTTTTTCTCAAACTGATGACTCTGTAACAGTCATTATATAATGTGACATATTTCGCTTTTATTGTAGAGAGTTAGACTAACTAACCCCCCATTGTCAGTAGCCTCTGAATTTCTATCCACCAGGGCGTGCAATGATTTTGCCTCCTTTTTCACTGACAAAATTCAGAAAATCAGACAAGCAGTCAGTGCCACTGCATCAGGTACAGCAAATGTGTTGTCTCTGTGTCCACTTAACATCAATTCAGACATCATGACACAATTCCATCAAATTAATGATAAAAACCTGGAGGACATTATACAACTTCTGAAATCCTCCTCCTGCTGCCTTGATATTATTCCAACAGGATTTTTCAAAGATGTTTTGCCTTGCATGGCCTCAGAACTACTTCATATAGTAAACAAATCTCTTCACTCAGGTATTTTTCCACAGGCCCTGAAAACTGCAGTCATTAAACCACTCTTAAAAAAGAATAATCTAGATGCTTCAGTAATGAACAATTACAGGCCCATATCAAACCTGCCATTTCTAGGTAAGATCATTGAAAAAGTTGTTTTTCAACAGTTGAGTAATTTCTTGCATTTAAATGGCTGTTTGGATGTGTTCCAGTCAGGCTTTCGTCCAAACCACAGCACTGAGACTGCTCTTGTAAAGGTCTTTAACGACATCCACTTAAACACAGACAGTGGCAGAACTTCAGTGTTAGTATTATTAGATCTCAGTGCTGCGTTTGACACTGTTGACCACAGCATATTACTGGACCGACTGGAAAACTGGGTGGGACTTTTGGAAACAGTTCTAAATTGGTTTGAATCCTACTTAAAGGACAGAAACAACTTTGTTTCTATCGGTAAATACACATCTGAGTTGACAAATATGACACGTGGGGTTCCTCAAGGCTCCATCTTGTGGCCTCTTCTCTTTAACATCTACATGCTACCACTGGCTCAGATAATGAAGAACAACAAAATAAGTTACCATAGCTATGCAGATGACACACACATTTACGTAACAATTTCACCAGGAGACTATGCTCCAATTCAAACACTGAGTAAGTGCATTGAACAAATCAATGACTGGATGTGTCAGAACTTTCTCCAATTAAACAAAGATAAAACTGAGGTAATGGATTTTGGAGCCAAGGCAGAACGTATACAAGTTAGCGCTGAGCTTCAGTCTGCAATGTTCAAACCAACAGATAAAGCCAGAAATCTAGGTGTAGTCATTGACTCTGACCTGAGTTTCAACAGTCACATTAAAACAGTTACTAAATCAGCCTACTATCACCTAAAGAACATATCTAGGATTAAAAGACTAATGTCACAGCAGGATTTGGAAAAACTTGTCCATGCCTTTATCTTCAGTAGACTCGACTACTGCAATGGTGTCTTCACAGGTCTCACTAAAAAATCTATTAGAAAGCTGCAGCTGATTCAGAACGCCGCTGCTCGAGTCCTCACTAACACTAAGAAAGTGGATCACATCACTCCTGTTCTGAAGTCTTTACACTGGCTTCCTGTGTGTCAAAGAATAGATTTCAAAATACTGCTGCTGGTTTATAAAGCACTGAATGGTTTAGGCCCAAAATACATTACTGACCTCCTGCTAAACTATGAACCATCCAGATCTCTCAGGTCTTCAGGGACTGGTCAGCTTTCTGTCCCCAGAGTCAGAACTAAACATGGTAAAGCAGCGTTCAGTTATTATGCTCCAAATATCTGGAACAAGCTCCCAGAAACCTGCAGGTCCGCTGCAACTCTTCCTACTTTTAAATCCAGGCTGAAGACTTTTCTTTTTGTCGCTGCTTTTATTTGAACTATTCATATCTTAAACTGCACTGTAACTTTTATCCATGTACTTTTTCTTGTAATGTTTAATTGACTGCACTGTAACTTTTATCCATGTATTTTTTTTCTTAATGTTTATTTGATTAGCTTTTCTTTTTTAATGCTTAATGTCTTTCATTTTTATTTTTTTTGTAAAGCACTATGAATTGCCTTGCGTTGAAAAGTGCTCTATAAATAAATCAATCAATCAATCAATCAATGTTTATTTATATAGCCCAATATCACAAATGTTACATTTGTCTCAGTGGTCTTCACAGTGTGTACAGAATATCAGTATGACAATACGACACCCTCTGTCCTTAGACCCTCACATCGTACAAGGAAAAACTTCCAAGAAAACCCAGTTTAAAGGGAAAAATGGGAGAAACCTCAGGGAGAGCAACAGAGGAGGGATCCCTCTCCCAGGACGGACAGACGTGCAATAGATGCCGTGTGTAAATTGAAAAGATAATACATTTGCAACATAGGTAGTCCAAATGTTTGGAAATGCATGTGTGTATAATAGGAAGATGAATCCACGAGGATATCCATCCAGGACCGATGATCCAGGACCACAGCCACGACTCAAGATCCAGCGCTCGCGATCCAGGACACAAGACCGCAGGATCATCCATGACTCCGGATCCCAGCATATATAGACCCCAAAAAGAAAGACATTTGGGGAAGCTGGGTTAATCGGAACATGAGAGTACACAGGTATAGACAGAGAGAAGGAAGAAGTAAGATGTCCCCCAGACAAACTAAGCCTATATCAGCAAAACTAGGGGCTGAATCTAATCAGCCCTAACTATAAGCTTTATCAAAAAGGAAGGTCTTAAGCGCACTCTTAAAAACGGATAGGGTGTCTGCCGCCCGAACACAAACTGGAAGCTGATTCCACAAATGTGGAGCTTGATAAGAAAAGGCTCTGGCTCCCATTGTACTTTTAGAGACTCTAGGAACAACCAACAACCCTGCATTCTTGGAACGCAATGCCCTAGTAGGACAGTAGGGTATAATGAGTTCTTTAAGGTAAGATGGCGCCTGCCCATTAAGGGCTTTGTAGGCGAGAAGAAGAATTTTAAATTCTATCCTGTGTTCTATAGGGAGCCAGTGTAAGGCAGCCAGAACAGGAGTAATGTGGTCCCTTCTCCTAACTCTGGTTAGTACACGAGCCGCAGCATTTTGAATCAGCTGAAGCGACTTGATTGACTTTTTGGTACTCCCTGATAGTAAAGAGTTACAATAATCCAGCCTAGAAGTAACAAATGCATGGACTAGTTTCTCTGCATCGTTTTGAGGCAAGATATGCCTGATTTTTGCAATGTTACGTAGATGGAAGTAGGCGGTCCTTGAAATTGATTTTATGTGGGCGTTAAAGGATAAATCCTGATCAAATATAACACCAAGATTCCTTACAGTCTCACTGGAGGCCAAATTAATGCCATCCATAGTTAGTATATCTTTAGATAATTTGTTTCGTAGATTCTTCGGGCCAAGTACAATAACTTCAGTTTTGGTCGTGTTTAACATCAAAAAGTTTAAGGTCATCCACGTTTTTAAGTCCTTAAGGCAGTCTTGAATTTTATTTAGATGATTAATTTCATCAGGCTTAATTGATAAATATAGTTGAGTATCATCCGCATAACAATGAAAGTTTACAGAATGATTCCTTATAATATTGCCTAACGGAAGCATATATAATGTGAACAAAATAGGTCCGAGCACTGAGCCCTGTGGCACTCCATGGCTAACTTTGGTTTGCGTGGAAGATTCATCGTTGACACGTACAAACTGAGAGCGTTCAGATAGATAGGACCTAAACCAGCCTAAAGCAGTTCCCTGTATGCCAACCAAGTGCTCTAGTCTTTGCAATAGGATATCATGGTCGATAGTATCAAATGCAGCACTGAGATCGAGCAAAACAAGAATAGAGACAAGTCCCTTGTCTGAGGCTATTAGAATATCATTTGTGACTTTAACCAGAGCTGTCTCTGTGCTATGATGTGTTCTAAAGCCAGACTGAAAATCTTCAAATAAATCATTGTTTTTTAAGTAATCACACAACTGTTTTGCGACCGCTTTCTCAAGAATTTTTGAGAGGAACGGAAGATTAGAAATAGGTCTATAGTTGGCTAAAACCTCTGGATCGAGGTTGTGCTTTTTAAGAAGCGGTTTTATCACTGCTACTTTGAATGATTGTGGAACATAGCCTGATAATAAAGACATATTCATAACATTTAATAAAGAAGTGCTAATTAATGGAAAAACTTCCTTCAACAGCTTAGTTGGAATTGGGTCTAAATAAACTTGCCTTGCCTTGCCTTGCTTAATATTTGGAGTACAAAAACAATCCTGATATCATTAGAAAGCTAGGAATATCCTCTTTCCAACCGTGTATACAACTCAAAATGTGTCTTCGGGTCAATGCGACTGATTTCGATGGAGCAGGTCACATATAACATCTGAAGATGTTCAAGGTTCAAGGTTCTTTATTGTCAAACTAACATAGCTACAGAGTAATTATGTCGTTGAAAATCTTAGGTCACAGGCTTCTCCAACAATGCAACACAAAAATACAGATGAGCAGACAATATTAAAACAATATTAAAATATACTATATAAAAAGTGTGAACACAAAGTGGAATAGTGCAATACGAGTCTATATGCAAGTTATTGGAATGATATATTAGATAATCGATAAATAATGACTAAGATGCAGATGAATGTTATGGATGTTGTTACAACAGTTCAGGTGTTTAACAGTCTTATTTTCTGCGGGATGAAACGGTCTCTGAGTCTGGTGGCTGTAGTCCGGATACTGCGGTAACACAGAACAGTTTTGTGGCTGGGGTGCCGGGGGTCTTTTCTAATCTGGAGGGCTTTCTTCCTGAGCCGCTGGGAGTAAAGGTCATCCATGGATGGCAGCTCCGTCCTGGTGATGTTCTCTGCAGTTGTGACCACCCTCTGTAAAGCCTTACCATTGAGGGCGGTGCAGCTGCCGTACCAGGCCGTAATGCAGCCCGTCAGGACACTCTATGGTGCACCTGTAGAAGTTGCAGAGTATCCTGGAATCCATTTTGAACCTCCTGTGCCTGCGGAAGAAAAAGAGCCGCTGTGGAGCTTTCTTGGTGATGGTGGTGGTGGTGGTGTGAAGAGTCAATAGAGGTTTCTCAATACTGTTGGAGTTTATCGGACCAGGTCCGTCCTCCGCGCCGATCGTTTGGATATGGCCAGAGCGGGGTAGCCGTCCGGATCTGCCGATGACCTTTCTTACTGCTGAGGGAAAAGGAATTGTGTCCTAGACACTATTCTCTGTTAGCTGTACAGAACTATGCTTTGCACTCCAATTAATTGTTTCTTCAAATAAGCACTTTATTACACAGTTCAACAAAAATATATCAATCCGTACTATACCACAAAGCGCTTTGGACTCCTTCTTGAGTTCCCACCGTGACAGGCTTGTCAGTGTGAAATCCCAGTTGAAGTGAGCCCCGAATTCTGAATATATCTTGTTCTTATAGTATTTGCTGTGAAGCCCCCACCTTTGGTGCTCTTGGTGCTGCAGTCTGCCTCTTCTGCCCAGCAACACCCAGTTTTTAGCTAAGGTCAGGCCAGGGTCATACTCCCTTTTAATTACCTGTTTTAACTGGTTTTCTCACAAGACAGTTGCGCCTGGTGAAGATCAGGGCCCCCACACACCGTACCAGGGTGTTCTCGTCCTTGAAGATAACAGGATGCAGCCGGCCAAACTGC
Source organism: Champsocephalus esox (assembly GCA_036324585.1). NCBI lineage: Eukaryota > Metazoa > Chordata > Actinopteri > Perciformes > Channichthyidae > Champsocephalus > Champsocephalus esox. Next base: position 39,087,424 of record CM070482.1, on the reverse strand, counting down.
AGAGGCATCTCAACAGTAAACTTTAACACGTTATTTTTCCACTCAGACAGCTTAATATTTCTAGCGTTTCCATTACAGAATTTACTATATCTTATATTCACAGTTACTTTTGCCTTATTTTTATCCTTCAATCCCCCTTTTGCCCCATTCTAATGATTGGGGCAACAAAACAACGCTATTGTTTATGTACATTTATGTCAGCTGTTTTAGGCTTCTGTCTCTCTTTCCCACATTCTGCCATACGGTGGTACTGGTGGTGCTGTCGGAAAAGTGTCCATTGCTGCTGCTTCTTCTTCGCCTTCCTCAATGTCTGGGTTGTTTTCTAAGGATAGCAAGGCGAGTTGTTGGCCCAGGGGAGTGGAAGGTGCTATGGCGGTACTAATTATTTTGTCCACCATTGAGCGGATACATGGGATGCAGCAGCACCCGCACAAGGTCAAAATTGCTGCAAACACGGCCATTGATACCAATACTGAGGTGACCAGGGTTTTGTATTTACCGAACACTGACATCCATTCGTCCCATTTACCGTCGATTCCAGATTGATCTTTCATGCGGGAGTTGAGAGTTTTCAGACCGTCCAGTGCTATTTGTAGAGTGCCATCTGCAGCGGTGTTGTTGGGAATGAAGGTGCAGCATTGCTCTCCGAACATTGCACATACTCTGCCTCTTTCTGCTAGGAGCATGTCTAGGGCCATTCTGTTTTGATAGGCCATGAGTGATGTGGCTTTTAATTGCTCACTAACTGCCTTGAGTCCGGCATGTGTGAGGTTTCCTAGGCGTTGGACATTATAATGAATGTAATTGATGCGGTCTGCATTTTTATTGATGACACACCAGGGGCAGATGACGGATGTGAAGCCGTCCGCTATTTGATCGGCTATCTTGTAGTCACTTGGTACGCCCCGTGGTACCCCTATTGCGTCTATGTACGTTGGATCTGGGTCAATCATGGCTTCACGTTTGACTCTGTTCGTAGTATGATAGGGGTATTGTTCTGCCAGGTTTGTTATGTCCCCTACTTTTAATTTGTAGGTTTTCACTGGTAGAAGCAAAGTGACCAGTGCACATAGACCACTGGCATTATATGGGACGCGATCGTGGAGTTGGTTGCCACCGCAGTGGAACCATATGTCTGCTCGGATTACACCACGTCCAGGTGTAGCAGGTGTCACTATGTGGTCGCAGAGAGTTTTGTTGAACCCCCCAGTGTCTCTGATTGTGGTGTTGAAACAGGTGTAATTCAACCTCGGAACTTTTGCAAAGAATAAGGGCTTTTTTAATTCCGCGTTGGTTAAAGGGAAGTAAACGTCGTATTTAGAGCAATTGTGTTGAGGGTTTTCTGTCCCCATTAATTCATTGGCACACATTGGTTCTACCGGGGCAGGAATTATGTGGAGCAGGGGTCGCCTGTGTCTAGAGCGGCTTGTTGTGCCATCAGTAACCAGTTGTTGCTGTTTGCTGAGCGTCCCAAGATTCCAGTTGCTACTTGGAACTCTTGATCAGTTGTCCATTCCTTAGTGGAGTGGATCACCACCCCCTTTTGGACGGATACTATGTCAGATTGTGGTCTTTTAATGCGACTGGACATGCATACGTATATAGAGAATTGGGGGCTTGGCGATGCCTTGGGCCATAGATAAAAGGATGCGCAAGGGGTTTCATCTTTCTTGGGTTGGGGTACCCCCGTTAAGTCTAACTGTACTATGAGGCCAGATGAGGATTTTGCTATATGTACTCTTTGCCTTACTTTTTTCGCTGTTCCTGTTGACGATGAACTCCAATCCGCCCCTGTCTCTCCCACCAAGTCGGTCCACGCTCAACCATAGCTATATCTTTCATTGGGTTCGCCTTTTCCGAACCAAAAGTCTAGCGTCATGTACCATTGGTATTTGTTTCCCCACGACCCTCCTTTTTGGTTGCGTTCGTTTGACAAACTGGTGTACGGGATGAGGGTAGTGGTGCTTGAGTCCGAGGGTAGACAAAGTGTCAGTGAGATGTGTCTTAATGCATCTTTCTGGTTACATTGGGTGAAATTTGCCGTATCTACTATGCCGGCCACATTGCGGACGTGTCTAGTTAGGCTGTTTTTTGGAGGAGAAAAGGTATCTTGTGTAGTTTCATTTTGTGGGGAATTTGGATTATTACTTTGGTCAATGATTTGTCTCCCCCTTTCACCCACTATGATAATGATTATTCCAACAATGATGAAAAAACAAAGTGTTAAGGCCAAGCAATAGAGGTGTTGGTTAGGTCCTGAGTTCTTCTTCATCTTCGTTTTCTTGTAAAAGTTCTTTGGTGTATCAGTGTAGGTGAGTGTCTCTTGTGTGGTGTGTGTATGTGATGCGTGTGGTGTACCGCCTACTTTGGGGGAGCGGTCCCTTGTTGTGCCTCCTCGCCGGCTGTTATCTCCTGGGCTGCCGTTGGTTCTCTTGTTGTCTCCTCCTCCTTGGAAGTTGAGTCGATGTCCACACTTGGGGGTTGGGGGGCTTCGGTTGTTTGCCTGATGTTCAGTTGGCCTAGGTCCTGGATGGTGTCAGCGAGGGTCCTGGTAGGTGCTGGTGCTTCCACACACCTGCTCCAGTGGTACCACGTGTCTCCTTTTCCGTCTACTCTGATTGCATGATCTGTTCGCTGGGTTACCTTGAGTGGTTCAGAGAACCTTGGAGCACACCACTTGGGTTTGATTGTCTTCAGGCGGACGTATTCAGCGTCCCTGCTGCCCTCAGCTTCCTCTGTGTGTCCTTTGGCTCTGGCTGCTGTGGATTCGTCCGCGAACTCACAGCGTAGGCCCCTTTTAGGCCGTCCTGGCTTGCCGTGTCTTTGTCCCCCCGATCCGCTTACTGCGGCTTCTGGGCTGCCTGCTAGAGAGATGTCTTCACGATCCTCCTTCTCCGGTCCACTGATGGCTCCTTCCGAGTCGACCTCCTCTGCGAGGGCCCCGTCCGTCCTGATGTCGTCTCTGGTCCTAGCAGGTGGTTTCCCCGCCGCACACTGGCACCAGCTGTCCCCCTTTCCTCCCATGCAGACGGCATGAGAGATCCGCTGGGTCACTCGGTCGGGGCCGGAGAGCCACTTTGTCCTGATGACCTTCAGCCAGACGAACTCCGCTGTGTCGGCCTCCTGGGTCCCCCTTTTGGCACCAGCAACCTGTGTGGGGAAATCTGATACAAATCCCTCAAGCCTACGCTCAGGGCTCCTGGGCCCTCCACTGCGTATGAATACAGAATTCCAACAAACTATCATCAAATGTCTTTCTATTATGAATTTAGATGAAATGTATATCCCCTTAATGACCTAAACAATAAAGTCTATGGTTTTTACTTCTTTACCAGGCTAGTTAGATGATGTTGTCTAAATTAAATTCTGTGTCATTACATTACTATGTTTTAGCTTTAACTGTAATATGTTCTTTCTACATTTCAAACCTCAGTTACTTTAATACCTGTTGAAATATTACAAAATGGTTTCATTATCACAGGTCAACTTCTTCAGTCTTGCATTCTGGAATTATATCTCTCACAGTAGCCCCTAAAATCATGTGTTAGTCCAAAAGCATGCTTGATAGTCATTGTTTTAAATCATGCAGTTGCACTGATCACATGCAGACATACACTCACACTGTCAGGTTGTAAAGACAAGTTTGGTGAGGTTCACCCCAGAGTCAGTCATTGTCAGTGCCTTCTCAAGTTACACTGTCGGTCAAAGGTCATTTGGTCTCAGTCTTTTTGGCCATGTGTCGTGCTCTGCAGAGACTTTGACATGTCAGCATAGGCCAGTCTCCTTTGTCTACAAACATCTGTATATATGGAGCGCCATCATTAATTAATTCATGATTACAACTATACTTTTCAAGATATCTCTAACTTTTCATTGAGACAGCTGTTTCCCACATTCCCGGCAACTTGGTACAAAACTCACTTCAGAAACTTGTGTCTATAATAATTTTCTTGATTCAAAACATTATCAGAATCTGTAAAGCTCTGCTATGTATTTCATAACTCATTCTATTAATTTATCTTCAATTATGGTGCACTTGAAGAACAATGTTACCCTCTTTAACAATGCGTGGAACCTTGGGTGTCCGAATCATGCAACAATTACTCCCTACTTTATCAAGGATTTAAAAACAGAAGTCATTTCGTATGTCCATCCGAAAGTCCTCCTACAGTATGGTAATAACTATGCCACAATGGTGAAACCAGTACCTCAAATTGAAATACTATATTTTGTTTTAGAACTAGCTTTCCCTTCAACATGACCTATATAAAGAAATATTTGTCTGATCTTATAGAGCTGTTACTAAAATTCTCCCTTTGAACTGATCAATACTGTAACAAATTATAACACTACTAAATTCACACTTGAATAAAAACTCTAAAAGAATAATTTGTAAATATGATGAAAAGGGTTCTACTCTGTACTCCTAACTCCCAAACTCCCACTACTTAAAGTCTAGAGCATACTTCCATCATACCCTCCCCCTCCCTTATCAGTGTGTTTTAGGATGATTTTTCACTTCACTTTAATAGTTTTCTCTTTTCCGCTATTTTTTATTTACCAATTGATTAATTCATGGTTAATACATCTTCTTATCTTCACTTATTTATCAAGTCAATTCAAGTTCTTTACAATACATTAGTAGATACCTTGTGGAGTATTCACAATAACTAATCCTCTCTAGGGTATGAAATCCGTTCATCTTTAAGCAGATACTATTTCCTTATTTATCTTTTGTTCATGATAACAATGGTATAACAACCACACGTTTTACCCATAGCTAGTTTCTATAACAAGATTATTATGTGTGACATAATAATCAGATGTCTTGTTTGCTAAACAAGAATATTAAACTTTAATCTTTTCAGCATTCCAGACCATCATTGAAACAAGCAGCCTCCTATCTAAACACTAAGCATTAAGGTTTCTACACCACCAACTGGGAAACTCTTGCACAATTATGCTGTAAAATCATTGCATCATTCCTCCAGAACAACCTGAGACAAGCATGTCTCAAGATCTTGTCATAATGAGCACAGTCAGTGATGCAGCTGTAGTCAGTGGCAGGGTCCCCAAAAAGCTAGGACCGGCCCTGGTCAGTGGGCTCCAAGGAAACTCTCCCTGGCTTTGGGATGAGGGAAGGAATCGCTTGACAGATACACGTTGTCGGCTGTACTGCAGAAATCCCCCAAAACCGCAGTACCTCTTCACACCACTGTTGCCTTGACAACGAGGCACAAGCATAATGTCAATATCTCCTATACGTTCTTTGCACACTTCTTCTGTTCGCAGTGAGCAACTCTTCACCAACACACTGATTCAGAGAACCCAAAAGGTGGTGCAGAACTATCCCATGTTGTTGTAATCACATCCAGCCACTGAGAAAAACTCAATTTAAATCTCTCTCCCAACGGGTTGCAAAATAAAACGGCAGAGGTCAGGAATGCTGAAACATGTGAGTGTTAAAACAAACTAATGATAGTAGTCTGCCTATTCCTTATTACTTCAGTTCTAAGTTAATAGGCAAAACAAAGACACCCTCCTTAACCACTATACTAATCTTTTATCTACTTGGTTAATTCTATTAATTTTCAAATTGTTTATCTAAGTTGTGTTACAAGCATGGTGATGTTGTAACAGACTACAAATAACTGTATTCAATCCGCGCCTTATTTGAAAGCTGTAATGAATTAGAATCAATGTTTAAGGACGTAATAAAAGTTAAATATATTGTTAAGCTAATTACCGTTTTATTGTGAAGGCATCTCTGGTGAACAGCGGCCTGTGGCTTTTATTTTGAAAGGCCGTTCCGGAAATATACTCCGTAATGTGAACACACAGTGAGTTTGACTTCTAGAAACACGGAAAGTTACGATAACAAACGTTCTAATGCATTAACTAAAGTCATGAAAGAGACAAGGAGGGAGAAAGGCGTGTGGAAGTAAGCAATGAACTGAAAATGCCACCAATGCTTTGTTTTAACGTGAACCACTTTTTACTTTCCCTTAACGTTACTGTATGTAATATAATTGTTTTCCTTGAAATATAATCAAGTACAATCCTTAGTTAATGACAAATACCATGACATTCACAATGTAATGCAATGGTACCAATCAGTTCTCAAAACCCCTCATAAAACCACAAAGTGACGTAACTGTATCCTACAAAAACTATGCTAAAAACAGCAAATTATAGTTTCTTATTTATTTCAATATCTACTACTTGAGCTCCCACATTGATCTATTCATTTTCACTGTTATTCACTCCTTGTTTTAAATTCAATGCTCTTTCTTCATGCATTTAAGAAGAGAGCAAACAGGAGAGAGGAAAAAGAAGGAGGGGGTGTGGGTATTCTCACAGACACCCCGGCTGGAACAAGCTTTCCAAGAAATGGGGCTTCCTTGAAATAAGAATGACTTCGTATCTATTTATCTGACTAGGTTAATATGTGTTCACTTGTATTTATTAATATACTGGACAAATCTTGTCGTTACTCTTAATGTCCCTATTCTTATTTATTTGAATGTCCGTAAGAATCCGAAAGTGGGGGGAGATTCTTTCACAGACAAATACTGACACCCCGACTTCAGCTGGAGCTCTTAGCCTTTTCAAGAGAAGGGGGGCTTCTTTCAACAACTAACAACAAACCATTGGTATACTATACTAAAACATTTACCAACATAAAACAAGGTCTTTACGAATCAACAATGACAACCAACAGACAGAACAATCAACAAACAGCAAACATTGTACACAGATATATTAGCTACTGATACGGCGACCAGTTTTACACCTTACCGTGGTTACTAATTGTATTAGTTTTACACCTTACGTGGTTACTAATTGTATTAGTTTTACACCTTACGTGGTTATTAATTTAATTAGTTTTACACCTTACCGTGGACCGCGGCGGATCCTCATAAATTACGGGTTCCACCCGCTTCTTATCACAGATTTGTTTATACCCTTGTTGATCTATTTAGTGCACACCATTTTATTTACGTTTTATTTTTACTTTTTAGCTGAGACAATTATTTCTGCCATTTTCACACAATCCTAAAATGTAGTGGTATTTCAAACACATCTATTTGTTGTAACAGGCAGATGCTTACCTTGATTCTGAATTACCCGGGTTTTTGATTGTGTGAGATGGTTTCTTGTAAAAGCCGTAAACTCAATGTTTTTTGGTGTCCTCTCAGAAAGTCATCGGTGTCCGGACTTCCCGCTCTAGACCATCACGTCGGGGTCACCAAGCTGTTGGAGTTTATCGGACCAGGTCCGTCCTCCGCGCCGATCGTTTGGATATGGCCAGAGCGGGGTAGCCGTCCGAATCTCATACATTCATGGGATTTATGTAACAGTAAAACAGAGAATGTAAGTGTGCACCCACATGCAGTATTTTTGTTTGTATAATACTCCTGTTGTCTGCTGTGTTCAGACTCAAGTCCTGTGTGTCATGCCACATTCAGGACATTCAGTGTCCTTTCTTAACAGAAGACCGTGGCTAGAAGCTGCAGCTCGACTGCAGAAGCATTAGCTTTTTGTTTCTGAGGATGGAACAACTTCACACACGGAGGCTAGACCTATACAATTCATTTATTTTGGTTTATAAATGAATGTCAAGACATTTATGTTATTGATTTCTGAAGCACTTTCTAAATAATAAAAAGAGAGTTCATATGTATTTACTGCATGTATGCATTGATGAAAAATAAGCCATGTGCAGTAATATAGAAAATGAGGATGCAACGCATTGGTATGAATCGTGATGCACCGTGATGCACCGGGATATCGAACCGAATCCAATCGTTGACAGGATAATCTCTGCTTGTTTAGCTGACATCTCTCAGTGGATGTCCGCTCATCACCTCAAGCTCAACCTTGACAAAACTGAAATGCTTTTCCTTCCAGGAAAAGATTGTCCCTCTCTTGACTTAACTATCAACATCGGCCCCTCTGTTGTTTCCCCGACTCAGACTGCAAGGAATCTGGGTGTGATCCTAGATAACAACCTGTCGTTTACTGCAAACATCGCTGCTACAACCCGCTGCTGCAGATACATGCTTTTCAACATCAGGAGGATACGTCCCCAGCTGACCCAGAAAGCCACCCAGGTTCTGGTCCAGGCTCTCGTCACCTCACGCCTAGACTACTGCAACTCCCTCCTGGCTGGTCTACCTGCATGTGCCATCCGACCTCTGCAGCTCATTCAGAATGCAGCGGCTCGTCTGGTCTTCAACCTTCCTAAATTCTCCCACACCACGCCGCTCCTCCGCTCCCTCCACTGGCTTCCGGTAACTGCTAGAATCCACTTCAAGACAATGGTACTTGCGTACCATGCTGCGAATGGATCTGGCCCTTCCTACATCCAGGACATGGTTAAACCGTACACCCCAGCACGTGCTCTACGCTCTGCATCAGCCAAACGGCTCGCTGCACCCTCGCTGCGAGGGGGATCCAAGTTCCCATCAGCAGAAAACACGTGGGTTTGCTATCCTGGCTCCAAAATGGTGGAATGAGCTCCCCATTGAAATCAGGACCGCAGAAAGCTTACACACCTTCCGGCGCAGACTGAAAACTCATCTCTTTCGACTCCACTTCGAGCGATAGTATTACTAACAAAGAACTGCTAACAGAGCACTTATATACTAACAAAGGACTGGCTCCCCTAAAGCCAGTTGAGTAGCATTTGAAACGATTGGCTCTTTGAAACCTGATGTTCTTATATGATTCTGTTTTCTTCAAGGTTGTGTCTTCCTGGTCGAATGTACTTATTGTAAGTCGCTTTGGATAAAAGCGTCAGCTAAATGCAATGTAATGTAATAATCGTAATCGAATCGAATCGTGAGACCAGTGAAGATGCACAGCCCTAGTGTATATTACAAATAATAATGTCAAATTTCAAGATGATTACTTGGATATTACAATATGATTGATTGAGCTGGAGTTCATTATAGAGGTTACACGTTCATATCTGAAGAACGAACCCAAACCTTATTCTTTTTATTTATTATATTAGCAAATTGGTATCAAATAAATAATAAGCATTGGCAATACCAATGCTGATAAAGTCAACTATTTTATTTGAGTATTTGTGTCTGGGAGAAGGTACTGTACCCAGTTCCCATGTTCGTCAGTTATAGACTGGGCTTTCTTGTAGAAAAACAATTAAAAAATCAATATGGACCATTACTGTATAATTATCCTTAAATGATGTTATACTGTACAATACACCTAATAAACAACTTTGGTCTTTTGAAACATGATGTGCAACAATCTTTACTGTAATGTGTGTGCATTTTGTTGTTAACTATAGATGATTTTTTGTTAGTATGCACGTGGACGCTTTGGACATACCTGGAGAAGGAAGAAATAGGTCTTCGGAATGATGGGAGTTAAAGACAAAAGGCGGAGACTAGTGTTGAAACTAGTGGAGAAACGATCAAGATGCCCCCTTATCCCTCTGATTAGACGGCATGTTAAGTCAGGAAGTAGCATTATTAGTGATGAGTGGAGGGCATACAGAAGAGTTCTGAGGAACATGGGGTACAACCACTACACCATAAACCACAGCAGGTGGTTTGTGAACCCCTAGACTGGCAGTCCCGGGTTCCTGCAGGTTTCGCCAACTCAAATGTAAGACCTTTCAAGACCTTTTTAAGACCACTTTGAATAGAATTTAAGACTTATTTCACGGCAAGAAAGTATGAAGGAAAATTGCTCTGAAAGAATAAATACGTCCCATAATTACTTACAAAGTAAATGTATTCATGTTCAACATAAGAACAATGACTGAACATAACAGCATAACAGTACAGAACTGTGTGTTAGACAACGTGTGTGTGTGTGTGTGTGTGTGTGTGTGTGTGTGTGTGTGTGTGTGTGTGTGTGAGGGCTGTGCAATTAATAATATTGTAATCGAAAAAAAATATTATTTTGCTTTGCTAGGTTGTGACAGTGCACTGCAACATATTTGATCGAATTCATTTTAGTCTAATTCATTTGTATTCATCATTTTTATATATGTTTAGTATCTTGTGGAAGTGCGCTCCAAAATATGTGTGTATTATTTATTTAAAATGTATAATTTATTTAATTTATTTTTGTATTGGTTTTTCAGTTGAATTATACGTTCAGGGTAGGGATGTAACGGTTCACAGAGTTCACGGTTCGGTACGTACCTCGGTTTGGGGGTCACGGTTCGGTACGAATCGGTACAACAAGAAAAAGCAAAAAAAAGTCGCAAATGTATAATTCCATGTTATTTATTTTTGAACAGTAGTGCAAGTTTCAGTTTAAAAAGAAGGAACTCTAACATTTTGAATAATTAACTATATTACCCAGTTAAAAGCAAAACACAAACACACTCAGATGGCCATAGTATCTATAATGGCTAATGTCAAACAAAAAATAATGTCTTGAAAATATTACATCATAAATAATAAGAAAGTGTTTCAACAGCGCATATACGTTGACATATATATGCCAATAGCTTCCATTATTTATTTTGGTCTCACGGCTTTCATGTCTATTGGCTTCTTAAAAACAGCGGGGATCAGCTGTTGAACTGCTGTTGTCTTTCGCCGGGCTCCGGTGATTGGCAAATCTGGCTGATGCCTTCTGATATGATTTAGCATGTTTGGCGTGTGTTACCATTAGCATACAGCACCACTGTCGAACAACGCCGACACACCGTCCTCGTCCAATCCACCACTCGCACTTCATCGTTATTGTAGTCCACAGGGAACGCAAAATGTTCCCACACAGCTGATTTAAAAGAAGCAGGTGAGTTCTAGCCAAGCCCCCAGGAAGTGAGCCGGACTCAGATGAAAATATTCATGCTGGCCAAACGGCGGTACTACACTTCCGTTTGGTTGCTGGGCCCGGAAACACTTTTTCCCATTGACTTACATGGGGAAAGAGTGGTCTGTAAATCATTGGATACTTTTTTTAAACTAAATAAACGACCCAGTATGAACACTTGTATAGCCCTTATTAAAAACATTCGTTCCTCAAGTTGTAAAAATGTGCTAATAACGTTATTCTGAGAGTTATTTCCCTCTGCATTATGAACGCGCATCTAACCCACGGGACCGCGCTGCCCGGCACGTTCAAGTTACGTGTTCAGCACTACATGAGTTTATCTTTACCCATGGATGCACAATAAGAACGGACCATATCGCCTTACTGCCAGCCCACGGAGCTGTAATAATGGAGATATTGCACATGTTTGCTGTAATTCATCATTTGTAAAATATTATACTACATGGGCTGTATGATGTAAATCTTGTATTAAATAAAATTAATATTACCGACGTAGATTAACGTCCCTGTAGCTTCTTATTGCACTTGCAGCAGCATACCTCAAACCTATTTAAAAAGAGGGTTACAATGTCTAAGGGTTCATATTGCAACCCAGTCTCACGGCATTTCGTGTTCACTAACACGATTTTTAATCTAATTGATTCGTGTTCACCATCACGATTTTGCCCCTTTTTTTCGTGTTGCACAGGACGATTTTAAAAGCAATGTACTTCTACTGGTAACGTGTTTCGTGCCTGCAGGCTGCAGCACGTCTTTTTCTCCGGTCGGGTCGTGGAAGACAGGAAGCTGTGTGGTTCATAAAAACATGTTCTTACTCAATATCAAGCCACAGTTATTGCTTTTATTTTAAATGGTATAATTTCGGACTTTTGTTGTCGTCTGTGAGGAAAATAAATGGGGCTCAGAGCCTCAGGATACTGAAATCTGTATTTTTTAAATCTTTTTTTCCTTCTAACTTGTTATTCTTTTCAAATTAACACACTGTTATTTACTCACCAATAACACTCAATTATCCTTGCTTTTATTTATTGGTTTAATTCCATAATCTCGGGCTTTTTTGGCGTCCGTCAGGAACTGAATTTCAAAATAAATATAACAGGAAACAGACGTACTGTAGGCATTTCCAGCGATTACCCAAGATCCTCAGCTATGGTTTGAAGCTCGTTGATTGGATGTGTTAGCCGCAATGCATGCTGGGATTTGGTGTTTATATTATATGAAATCCGGAAAACATTTTAAAAGTATAAAATAATACTGAATTCCGAGTGCTCTTGCTTTTCTCTTTGAAAGTCATCACATAACGGCATTGTAATACACGGTTCGGCTGCATTACATATTACAGATATGCCGTAGAACTTTATTTAGAGAGCCCTGATGAGAAGACCTTTGGAAAAACTGGAAGAAATGGCGCCGAAACTGAATACTTGACGTGGATCATAAATATATCAACAATTAAACAACATCTTCAATTTCTCTTCACACAATACGTCTCCTTGCAGTATCAACACTAATTCGGCTGACTTTTACATTTGATCTAATTCATAGATAGGTTATATTTACACCATAACGGTGCACAGCTGAGAGAAAAGGACTGTAGTTTTTAAAGATATTACTGATTTTCTTTGAATGTAAGAATATAAATACTGAGTCTGAAATAGTATAGCAATATGCTGTAAAATGATGTGAAAGCATGAATAAAACTATACATCTTCAGATGTTGTACACTATAATACAAAGTTATTATGGCTGTGTGCACCTCCTAGTGGTTAAAGCACGTTATTGAATTATTGTACAGAGTACATACTTTCATAGGGGGAAAGTATAAATATAGAATATCAAAAATCAAGAAGATATTATCAGTGATCTCTACAATAAAACAGTTTAGTGCAAGATGTACACAGATATTAATAGGAGGAGGTGCAAAACAGAACAATGGATTAACCTTTATTTAAACATTAAATATTAAATATTAAGCCTGACAAAGTACTTAACGTCTAATATATTGCTTTCCTGCAATGTTAACTATGTTGAAGCACTTATTTTAACTGATATTATACACATTAATTATACTCTTATGTATGTAGATAGAATATGAAATGTGCAGAATATGACAGTTTAATGGTGGAGGTACACACATATTGATAGATGTCTTGTAATGCACTGTTGAGGAACCTGTGACCCAAGTTTTTCATTCATTGCATAACTACACCGTAGTTTTGTATGATATGTCAATAAACCTTTGAAAATCTTGAAAGGGATGTGCAAAATAGCCATAATATACAGTCTTTAATGAACTATTAGTAGAGAATAACGAGTAATGAATATACTTTATTACTTGTTTCCATTCATGTCAATTGCAGATACATGTTTAGTCTTCTCAAGCACCAACTATCAAATATCTCTCCTGATTGTTGGCACTTGACAATCACCTTACCTGAATTTTACTCAGGTGTAACTAAAGTCTGATTTAAGGGTTGTTTATATTTCACATCATGAATCAGAATCTGCAAAGTAACTCAAATAAATGCAGTGGAGTAAACATACCAGGTTAACCTCTGAATTGTAGTGGAGTAGAATTACAAAGTAGCAATGAGCTGTCATGTGGGTATACGGCATTAATATAATGCTGCGCATTATAGACACAAGTGATTTTCACCCATTTATTAATTATATGTTTTACATTTGATAACACCAATGTGTTTAATAATGGCAACTTCTAATTGTGGGGAAAACGAAAACGTTCAGTAGAGACGTCCCATAGAACATTTTGCGAAACACAATAGCCAGCATGTGTAGTTCTGGGGGGTGTTCGATTCCAGTTTTGGATAATCTGGCGTGGTTTCGTTCCATTTCACACAGCTGTTTGACGCTCTGCGTAACCTTACGGGAACTGTAGTCCTAAACGATAGCTGGGGATTATGAGTAGTGTAGTGTCTTCGGCCATCCTAAACTCCTACGTCTGTTTCCGGTTATTTTTATTTTGAAATTCAGTTCCTGACGGACACCAAAAAAGCCCGAGATTATGGAATTAAACCAATAAATAAAAGCAAGGATAATTGTGTGTTATTGGTGAGTAAATAACAGTGTGTTATTTTGAAAAGAATAACAAATTAGAAGGAAAATGTCAGTATCCTGAGGCTCTGAGCCCCATTTATTTTCCTCACAGACGACAACAAAAGTCTGAAATTATACCATTTAAAATAAAAGCAATAACTGTGGCTTGATATTGAGTAAAAACATGTTTTTATGAACCACACAGCTTCCGGTCTTCCACGACCCGACCGGAGAAAAAGACGTGCTGCAGCCTGCAGGCACGAAACACGTTACCAGTAGAAATACATTGCTTTTAAAATCGTGCTGTGCAACACGAAAAAAAGGGGCAAATCGTGATGGTGAACACGAATCAATTGATTAAAAATCGTGTTGGTGAACACGAAATGCCGTGAGACTGGGTTGCATATTGATTAAAGCAAAGTCCACCCCCATTTTGGACTTTATGTAACACACCTACTCTGTCTGACCTATACACACAGTTGTGTCTGTGGGGAATACAGCCAGGGTGTATTGGTGTTGTTGCACAATTACATTTGAAATTGCTTCTTTGTTCTGTTTTTCCTCTGCCTGAATGGAGGGAGGGGGGTTGTGGTGATGGTGCAAGTGTGCGTTTGGAAAGATATTTAGGTGATGGGAGAGTCGGTTATTTTATTTTTTGTGCCCTCCCCCGCACAGCTTCTGACTGCACCATCACTTCAGATCTCAGCAGGGGTTGGCAAAAAGTAAATCGTGTCTTTCCCGATGTCTGGAAAGCAATTCAGAATTTACAGTACAACTTTATATCATGTGTAAGTGTGTATGTGAACCCTTTGCGTGTGATGATAAATCCATGCCACAACTTTATGAAGTCACCTTTATTAGCAAGTAACTTTTATATATATTAACTTTATATATATATATATATATATATATAGATTATTTTCAGTTTCTAAGTTATCATGATCATGATTAGCCAATAGTTTGAGGAGGATCCATAGAGCCAAAACTCTTGATAATTAAACGTTTGTAATCACACCTGGTCCCTCGATATGGCATTGAAATAACAGCATAGTGAGCAGCCAAGCAGAATTAACCTAGAAGAATAACCTTAACCTGTTATGCCCGGGCTCTCGCAACATCTTGCAAGAAACAGCGTCTTCTTAACATTTAATAAACTATGAATGTGTCATACCCACTTAACGGGATGAAACTCAGCTACCGTCAGATATGAACCATTTTTACCGAAACAAAACACAACTCTAATGCCAAGCATCTGGATTAGCACTAAGCGAAAGAGTGCTAACGCACTTAGCACAAACTCACGATGTAAATATGGTTTACTTCATCGGATCTGCACAAACAATATATCATATGAAAGCTGATATTCCACAGATTCAAATGGTACAAGTATCGTCACTGTGCGAAAACTCAGGGCAGCGAAGGCAAACTATGAAACTAAATGCTTTCCTCCCCCGCTGTGTGTGAGTATAGCACTGTGTAAGAAAAGGTCATAGTAGACCAGGGGAGGGTTAGGAACTGTTGACGTTTTTATTTATCCCTTGATTGTGTATGCATGTGAGTATCTTTACATACCACATAAGCTGTGAGCTGGTTCGTCAGACCTCAGATTGTCACACAAACATCTTTTTTTTCCCGTGGTTAATCCATGGCCTGAATCATGTAACAAGACTAGTTAGCTGTCTTTGAATTTAACTTTTTCAGTATCACAAAGATGGACCAACCATATATAAATATATAAAAACAGTGACTCAAACATGGATGAAAATAAAGGAATGTTTGGTGTCTGGAAGCATGGAATAACATTGGAATTAGGGGAAGGAGTCCAGCTGCTGGTGGTAGCCTACAGTTTAGAGGGTAGATGGTGGCTGGAGGGTTAGATGGATGAAATTACCTGGAAATACCTCAGTGTCAGCCATGATTAGAACTGTTCAGATTCTCTAGAAGTCTAGATCAGGGGTTCCCACACTTTGCCATGCCAAGGACCCCATATAGCATTATTCTCTGGCAGGGACCCCCCTGTTGCAATATTGTTTAATGATGTGTACATTATGAAGGCAAATGTAATAAATTAAACATACTGCTTCTTAATAAATATTCTTAATATATTTTTGTTTTAATAATTAATAATCAGATATTCTTATATTAACAGTAAACACCTTTTATCTTTTGTTTTTCATTCATTACATTCATTGTGTCTTCTGTTACAAATATTCTTAACAAAATATTAAACAGTAATATCAACAGTACATATTTTTTAAGATATTTCTGTCTTAATAATATAATATTCAACAGTAATATGAACAATAAACATATTTTGAGCATTTTTGAAAGTGATTTCTGTCTTAATAATATATATATTAGTGGTGCTATCTAACTATCTAACTCTGAATATATATATATATATATATAAATATAACATTATACATACTATTCAACAGTAATATTAATAGTTAACATGTACAGCAGTGACCATCAACTGGCGGCCCGCGGGCCAAATCTGGCACACAAGTCATTCTCATCCGGCACGCGCTGTGGCGCTGGCGGAGTGGTTAGTGCGTTCACCCCCCCCCCACTCGTGAGTAATGTGCAGTACCGGAGTCCAACAGAGAGGCAGCAGCTGCGGGACAGTAGCCTGCGCACTGCGTACCCTTCCCTGCCCTGAAGAAGAAGTGATCCTTCGTTAGCCCCCCGCCAGTGTTGCCAACTTGGTGACTTTGTCGTTAAATTTGGCGGCTTTCCAAACCCTCCGGCTACTTATTTTTGTCAAGAGCGACTAACGACTGATCTAACAACTTGTAATGGTGTTATTAGGGACTTTTCTGGTGTTTGGAGACTCACGTATTGTTCTGCAGTTAACGAGCTGCCATGAGCCCCTCAGCCCTCCCGTAGTACTGACAGGCGCACAGACTCACAGTTGCCTCCCGCAGCAGCTCAGCTGCAGTCAGAGCAGAGAGGAGACAGCCACACTCTCCCCCGTCGAGACAGCTTCAGTCACTTAATCACCTCATCCACCGTGTGTGTGCCTCTCTGTGACGAGCTAAACATCCACGTAGGTCATCGTGTCAGTCTAAACTGTATTCACAAAAGTACAGAAAGGAGTGGGAATCAAACCCTGAGTTTAAAGGATGGTTGAAGACATTTATTGGAGATGACACACGGGCATACTGCCTTTATTGTAAGGGAGATTTCTACTAAAAACTACTACAACTATTTCTACTTTTTCTGACATTACTGATCTACTGTCGTCTGGATTTACTTTGGTGGTTTCAAGTTTTGATCCTTGAAGGGGGTGGAACGTGTTTTTACCGCGATTACAACTTACAAATTAGGCGATGACGTCATTTAGGGATTTCTGGCGTCTTTTCGGACAGCCAATAGCTACTTACCTTACTATGGAGTTGGCAACACTGCCGCTACGAGTACATGAGAGTGCTTCACTAGCACCGGATGACAGAAGCGCTTGGTGAAGCTGTGGGAACATCTCTGTCACTCCCTCCTTGAGTTTGGTCGACCACAGGGCGATTTTCTTTGTAAAAGTCTGTACTTTGTCCTGCACATGTAATACGTACGTCTCGCGCCCCTGCATGCTCTTATTCAGGACATTTAGATGCTGGAATATATCCGACATGTATGCAAGTTTCCGGAGCCATGAGGCATCTGAAAAACGGCCAGCCAGTTGATGATTTTCAGAAGAGAGGAATTCACCGATCTCCCTTCGCAGTTCAAAAACACGATTCAGCACCGCCCCACGGGAATGCCAGCGTACGTTGGAATGGAGCAGTAACCCCTCAAACTTTGCGCCCATCTCGTTACACAAGATAGCGAACAGTCGGTGTTTTAAGGGCCGAGCTTTTATGAAATTCACTACTTGTATAACTTCCTGTAGTATCTGATGTAGTTCATCATCCATTCGTTTAGCAACAAGTGCCTCCCGATGGAGCATCAATCAATCAATCAACAACTTTATTAATCCTGCTAGGGGCAATTGGTTATGAGCAGCAGCTTATGTCATGTACACAGGCAGGAACATACAAGAAGAAAACACACAGATACACCCGGGAGCACAGATGTGGATAATTATAATAATTAGAGCCGGGACTCGATTAAAAAAAATAATCTAATTAATTATAGGCTTTGTAATTAATTAATCGAAATTAATCGAATTTTTAAAAATCGCATTTTTAAAAATCGCATTTTTAAGCTTAGATGGCCCTGTGTATTCTTCATTTCACTTGTTTGTTTGTTCTTGTTTGTGTTTGCTCGCTTGCATGCCCTGCATAGCTTTAAGAAATACTTAAGTTGTTGGTCAAAACACTTTCCATCTGATGAAGGCAGATGCCTTCCCAGGTGGAAAAAAGTAGAAAACATTACATTCAGTTATAACTGCCAAAACAAACATTATTTACACTATTATGGCCCCTGTTAAAAATGTTTGTAATGTTAACTACTGTAAGTTGGTCGAACGAATGCCTCCTCATCCGGAAGCTGACCGAGCAGACCCGAGCAGCAGTCGAGAGGAGCCGAGCGCATCCGCGAAGCACACGTCAGAGTTCCCGTTAGCCGGCAAATCTAAATATCTTCGGTCAAAATAATTTCCCTTTAGAGCAATACCGCTTCAGTTGCGCCACTTATGTGACAGACAAGACGAGTATGTGACAGACAAGAATAGTCAACTCTAATGTCTAACACTTAATGTGGAGAAAGAGATGTCCTGGATGGGTTGATTGTGCGTTGATCTGTTGGTAATGCCTCGGGGTTCCGGTGGGCATGTAAACAAATGCATAATGCTGCATTTTTTTAACGCGTTCATTTTTGTGTAATTAATTAATCTTAATTCACGCGTTAAAGTCCCGGCCCTAATAATAATACACTATAAATAGTTCAAAGCATCACAATAATAAATAATAAATAAATAATCAAGTTAAAAGCCTTTTCAAGAATTTAAAAGTTTGAGTGCAGAAGGGATGCGATTAGTCCTTTGAGCAGGTAGAGCATATCTTCGCCCTGATGGCAACAGACGAAATTCATGTGAGAGTACACGACCTGGAGAGTTCAGAATGCTCTCTGCTTTCCGCAGAATCTGTTGGTTACAGAAGGAATTTAAGTCTCTCTGTTTCACGCCGATGATCTTGGAGCAGGCTTTAACAATGCTGTTCAGGCTGTTCCTGTCTTTCAGTGTAAGGCTATGGAACCAGCAGATAAAAGAAAATCAAATAAGGCTCTCAATGAATGCTTGGTAAAAACGACAAAGAATGAAAGGCCTGACAGAGAAAGAGTTCAGTTTGCGAAGAAGGTGCATCCTCTGTTGACTTCACAATACACTCAGTATTCACATCAAATTTGAGGTGGTCATCAAAATGGTGCCCAAGTATTTGTATGATATGACAATTTCTACCTTGTCATTGTGTATGATGCACTCCTTAGGAACATCCTTGTGACGTCTAAAATCAATGATCAGTTCCTGGGTTTTAGAGACATTTAAATCCAGAAAACTGTCATCGCACCAGGAAATAAAATCGGCAAGAGCACACTCCTCATTCTGAGCCGCCAAGGAGGGTCAAGAGGGCGGGATCATCAGAGAATTTAACAAAGTAGCTGTTGTCTTGCATGCTCCTGCATTTATCAGTTTACATTATAAAAAGTAGGGGCGAAAGAAAGCATCCTTGATGCGAGCCCGTGGAAGTGATGACAGAGTCAGAGAGGCGGCCATTGACAGACACCTTCTATTCTCGATTAGTTAGAAAGTTTAAAATCCATAAAACAAGTTGATCAGCAGTTTAAAATGACATGATAGGCTCTGCACCAGGAGATGCGGCTGCATTAGCCGTGTTCACACTGCGGTACTTTTCCCACAAAGGTTCATGCGAACTTAGTTCATAGGAACTAAAGAGTTCGCATGAACTAAGTACAGATCGCGTTCACACCGGAAAAAGTCCCTGGGGGTGGATTACGCAAATGAAGCCGCTGACGTCACTTCTACTTCTTCTTCTGCTTTGGGTTTACTGGCAGACCGCAAACCACTTCACGGCGTATACTGCCGCCCAAAGTCCCCGGCCGGAAGTCCCCGGAGTTGGGGACTGGCTTCAGTAGA
Source organism: Champsocephalus esox (assembly GCA_036324585.1). NCBI lineage: Eukaryota > Metazoa > Chordata > Actinopteri > Perciformes > Channichthyidae > Champsocephalus > Champsocephalus esox. Next base: position 39,067,455 of record CM070482.1, on the reverse strand, counting down.
AGCTGCAGGGAGTCCCAGCAGCTTCTACTGAAGCCTTCCGATTAAATCGCCAGAACGCCGACACCTCCTCATCTCCACCGCTCCCATGTTTTATTTTGTGTTGCCATAAGTTAGTCTCTCTGCGTTTCTGCGCTGGTCTAATGCTAATGCTAATAATGCTGATGCGAGGATAATAAAATGGCGGCTTCACAAAACTTTGTGGGAGTTTTACGGGGCGTGGTTCGCAATCCGCCCAGCCAATCAGGAATATAGCTCTTTTCTCAAAAAAGAGCTGCTCGAAAGTCCCTGCTCTCTAGCAGGGATTTTCGAGGGGGTAAAAAGGTTCGCATGAACTACTTTTAGTACCGGCTCTTTTTGGTGTGAACGCGATCATGAACTAAGTTCGCATGAACCTTTGTGGGAAAAGTACCGCAGTGTGAACGCGGCTATTGTGTTAAATGCTGAAGAAAAGTCAGCAAGCAAAAGCCTGGCATGGGCTTGTGACTTTTCAAGGTGTTTGTGGAGGGTGTGCAGTATAAGAAGCTTTGCATCCTCTCCGCCTCTCCCTGCCTGATGCGCACATTGGAGTGGATCAAGTTCACCACCTATTACTGACATGACAAGGCCTTTAACCATTTTGTCAAACATTTTCATGACCAATGACATTAAAGCCACCGGTCTGAAGTAGTTTAGGACTTTAGGATGAGGCTTCTTAGGGATGGGAATTACAGTTGAGGATTTCCACATATCAAGAATTTGGCTGTTCTCAAGTGACAGTTGGAATATATGCTGGAAAACACCACAGAGTTCGCTAGCACAATACTGGAGTGTACGCCCACAGATATGGTCAGGACCTGGGCCTTCCTAATGTTGACTCGTTTTAAGAGATTCCTAACATCATCCTGTTCAATGACTATGTCTGAGAGAGGGGAGAGAGACTCTCTAAGGGTTGAGGTGTTTATGGAGAAATCATTTTTCTCGAATCGAGAATAAAACATGTTGAAAGCATTGGAGAAGTCAGCCTCATTTGTTCCCTCAATGTTAATGGTATTCCTAGCCCTGTCATTGTTGTTACCCTGGGAGATGGAGGACATTGATTTGATTCCCCTCCAGGCTTCCCGAAGATCTCCACTGCTGTATTTGAGTTCCACCTTATCCCTATAAGCTATTTTAGCTTTTCTTATCACATTTCTTAATTCTCTGTTAATTTCTTTTTTGTCCTGACTGTTTCCAGTATAAAATATACGTTTCTTTCTATTTATAACACTCTTTAGTTCCTTCGTGACCCACGGCTTATTATTAGGGAAGGCAATACTGTCTTTACAAGGAATGTTAGACTCCACACAAAATAATATGTAGGATGAGACAGTTGACGTCAGTTCATTGAGATCAGAGCATGAGCTATAAAACACATCCCAATCTGTGCAGTCCAAACATGCCTGTCAGGTGGCAATGCTTTCCTCTGTCCAACATTTCACAGTTTCTTTTGTCCACACTTGTTTCCTGCAGATGGGTTTGTAGATCGGCACCAGAAGAACGCTTGTGTGGTATGAAGCTCCAAAAGGGGGCATGGTCAGGGACTTGAACGCACCAGGCACCGTGCCGTAACATAAATCAATAGTGGATTTATTTAAAGTTGTAGGACATGTGACATACTGCTCGTATGTTTTTAAGGTCGTATGCACCTGACAGTGATTAAAATCTCCTAAAATAAATGTAGGAGCATCGGGGGAGAGGGAGTCCAGTCTGTTAGTAACTTCCTCAATCAGCTGGGTGGCTGCTGAGGCGTTTGCCTGTGGGTGAATGTAAACAATAGTGAAAAACAGCTGGGGGAACTCTCTAGGCAAGTAAAACGGGCGAAGCAAAATGGATAACAGTTCAAGACCCGGAGTACATATTTCCTCCCAAACTGTGAAGGAATTACAGTACCTTTTGTTGATATAAAAGCATACTCCACCCCCGCAGGATTTGTTTGTTATGACAGGCGACCGGGTACCCAAAAACAGGGTACCCAAAACCGCTGATGTGTAGGTCCTCGTTGTTGTCCGAGGCTTTCAGCCACGTCTCAGTGAATGCCAGCAGACATGCGTCCCTGTAATCTCGCTTGAATTTAGCACAAGCCTCCAATTCGTCCAATTTGTTCCGTAGGGATTGAACATTGGAGAGAAGGATAGTTGGGAGCCGGCGTCGGTTGTCTAGCCCGTTTGTCCTCAGTCTGCGTTGAACGCCTCCTCTCCTTCCTCTCTTCCTCCGACGATTTTTGGGCAACATCGTGCCTGTTAAAGCATTTGTACTACTTCTTAGGAGGTGGGGAATATGCGGAATAGGGTTACTTGCTGCCAGTGAACTTATATCCAGCAGCAGCTCGCGGCTGTAGATGAGCCTGTGACTTAGTACATCACCGCTGAGTCCCCATGCCATACGGCTGAAAAGAGTCCAAAGCACCGCAAGGACGCATATATAGACACTCCGCATGATTAAAATAATCCACACAAGCTCCTGGATGTAGAAAAGTTCACACAAACTAGAAGAACAACAAAAAACAAAGCATGACACACACAGCTGCTCCCAGGTCACACCAGCGTGAGCGCCCCGGAAGTGCGCCCAAATGTAGTGCGTTGCCACTACATTTGGGGCCTTCTGCTTTATCAAAGCAGAAGGCTTTTGTCACTTTGCTTTTTTTGCCTGTCATAGCCGCTGCCCCATCTGAGCACACACCCACACAACGAGACCAGTCAAGTCCGTTTGAGAGGATGTGCTCTTCTTTTCTTTTAAAAAAGTCTATTGATTTATTAGCTTCAGCTGGATGCTTTTGTTTGAGATGTCGATCAAGTTTAGATGGCTTTAGACACTCGTTGGCGAGGATCTTGAGGCAGAGAACACATTTAGGTACATCACGGCCGTTCTTACTTGCCGCGGTAAAACCAAACTGTATGTATGATGGCTCATACCTCCGAGTTTTAGACGGCCAGGTGTTCCGTGGCTGTGAATCTTTTGCATCCGGGACATCTTCATTCTGATCGTCAGATGGTGTTTTTCTTTTAAGATTTGTTGTCCATTTGATCCTTTAGCAGGAGGTAGCTAGCTAGTGTTCACACAGCAACTCAGTTACACTCTCAGTAGCGACAGCTCAATTATGATTGGCTCGAAGGGCGGTCGTGTTGTTTAATTGTTTTTAATATATTAAACAATTGGGCATCAAAAGACACATATATTGATAGATATGCAAGTATTAATAACATCTAAAAAAACATATATTACATTTATTTTTTTACATTTTACCCCCTTTTTTCCCTTTCCCTCAACATTTTCGCGACCCCCCTGGTCTAGATGATAGAACATGTTTTCTATCATCTACATGTTTGGATGGTGATATGCACAGTGATAGATGTGTAGCTGACCACGTTATGCATCTATTGCATGAAATGGTATTTGATACAAATATATCTGTGGATCAATACCTGTGGACCGCAGGTGAGTGTGAACAACCAGGGTCTGCCACATTAAGTGCTGTTCCAAACCAACAAGTGGGGAGGGGGGTGGGTTATCAAGCCATCCAATAGCGGGTCTCGATTGGCCCTGACTAACCACCTGCACTATCTGACCAGGTGCAACAGTGTGTGTGGTCATGGTTGCACCTGGTTTTTAAATTGTTTAAAACAATGTCTGTGCGAACATTTATTGGTAAACTGACGAAATAAAAGACATTTAATAGCGTAATGTTGATGTTCACTTGAAGGTTACATTGTTTTTATTATTTTTTACTTAGAATCATGGTATTCCTTTTTGATAAAAGTTAAGCTCTGCTGAGATTTTATCCCATGACCTTCTGTTTACTAGACAGGCACTTTAACCACCTAAATCACAGTGCCTGTTTGAGACTGGCTTTATTGTCTCTTTTCTTATTCTGTTTTTGTGAAATAATGTTTATTATGATTTGGATTGACAAAAACATTTGCAAGAAATGCAGTATATTTCAAATATGTGGTTTCAATAGAAATCAAATACTTAGAGGGTCTTTACAGCGAGCAACTATTTTACATTTTAACATTAACTGGAGCTGATGAAGGTGATATTCCAGGGTATTCTTATGGAAGTGCATTGACGGGTAAACACCAAAGAGTGATCTCTTTAAATAACAAAGACTTAGTGAATAATGAAAGCCTGTAGGAGATTTCAGCACATTTATGAAGATACAACTAACCATGCTGTTTATGCTGATGCCTGTTGCCATATGGGTGTTGGTTGTGTTTCATGATACTGTCACACTTAAAGATCCCATGTCAGGTCACTCAATGATCTCTGCATATCCAAGAAACACTCTTTAAATCAACCCTGTATGCACCGTACATAACAAGGTGAGCATGCCTACATGCATCATTTTTCAATCAGTGCCAAGCAAATCACATCAAACACACACACACACACACACACACACACACACACACACACACTGCTGTACTTAGTGCCCATCACTTAGGCCCCGGCCACAAAAGGACGAAAACGGCTAAACGCATAGGATTAACGCAAACGCAATCGCAAACAAGCTTCCGTCCACACGCAATATTCACCGGATAGGGTCTGTCCACACAAGACCGCTCCGTTCCGCTGGAGAAGCTGCAGTACCAACACACTCTCACTCCCTAAGCGTCCAATAGCGACGTTTGGTCAGTGTCCGTGGCATCCAATTGTGACGCTCATATGCTCCTTCAGCGTCATAAAGGGACGCAAATAGCTTTCGACTGATTGCAATGTATTCCCATCTGCGTCGGGATTTGACGCTCATGGAAGCACGGCATTCGTTTATGTCGGCTGCCCTTAAAGGTAATGTGAGCGTTCATTCCCAGGAGTAAAGGATGGCAGAAGACACTACACTACCCAGAATCCCCAGCTATCGTTTGGACTACACCATGTGCTCTTGACAAACCCTGTGATAGTCCTCAAGCTCTGTGATTGGAGAGTGTGCTCCGAGGGTTAAGCCGATTCTCGAACAGCACTTGAAATGGGATGGAACCACTGCAGACTGTCCAAAACTGGATTTGAACGGGTCCACCACGTCCCCCCCCTCCCCCACCCCGTCCCCAGAACTACACATGCTGGCTATTCTGTTTCGCAACATGTTCTCTATGGCACGTCTCTACTGGGAGTTGTAGTTTTAAGACGTTTTCGTATTTCCCATAATAAGAAGTTGCCAGTATTAAACTGTGTACATCTCTGGAGGTTTAGGGGACAGAAAACACACATTTAAAACATATAATTAATAAATGGGTGAAAATTGCTTGTGCCCATTATGGGCAGTATTAATATATATACCCACATGCCAGCTAAGGTCAGAAGAGCTTTATTTAACAGCTGGTCTTATGTGTGTGACCCCTGTGGTAACATTACATTACATTAATTGATGAGCCTGAAACATGCACTTGTCAAGGTATATATACTTTATTGATCGCAAGTTGGAACATTTGCGTTACATCAGCATGTGTAACAGTTAAATATGCAGTTGTGTTTATTTGAAAATCATTTAGTATAATCACACAAATTCTGTGTTTTATAATCAACAATTCTGAGTCCTTTATTTATTGATTGTTCAATACCTGACAAGGCCGGAGATGAAATATCTACATACATCTTATAAGAGTATAATACATTATGTATAATATCAGTTAAAATAAGTGCTTCAACATAGTTAACATTGCTGGAGGTATGCACAAATATTGATATATGTCTTGTAATGCACTATTGAGGAACCTGCAACACAAGTTTTTCATTCAGTGCAGAACTACACCACAGTTGTGTAGGCCTATATGATATGTCAATAAACCTTAGAACATCTTGAAATCTTGAAAGGGATGTGCAAAATAGTCATTACATACAGTCTTTAATTAACAATTAGTAGAGAATAACGAGTAATGAATATACTTTATAGGGATCGTATTAATATCTAATAATAAAAATATTAAATTCAATAACATGCTTTAACCACTAGGTGTCCCTTTATATCAGCTGTGCACCTTTATGGTGTAAATACAGCCTATCTACCAACTGGATCAAATATAAAAGTGAGCCGAATTAGTGTTGATACTGCAAGGAGACGTATTGTGTGAAAATAAATGTAAGATGTTGTTTAATGGCTGATATATTTATGATCCACGTCACGTTTTCAGTTCCTCATGTTTGTCTTCTCATCAGGGCTCTATAAATACAGAACTACGGCAGATATGTAATGCAGCCGAACCGTGTATTACAATGCCGTTATGTGATGACTTTCAAAGAGAAAAGCAAGCACACTCGGAATAAGGTATTATTATTATTATTTTGGTCTGTTTCCGGTATTTGTTAATGACGATGTGCTCTCAGATGTGAGACTGGAATTGCACAGGGGGGAAATAACGTAGGCTATCTTTAGATGCGGATTTTGTTAAACTAATATGTTTAGGCTGTGGACCAACACTATACATTGACGGGGAAGGGGGTAGCAATAAAGATAACACCATTAAACAGTTACACAACATAACAGAAATAATATCGATAGCAGCGTCCCTAGCAACCACCTTGGTAACAATGAAAACGTCGCGATTTCCTGAAGTAATTTTCGTAATAACTAGCAAACTAAAGATCATGTACATCCACTGCACACATAATCTGAAATAACAACTCATATTTCTCGCATCAAATGACATCAAAACGCATTTTAATGGCCAAACTAACTTTAAAATAGCCATTTTCTACCGAGAATAAAACGAATTTCGGCCATGTTTTCTTTTTCTGCAGGGAGAAATTTGAAGATCACGTGACATAGACGCCAGCCATCGGAATGAATGGTGAAAAAACGGGGTTTGTCAAACAGAGCACATGGTGTAGGCCAAACGATAGCTGGGGATTCTGGGTAGTGTAGTGTCTTCTGCCATCCTTTACTCAGAAAACATATTTGTTTCTCCGAATCGAAGGGGAAAAATACAAAAGCATTGCACACAATTTAAACCAATCAATGTTGTGTAATTAACAAGGATAATCTGGTGTTTTTTAGTCGATGAGTAGTGCAGATATCACTGTAAAATCAATCGACAGTAAGAGGAGTACTTACTTCCGGGTGTACAATTCTCCGTTATCCAATGGGAATGAATGCTCACATTGCCTTTAAGGGCAGCCGGCATAAACGAATGCCGTGCTTCCATGAGCGTCAAATCCCGAAGCAGATGGGAATACATTGCAATCAGTAGCTATTTGCGTCCCTTTATGACGCTGAGGAGCGTCACAATTGGACGCCACGGACACTGACCAAACGTCGCTATTGGACGCTTACGGAGTGAGAGTGTGTTGGCAGTACATATGCAGGAGCCTGTACGTGGCGCTGTAACTTCCTCCACAAAAGCAGCGAAGAAGCATGGTTGTCATGGTTGCCCTTCTGTTTATTCTCCGCGGTGGGGGCTGAGGGAACCGGGCAGAGTTTTTCGCCAGTCAACGTGTATTCAAGTTTAAATCTTCCGGACAAAATTATAAAAGTGCCGGTCAAAGGTCTTCTTTGTTATTTATTGAGCTTTAAAACAAATGAATAACGACTCTATATATTATAATAATAAAATACACGGAGCCTCTCTTTTTCCTCCCTCTCTTCGGACAGCATCGGTGTCTGTCTCATGCAGCAGCTGATCCAGTAATGAGTGACCCGGCCGACAGTAAAAATAAACATATTTATGACTAGTTTAGGTAGTTTGTTTGAGAGGTAATTAAAATAGCTAAGGGTGATGATCTGACTTGAAGTGTGTGTTTTGCTGCAGCGGGAGGAGCTGCAGGTGAGCAGAGCTGCGTGTCTCCGTCCTGTCAGATTAGACTTCACTCGCGTTTAGGTCCATATCGAGAGAAAGATAAATAATCTGAATTCAGGGTGCAGTTTACTTTGACGCGGGGTGAGCAGCAGAGGTGGAGAGGCGGGGCTATTGCCTCATCATTATCAGAAAATGATCGTATAGGGCGTACACACGGAGCCGTTGGACCCTCCAGAGCGTTGCGTATGCCGTTCTAGCCACCTTGGGACCCGTTATCGTTTCCTCAGTCGTTTAGTGCCGTATTCGGTCGTCCTCGTGTGGCCGAACGGTCTATATGATACTAAACAGTAACGCAAACGACCGTTTTCCTCCTCGTGTGTCCGCAGCCTTAGTGCCAGCACTTAGTACCCCCATGGAACTAAGTATAGATCACGTTCACACCGGAATAAGTTCCCTCAGGGAAGATTACGCAAATGAAGCCGCTGACGTCACTGCTGGGACTCCCAGCAGCTTCTACTGAAGCCTTCCGAGTAAATCGCCAGAACACTGACACCTCCTCCTCTCCACCGCTCCCATGTTTTTCTTTGTGTTGCCATAAGTTATTCTCTCTCCGTTGGTGCGCGGGTCTAATGCTAATAATGCTAATGCCAGCAAATACAATGGTGGCTTCACAAAACTTTTCAGAGTTTTACGGGGCATGGTTCGCAATTCACCCAGCCAATCGAAATTGGTACTTTTTTCTCCCCAGGATAGTATCACCTCTCTAGCAGGCACTACAAATGGGGGTAAAAGTTCTCGGAACTAAGTAATCTTTTTGGTGTGAACGCAAAATTACAGGCACCAACGGAACTAAACGGGAAAAGTACTCCGGTGTGAACGCGCCTATAGTGGCAATCAGAGAAATACAACAGCTGATCGTTTCAAATAAATTCCTCCTGTACATTTCAGAACAACCATGCCGTACATTTATTTACTTGTAAAATGCTGCTCGCTTTCAAAATAGTTAAACATGTGCTATTTAATTATTTCTCATGACTAAACAGTGCTACTTTACAAAAGGTAATACTTCATACCTTTTTCAAAAACACATTTAAAGGAACTGTTACAAAGTACCAAGTAGCATTTTCAATTGAAAATGTTTAAATTGTAAAAATTGTAATATTGAAGCATGTTTAAATAGCATTCCTGATGCCTGCTAGTAATGTATGTTGATATTATCTGCACTTGCTGAGTGTTTTGTTTTGATTTACCTTGTGGTGTGTTAATTGTTATAAAAGTGGACCAATGGACATAAGAATTAAGCATGATGTTTGTTTCTGTTATCTATAATGTATCTAATGACATATCATATGCGTTTTTTCTAATAATAACAACAAATCAACAATTTCTTCTTGATCATTTTGTTATCCTTAAAAATCATGCACCAACCGTAGATGCAGCCTGTTGCAGTTGCTCCTGATAGATCTTTACTTATTTGAACTTTTAGCTTATTTTCCTTAGAATAGAATAACTTCTAAAAAATGATGTGGTTCTAATGGCTTCATCGGTCTGCGACCTTCAGCACTCACTGGATCGGTTCGCAACCGAGTGTGAAGCGGCTGGGATGAGGATCAGCACCTCCAAATCTGAGGCCATGGTTCTCAGCAGGAAACCGATGGACTGTCCACTCCAAGTAGGGAATGAGTCCTTACCCCAAGTGAAGGAGTTCAAGTATCTCGGGGTCTTGTTCTCGAGTGAGGGAACAATGGAGCGTGAGATGGGCCGGGGAATCGGAGCAGCGGGAGCGGTACTGCAGTCGCTTTACCGCACCGTTGTGACGAAAAGGGAGCTGAGCCAGAAGGCAAAGCTCTCTGTCTACCGGGCCATGTTCGTTCCTACCCTCACCTATGGTCATGAAGGATGGGTCATGACCGAGAGAACAAGATCGCGGATACAAGCGGCCGAGATGGGTTTTCTCCGCAGGGTGGCTGGCGTCTCCCTTAGGCAGGGTTCATACACTTTTTCACCAATGATTTTCAATGACCTTTACCTCATTTTCCATGACCAAAAAGAAATGACCACTGAAAATGTTTTATTTGAACATGGAACAGGAAAATAAGGTCTGCATATGAAACATGTAAAACAAATCAAATAGTAGGCTTACTAGCTTCTACACGCTAAAGCAACTGTAGTCAGGGATGCAAACTCATCAGGTATGAACAAGGTGACAAGGATCTGGAATATCAGCTTTAAAATGAGGAATAACAGGATGTTAGCAGTCAGAACAACTAAAGCAGCAGGTAATAATAACAAACGCCAAAGATTCACATCTAATAGAAATATATAAAAGCATTTATTTTAATTGTGTAGCAGTCAGTTTATAATTCTGGCAGCACTGTTGAGCATTTTGAAAATGTCTTTTCATGCCTCTGTGCAAGGCTTAGTCTTTCTATCTGTATAGCCACTGTTGTAAAGTAACTAAGTTCATAAATTCAAGTACTACTTGGGTACAATTTTGAGAAAAATATTGTTTTCCATAACTTTTCAAGGGTCTGGAATTTGCATTTTGAATTTCCATGACTTTTGGGATAAGGAGAGAAGTTCGGTCATCAGGGAGGGACTCGGAGTTGAGCCGCTCCTCCTTCGCGTCGAAAGGAGCCAGTTGAGGTGGTTCGGCACCTAGTTAGGATGCCACCTGGGCGCCTCCCTAGGGAGGTGTTCCAGGCACGTCCAGCTGGGAAGAGACCAAGGGGTAGACCTAGGACCAGGTGGAGGGATTATATCTCTTTGCTGGCCTGGGAGCGCCTTGGGATCCCCCAGTCAGAGCTGGTTGATGTCGCCAGGGAAAAAAAAGTTTGGGGCTCTCTGCTGGAACTGCTACCCCCGCAACCCGACCACGGATAAGCGGGAGAAGATGGATGGATGGAGAATAACTTATTATGTTACTTCTTAAAATGCAGCCTTTCTAAACATTGTAGAGGGAGTTATTGTTCTTTCAGCTGCTCCTGTTTTGCATCCACGCGCCTGTTTTCAAAAAACGTAATAGCTGCCTTGTTTACACCATGAACAGCTGATCGTACTGATGGGTAGCATGGTGAATAAACAGCTATCCCCACTGAAATGACAAGGACACAGAGGCTGAGGGGTAAACCAAAGAGACAAAGAAGAGAGGTGGGTTCAGATTTATGGAATGGAATGTCTTCACCATGAGCCTGAGTCTTCATCATGAGACTGAGGGTGTTTCTCAATGTCGAGTAAAGCTGCTCCAGAGCCACTATTTAAAGCATACTACGTCATCGAGTGCCGCCGAAGTACTGTTCCAATGTCCAGCATACTTGGAATTCTACCGAGCCCGGCGTACTTCGTTTGGAGAAATTTCGAGGCAGCACATGTGTTGACTCCGCGGTCTGAAAATCCCCACAATGCTTTGCGCACGGACCAATTTCCCCAAGCAACACATTGAGTTGACGAAACACTCAACTCAAATGTAAATAAAGTCAGATCCCCTCGTGTCTTAGACGGGGCAGTGATATCATAAACCTGTTACGCTTTCAAACACTTGGTAGTTATTTTTTAACCAGTTGTTCTGTATTCACCTTGCAGGTGCAACTCTGTGGCTTGTATTCTGGATTATATGTTTAAGTCATGGATGTTTAAAGTTCATATTTGTCTAATATTAGTTTACTTTTCATTAATGAAGTATGACGCTGTGCTGTCAGTACACTTGTCCATGTTTGTGATTGGTAAAATGTTGCTAACCCCACCCCTTTCACGTGAACGCGCTGTCAGCTGCTGACATAAACCCTGGCTTGATTTACCGCTTATCGAGATCTCGTTTGTTAGGGTTAGTTAAGGTAACTCAAACATATCCAGGGTCTGTTGAACTGGCTTCGTAGTAGGCCTACAGGGCACAGGAGGCTGCATAGCAGCGCTAATGTCAAAGACACAAACATTATTATATTTTTATTTTACCAGGATGCAGTGACAAAAATATTTGGGAAGGCTTAGCCTTCCCAAGCTTACAGTACCCGCCGCTCCTGGGGCCTATACTACGAAGCTGGTTCAACCTAACCTGGATATGTTTGAGTTAGTCGGTTGGCCTAATCCAAAACATACGCGCTCTCGCTAAACTGTACTACGACGCTGGTTATCAAGTGGATCGCTCAAGCCAGCCGTGTCCTATCTAGTTAGGTGCGCGTTCACATGAAAGGGGTGGTATCTGGAGCATTCGACCAATCACAAACATGGAGAAGCGTACTGACAGCGCAGCGTCATACTTCCTGAATGAAAAGTGAACTTTAATACTAGTCAAAAATGAAGAAGTTAAACTTTAAACATCCATGACTTAAACACTTGATCCAGGATCAAAGCCACATAGCTGAACTTGCAAGGTGAACACAACTGGCAAAAGAAAAAGTGTTTGAATGCGTACATTAACAGGTTCATGATATCACTGCCCCGTCTAAAACACGATCTGACTTTAATTACATTTGTCTCGAGTGTTTCGTCAACTTAATGTGTTGCTTAAAATAATACTTCTGCATACAGTATGTGACACTGTGAGTGCTGCACGGCCAGATACGGCTCAGCTGACTCGGATAAGGAAATATATGAAATACATTATGAAGTGATATGCCGCGGACTGTACTTAATGTACTCTGATCCGGTTACTTATGTTGTGGCCGATATTTAAGTAAGCTTTCTTAACGCTAATGTTATAATAGTCAGATTGCTCTGAAGATGGAGGTGATATTCTATTAATGTTCACGTTCACACAGTATGATTTTTGCCGGCCGTCTTTCCTGCGACGGCAGCTTTTCTGTATTTCCTTTCTCCTGTAATATGACTTGATCGCTTTAAACTCCGCACACTGAGCTCTGATTGGTCAGCAGGCGGTGCTTTCACTGAGTTGAGCTCTTAGCAGCTAACCTGGTCCCGACCAGGTTAGCTGCTAAGCATAAGTTACCATGGAGATCTAGCCTGCTAAAAAGAGAACCAGCTTCGTAGGACCGGAAAGCCGGAGTTTCCCCTGAATTTAGCCGCTAAGCTAAAATCCTGCTTCGTAGTATACCCCCCTGGTCTCAGTCCTGTGATTCAGACGCTGTGTCCCAGTGGCTACAAGCACTTTTTTTCTCCAAAACCTAGTTCCCCCCTGGGATGAATAAAGTATTCTGATTGCTATTCTGAAGAAAGACTGATAAGGTATTTTTCTGCTCTACGGCTGAATGCACATCCACAGTGCTGATGACATGTGTGTTTTTGATGCAAAGATGACACCCCACAGAGACCAAGACTGTAACAGCTTTCTCTGAGACATTCAAACACCATTGGATAGATAGATAGATAGATAGATAGATAGATAGATGATGGAGAGATTACAGTCCTGCTGCTAGCTAAAGGAAGGGAAGGGACGAGGCTGGGTGAATAGCTAAATTATAATTTATTTGTGTGTTGTTTGGCAAGGTGTGTGTGTGTGTGTGTGTGTGTGTGTGTGTGTGTGTGTGCGCGTGCGTGCATGCGTGTGTGTGTGGGAGTAAAACAGTCCCAGCAGGCTATCATCATCTGTAAATGGAGTTGATTGTGCAAATGCAAAACATTACAATAAACGTGGACTGAAAAGCTGGATGTCGCGAGCAATCAATCCTTAAACACAACATTTCCATCACCTGATACACTACAGTATAATGAGTTAAGACATGTCTGTAGGACCGTGTCCACTGCACATTATATTAATATTCAGTAAGACTCATAGTGGAACCTGCAGCTATACACAATCAATATCTCAATGTAGGCATTGCAACCTTAGGTCTTTAAAATACTGAATTAAAGGAAGAATGTACTCAATGTACAATACCACATTTTGTTCTAAATTGCTTTTTATCATGCACATACAAACTCATAAGTGTCAGTATCTGGTTGATTAATTAATACATCATAAACAAATGGCCACAGCGTTGTTTTTAACTGCATTGAAGGCTCTAATGCAGTTTGCACATGGAAGCTCTTTGCACTACAGCTTGGTCACTAGTGAACTGAAGCAGAGAAATAATTGGATAACAGTTTGCAAAACTGAATTCTGTCCTCTCGACCCAGGGGGGCCTCATGACACAACTTTGCGTTGGGCCACACGTTGGCCAGGGGCAGCCCTGCTACCTACTGGGACATGTCTCCATGCTTTAATGTTCAAAAAGCTCTTTGTCTTTCTCATACTGCCTGTGCTGCAGCTCCTCTTTTCACCCTCTGTCTGAAACCAGAGCCCAGTCTGCTCTGATTAGTTAGATGGCCGGCTCTGTTGTGATTGGTCAACTGCTTAGAGATGTGTCGGAAATGTCCCGCCACTTAGCATATAATGTATCATGTTTTGAAGCGCTAGCCACTAGAAGTATGTAGTATGTTCAGTGAACACATCACATTGTATTCTGTTTTCATATTCTAACACGTATGTCCGTCCTGGGAGGGGGATCCTCCTCAGTTTCTCTCCCTGAGCTTCCTACCAGTTTCCCTGTTTTGTAAGGGGTTTCTGGGGGAGTGTAAGGACATAGGCGGATATATGCTGTACAGCTTGTAAAGCACCCTAACAGGAATGTATATGTTGTGATATTGGGCTGTATACATTGAAAAAGTATTGATTTGTACTGTAGAGATCTCTGATAGTTGCTGAGATAGTTCTTAAAACAAAACAAACATTTTCAAACAGCTTTCATGCAACACAAGATCAAAGATGTATAAAACGTGTAAACATACAACAGAAACCTGTTCAAATACAGACTTTGCTTTATTAAATGGTACATTTCTACTGATTGCATCATCTGCTCTTTTCAGCATGTCTGCATGCTATACGTGTTGACTTCTCAACGTCAACAGCTCATCAAAGTCAAAGTGAGAAAGCACAAATATTCTATTTGTATTTCTTTATTAAAGCCTCATTAAATCCATTTATTTGTGTAATTTTTATTTGAGACATTTATTATTTCTTGCTGTCACGACTACCACACAGCCATAGACAATATGTGAAAAATAATTTGTCATCGAATATAACATATTAAACAAATAATTCAATAATGTGCTTTAACCACTAGGCGGTGCACACAAGGTACACACAGCATACAATGGCATAATAACTTTGTATTATTAGTGTAGGACACTTATGTATGTATAACATCTGAAGATGTGTAGTTTTATTCATGTTTTCACATAATTTTCCAGGATATTGCTATACTATTTCTCATGTTTTATTTCTACACATTAATATCTGATTTGTAAAACATCACAGACAGACAGGTATATCCGTTCTTTAATGGTAAGCTATTTAAACTGTGATTCCATAGATGTGTCTCCCATCACCCAAATCCCCTGACTATTCTCTCAACTCAGTATTTACATTCTTATATTCAAAGAAAATCAGTAATATCTTTAAAAACTACAAGTCCCTTTATATCAGCTGTGCACCGTTATGGTGTAAATATAACCTATCTACCAATTGGATCAAATATAAAAGTCAGCCAAATTAGTGTTGATACTGCAAGGAGATGTATTGTGTGAAGAGAAATTGAAGATGTTGTTTAATTGCTGATATTTTTATGATCCACGTCACATATTCAGTTTTGGTGGCAGTTCTTCAAGTTTGTCTAGAAGTCTTCTCATCAGGGCTCTATAAATAAATAACTACGGCAGATGTGTCCTATTTAATGCAGCCGAACTGTGTATTACAATGCCGTTATTTGATGACTTTCAAAGAGAAGCAAGCACACTCGGAATTAAGTATTATTTTCTCTTTTTAAAAAAAAAGTTTTTCGGATATCATATCGCATTAACACCATATCCCAACGTGCATTGCGGCTAACACATCCAATCACCAAGCTTAAACCATAGTTGAGGATCTTGGGTAATCAGTTCAGTGGGTGTGTATCGTCTACGTCTGTTTCCGGTTATTTTATTTTGAAATTCAGTTCCTGACGGACGCCAAGAAAGCCCGAGATTATAGAATTAAACAAATAAATAAAAACAAGGATAAGTGTGTGTTCTTGTTGAGTAAATAACAGTGTCTTATTTAGAAAAGAATAACAAATTAGAAGGAAAAAAATATTAAAACACAGATTTCAGTATTCTGAGGCTCTGATCCCCTTTTATTTTCCGTGTGGACGGCAAAACAATTATGAACCACACAGCTTCCGGTCTTCCAAGACCCGACCGGACAAAAAGACGTGTTGCAGGCACGAAACACACTACCAATAGAAATACATTGCTTTTAAAATCGTTCTGTGTGACACGAAAAAAAGGGGAAAATGGTGTTGGTGAACACGAATCAATAGATTAAATGTCGTGACTACAACACAACATGCCGAGAGACTGGATTGTCATATCCTCTGCTCATGGTATCAATGCATGAATCAAACTCCCTTGTTAAAAAGATACAAATCAGCATAATTGAGAGCAGATGGTGTGGAAGCATGTGTGTGTGTGCATGTGGAGGGGGGGGGGCACATTACAGGACATTTGTACCTGAATGAGGCCTGTGTTACGAAGTGAAGTGGGCACTCCATGGAGCCAGCTGGCGGCAGATAATAAGGCACGCTGGACTGTTCCTAGCTCTGCTTTTCAATCTTACAGCCTTTGCACTACGGCACAGGTGTGAACGAAGCCGGAGAGCTTCTGTAAAGGCCTACAAATAATGAAAATAAACCCGGCGTTGACACAGAGCGATGCCTATGAAGCAACGTGTTGATAGTTTTAGCAGGAAGAGGAAATACAAGCTCACTGTATTTGACTGCCATTCAAAATTCAGAGCTGTTAATACTCACAGACTTCACAATTATCATAACCTGTGAGCCTGTACAAAGCTGAAGTCAAATGAGGCGCACTGGTTGTATTGTGCTCTGCAATTTAGAAGCTCATTCTGGATGGGATTCCCTCTGCCATCTCAGTGCCATAGGCCTCTGAGTGTGAAAACAACCTGATTTATGTGGACCTTTTTTGACATTTTTCACAATGAATACCAAAGGTTTTTACAAAATAAAAAGTACAACAAATACTTACTTGTATGGTAATGCTTACACATAATAAAGGAGGGGGAAACAAGTTATAATTTAAAAAAGAACACAAAGAGGAGGGAAAAGGAAAATAACAGAGGTAGTAAGAAATTATATTGTGCTATTTATAATTTAAACTGTTTTGTTGTTGTGAGGAGTTTCCGGCCAAGCTGAAGTGAAGAGGATTCAGTTCTGGATGTCCTGCAGGAAAGGAGACCAGGTTTAATTGAGAATAATTATATTGTCTTTGAAGTTTGAAGAAAGATGTTCCAGGTTTAATCTTTTAAAAGATTGAACCAATGGTTAATTGGTATTTTATTTCTGTCTTTCCAGTTGATTAAACGGGCCATATTCTGCTCATGTTCAAGTTCATATCAGTATTTAGTGTCTTTACCGTGACATGTCTCCATGCTTTAATGTTCAAAAAGCTCTATACTGCCTGTGCTGCAGCCAGAGCCCAGTCTGCTCTGATTGGTTAGCTGGCCGGCATTGTTGTGATTGGTCAACCGCTTATAGATGTATCTGCCTCTTAGCCTATCACCTACAATGTGTTGGAGCAGTAGCCAATATAAGTGCAAGTGTTACATAATGATGTCACTATGTTCCTGATGTAAACAAAGGAGTCCAATGGGAGTGTATCGACTGCAATTGCTGCACAACCAAGATGACAGGCTGGGCTGACCGGTGTGGAGGAAGAGGGAGAGCCGTGGTCGCTGAAACGGTGTGCATCCTCGCTAACCCCCGAGGTTGCACGGCAGCAACTCCATTGCACGGACGACTCCTGAATCTTCCCTGACGAGACCCTATGGTTCTCCACACGTCTTGGCGTGGATATCGCACAACCAGATAGAGCTGTGGACAGGGGTGGGGGGTTATTGTTTTACACTGAACAAAAATATAAATGCAACACTTTTGTTTTTGCTCCCATTTTTCATGAGATGAACTCAACGATCTAAAACTTTTTCAATATACACAAAATAACCAATTCTCTCAAATATTGTTCACAAATCTGAAAAAATCTGTGATAGTGAGCACTTCTCCTTTGCCGAGATAAACCATCCCACCTCACAGGTGTGGCATATCAAGATGCTGATTAGACAGCATGATTATTGCACAGGTGTGCCTTAGGCTGGCCACAATAAAAGGCCACCACATACAGCATGTTCACCTCCAAGGTCGTCTGAGACCAGCCACTCGGACAGCTGCTGCAACAATCGGTTTGCATAACCAAAGAATGTCTGCACAAACTGTCAGAAACCGTCTCAGGGAAGCTCATCTGCATGCTCGTCGTCCTTATCGGGGTCTCGACCTGACTCCGGTTTGTCGTCGTAACCGACTTGAGTGTACAAATGCTCACATTCAATGGCGTCTGGCACGTTGGAGAGGTGTTCTCTTCACAGATGAATCCCGGTTTTCACTGTTCAGGGCAGACGGCAGACAGCGTGTGTGGCGTCGTGTGGGTGTGCGGTTTTCTGATGTCAATGTTGTGAATCGAGTGGCCCATGGTGGTGGTGGGGTTATGGTATGGGCAGGCGTATGTTATGGACGACGAACACAGGTGCATTTTATTGATGGCATTGTGAATGCACAGAGATACCGTGACGAGATCCTGAGGCCCATTGTTGTGCCATTCATCCACGACCATCACCCCATGTTGCAAGGATCTGTACACAATTCCTGGAGGCTGAAAACATCCCAGTTCTTGCATGGCCAACATACTCACCGGACATGTCACCCATTGAGCATGTTTGGGATGCTCTGGATCGGCGTATACGACAGCCTGTTCCAGTTCCTGCCAATATCCAGCAACTTGGCACAGCCATTTAAGAGAAGTGGACCAACATTCCACAGGCCACAATCAACAACCTGATCAACTCTATGCCAAGGAGATGTGATGCACTGCGTGAGGCAAATGGTGGTCACACCAGATACTGACTGGTTTTCGGACCCCCCCAGACCCCCCCAATAAAGCAAAACTGCACGTTTCAGAGTGGCCTTTTATTGTGGCCAGCCTAAGGCACACCTGTGCAATAATCATGCTGTCTAATCAGCATCTTGATATGCCACACCTGTGAGGTGGGATGGATTATCTCGGCAAAGGAGAAGTGCTCACTATCACAGATTTTTTCAGATTTGTGATCAATATTTGAGAGAAATGGTTATTTTGTGTATATAGAAAATGTTTTAGATCTTTGAGTTAATCTCATGAAAAATGGGAGCAAAAACAAAAGTGTTGCATTTATATTTTTGTTCAGTGTATATCAAAGACCACATATCATGTAATGTGGTGCAATGCTCTGCTGAGAATGAGCTTGAGCATATATGTCTTAATATTAGCCTGTCGCCACCACAGATGTCGTTCATTCTCATTGGAGTGTGCAGACCACCATCTGCAAAAGCTATTGTCTTTGACAAATTAGAAATAATGTTTAGGGAATGCAGTTTGACAGGAAATAGTATGAATGGGTGACTTCAATGTTAATTGGGAGGACAAAGCAAGTAATAAGCCATTAGAACAGGTATCAAATACATTTGTGACCTGCTCTATCGAAATCAGTCGCATTGACCCGAAGACACATTTTGAGTTGTATACACTGCTGGAAAGAGGAGATTCCTAGCTTTCTAATGATATCAGGATTGTTGTTGTATTCCAAATATTAAGCAAAATATGTCACATTATATAATGACTGTCACCGAGTCCCTCATTTTGAGAAAAAGGCCATCAAAGTTTTCTCTTCTCTGGAATCCATCGATCTGATTGATTAGTGGAGCAAATGATCAAAATACTACAGAGGGAAGATATTTTTGTTTGGAGGGGAAGCTCGCGAGTGTGTGTGTGTGCGTGTGTGTGTTTGTGTAATTTTGTGCTTGTGTGTATTGTGTTTGTTTCCCCGGCAAAACACTCACGAGAAACACGGCTGTTGTTATGCCTGCCCTGACGTTAAGTTACTCCGTTCTCCGCTTGTAATTGTGCCGTTACAAGCTTCAAAGTTATATTTATCATCTGAATTTGCCGAAACAAGTTTAATATTCTGAAAGCCAAGACTTTGTATAATTGAAATCAGATGAAAACAAACTGTAACGGACCCTGCCGTGTTATATATGATTACTATACTCTTACATTCATAATTTCAGCCGGAGGGAGGGGGGGCGGCGCTGCGGAAGAGCAGATTGCGAGTGATAGGTGCCTGTCTTCGTCCCTTTACAAGCTTCAAAAATGTATTTATCGTGTGATTTTGGAAATAAAAGTTTTTTTTTACGTAAATCCACGTAAATAAGCCGTTGCGACTTCCGACTGATTTCGATAGAGCGGTTCACATTTGATCTCACACAATTAATTAAGGGGCCTACTAGAATAACCACATCCTCAAAAACCCAAATTGACCTGAAATTGACGAAAAACTGCTGTGACGTCATCTTCAATGCGAACCACAAAACCAAAACATCAGCCGTTAGCTGTTAGCCCCCAGAGCTCACAGCTCCTCATATCTGTTCAGAAACTAGACAAAAGTTAAACAAGTACAAACCACAGACTGTCTGTGTCATGGCGAATATAGTCGCTGGTTTATCTATGTCTGTAGGCCGTTGTTGTGAGTGTGGACGGAGCAGCTACAACGTTAGCTTAGCCTGGTCGATCTCCATTCAGAAAACACGCATTTTAAAAGGTTTTTCGCCTGCCTTCTTTTCTGCAGACCGGTATCAGTATATTGTTACTTCGGCATCATTCTGAAACGTGCATTACAATTAAATCACGGTAACATATGTCCATTTTGTTGTAGTTGTAGCCCCCTTGCCAGCGATTCTCTCTGACCATTCAGCAGATTTTGAAGGGCCAGAAAAAAGGTGAAAAAGTAGCCCTTTATAAATGAGGCCCCTGACCCGGAACTACCCCTAGTGGAAAAGCAATGAAAACCGTGCAACGTGCTGCAGTGGAAAAGCACCATAAATCCTGCTTCCATTTCAAACCCAACACAAAATCTTACCAATGAAGAATACCCAAAAGTGATATTGATGAATTTGACAGGGCAATTAAAAACATTAACTTGAGTCAAATTGTATCTGGTACAGATGTGGATACCAACACACATACCCTTATGTCAACAATCCAAAACATATCAAAACGATTCCTCAGGAAAAGCAAATCTAAGGCCAAAAATAAACACACCCTCTCCTGGATTAATAGGAAAGCAATGAAGAAGAGAGATAATGCTCCAAGGCACTCTCTTAAATCAAATTTTGTGACTGACAGGCATATATTTGTGTCCTTACCAAAAAGGAAATCAGGGCAGCTAAATCCAAATTATTTGTTAATCTCATTCATTAATCTAAGGGAAAGGGCATACAATAACAAAGCAGCTGGAGATCAATAACAATGGAACCTTATGTAAAGGACCAGTGGAAATAGCGGCTATTTTTAATTACCACTTTGTTTATTATGTGAGGCTGACTATAAACAGTCCTCAAACTGGTCATATATGTGACCCGCTCTATCGAAATCAGTCAGAAGTCGAAACGGCTCAATTCAAAATAAACGTGGATTTGCGTAAAAAAATAGTTTTTCGGGGTTCGTCTTGGCTTTCAGAATATGACACTTTTATTTCCAAAATCACACGGTAGCTGCATTTCTGAAGGTTGTAAAGGTTGTAAAATATTGACAGGCACCTCTCACTCACACTCTGCTGTTCCGCAGCACTGCTTCCCCTCCCTCTGGCTGAAATTATTAATGTAAGGCGTATAGTAATCATAGATAACACGGCAGGGTCCGTTACAGTTTGTTTTCATCTGATTTCAAATAAACAAAGTCTTGGCTTTCAGAATATTAAACTTGTTTTGGAAAATTCAGATGATAAATACAACTTTGAAGCTTGTAACGGCATAATTACAGGCGGAGAACGGAGTAACTTGACGTCACAGCGGGCATAACAACAGCCGGTGTTTCTCGTGAGGGTTTTCGGTAACACTTTACAATAAGGGACACAACATGTGCTTAGTTACTGAGTAGTGAATAAGGAACGACTAGATAGTTAATGAGGAGTTCCTGAGTGACTGTGATTGAAGAACTGATGGTTAGTTACTGGTAAACAGACTGGGAGTACTGTATTACCATTACTTAGGCAGTTTGGGTACGGTAAACTCAAGTAACGAATACAAAAAGAATAGTTACCCATTACTTAATGATTACCCTATATACTTAAGCAGTTTGTGTCCCCTCAAGTAAAGTAATGTATCAAAAACAGTAGTTACCCTTTACCTAATGATTACCTTAAAAAAGCAGCTGGACAAGAGAGCATGAATGGTTTAACGGGTCACAACTGCAGGTGACTTGTTATCAATAGATTATGTGGAAGAATGGACAGCGAAGCATCTCCTATGTCATCTGGCATTTCATCTGAGGACAACAAACACACTATGTCCTTTAATATCCACGTTGCACGTCATATCATCACTGCTCACGTCACTGTCATAGTGTATATATATATATATATATATATATATACACATATTACAGAATAACTATGAAATTGCCAAGATAACATTACCGCATTTTCAGGACTACAAGTCGCACTGGAGTATAAATCGCTCTTGTCAAAATACGTGTCGTTAAGAGAAAAATAACATATAAGTCGCTTTGGTGTAGGCCAGGGGTATTGAACTAAAATTCAACGAGGTCCAGTTAGAGAAAATCTCCCCATGCAAAGGTCCGGAACTTCAAAATGTCTAAGTTGCATTATGAATTAGTGTGATATATTTTGAAGTAGCCTGTAGCTTTATCAACGTCTGCATGTAATCAACAACTGACTGCCAATCAAATAAAGAAAGTACAATTCATAAGCAACAGTATATATTGTCAATCAACATTAAACTACACAGATATACAGTGGATATGTGTAATGTTCCTCTCGGGCTGAATTTAAAAATAAAATAGGAGAAAATAAATAAAATAGCTTTTGAAAATATGTGCATCTTAAAGTTCTTAACTTTAGATAAATAAAATAAAGTGTAGCAGCAGCTTGAGTTTCCCTTTTTCTTTGTTAACTGTTTCACATCATGACTTAACAGTTTCAGACGATTATAGAACAATATCAGTCTTTACACATCATAACAATTGAACAGTTTTAAAGTCTCTTTCTTTCCCTCTTATATTGCAGTCCCTCACTCACTTGTTTTTTATTCAGAGCGAGAATTGAGCTTGAGTTTGTCCTGCCAGGAGTTTAAAGGTCACATGTCATGGCCATTTCCACTGATCATAATTCCATTGTTGAGGTATACTAAAATAGAAAAATACTGTGCAATTTTCCAAACTCACATTGGTTTCGCATACAGCATCTCTAAAGTATGTGTATTCAGCAGTATTCACTTTCTTCACTAAACGGCTCGTTGCAGCTCCCCCCCCCTCCCTGTGAGCCCAGTGTGCTCCGATTGGTCAGCTCGGCCCCTCTGTTCTGATTAGTCAACCACCAGAGAGGCTCCGCCCATCTCTAACACAGTGCTTTTTCGGCTGTGAGCAGAGCGTCTGTTTAAAAAAAAATGTCATTATCCTGCTATGAGATACATGTAAGGCATCTGCTGACATTGGAGTTGATATGGAAACGCTAGCAACTTAGTTAGCCCTGTTACCACTGTGTCAATGGCTTAGCAGCCAGAAAAACGTTAACCATTTACACAGTGGTGGTAGATATACCTTGTTTGTTTTAAACATCATAAATCCACAAACAACAATGAATACTTACAGGTTGTGTTCCCGAATCTCCCGCTGGTCCAAACAAAGTAGGAACAGCATCGTCCTTCAGTAACCTACGCTGTACATATCCGGTATGAATCGCTCCATGTTTTGTGAAGCTATGCTCCGTTAAATGCCGCGCACACAGTAAAAATACCGGCTCAAACATCTGAAGGAACAGTGTTAAAAAGGAATGTCAACCAATGACTTTGTCGTGGTTCTGCCCTCGGTAAGGCATGCATTGAACATTTCCCCTCACAAGACAGGAAACAGACCCTCTTTGGCATGACTGGATACAGTTTTGAACTGAACCTGAGATTCCAACAGTATGCTAGGCTGGCAGCGGGTGCGGCCATAGCTCTGGGCGTGGCTATGACACAGCACCCAGGAAGTAAACAATGGACAATGACGTTTCACCAACGAGGCGTTTTGGGGAGGTCTGTGTTAGAGTTGTACTCGCTACAGGATGTACTTTGATGGTGTGTGACTCTGCAGACCGTTTACATGCATAAAAACCTTCATAACACACAAGGGGACTGGTAATAACCGTATATTACTGTATATTTTAGAAAGGCTCACTGTACTGTACGGGAAGATTTTTTTTTAAATATTGAAGTTAGATGCATCAAACTGGTGCACTTTGAGAGCAAAATGAATGGATACCTCTCAACATCCATATGAAACAACTGAAACAGATTTACTTTTTCTTTATGGATATAAAAGGAAGTAAAGCCTGACCTACTGGCGGCTGGTTAAGTGACTCCTCGTCCCTGAGTACACTCACCATCTTTCAGCAGGAAAGGAGAGAGGGAATCCTTGTCCGACGACAACCGCTGTCTTTTCGCACTATTATTAAGCCACGCTAACATTTTCGAAATGCTAACGTTATGTGATGTATCTTCTGCTCTAGTCTATCACTGCGGCACGTCATAGTTGCGTCATGAGATGCCGCCAGCCGGCGGCTAAGTACCGGCATTTTACTGAGCACCGGCACCTTGCCGGTACTCAGTAAGAAGTGCCGGTACCACATGTGTAAAAATCAGTGCCGGTACTGCGTCGTACTGGTGAGTACCAGCCCAATTCAAGCACTGGTTCTCCACTTTCCTCTTCTTGGAGAGCGCCATGTGTAATTATTTGTCTCTCCCTGTCGCTGCTCACACGCCTGTTCGCTCTCCTCTCCGCTTCTCTCCCTGTATCGCTAATTATTCTCTCACTCATTTTCCTCTCCGCTTCTCTCTGCCGCCGTCTCGTCTCTTCTTCTGTCTTTCTCTCCCTGTATCGCTCACTCGTCTCTTTCGCCCCCTGTCGGCAGTGGTTAAAATAGAATCGCTCAGTCAAAATTGAAATCCCCCTAGACATGGCACACTGTTATTAACTGCCCGACTGACTGAGCTGAATAAACTAAATTATCCACACAATGAGCTACGGCACATAATACTGATACGCTAATTAGCCTAGCCGCTAATTAGCTTAGCCACTCGGAATTCTCACTGTATTTATACAGTCACTGTTAAACACTTCCGCCAACTCCGGTGTCGATGAAGCAGCATGTCCTGCTCCGGGCTGTGCTCAGACTCTCCATCAGAATCAGCTCCGATTAGACCTGTGTGAATCCCGATTCCCGACAGGATGGTGTCGGTCGTCACTGAAGCCCATGCTGTGGCTGCGTCTCACTTCGGTTATTTCTCGTTTCCTCGCTCCTCGGTCTCGGTATCACCGGAAGTTGATTTGTCTGCGCCATCTTGAGTAGCGTCCCAGTGGCCTTATTTGTGCCGGAGGATCGAGAAGCGATAACGGAGGAGCGTTAATCGGGGAACTACCAGACCATCCTCCGGTGAAATCCTCAGACACTCGCCCTGCCCCCTCACTGTGTATCGCTCACCAATTGGACGATGCAGCGCATGCACTGATCTGTTGCTTCTTGACATTTGTTGCGACCTGGCTCAAAAGGCCACAACAAAAAGGAGACACAACATGTCAACGGGTAGGTAAAGGTGTTTATTTGCACCACACTGTTCAAGTCAACTCATGGTTTATACTCATCAGAGCCGGGTGCCTGCAGGAAAAAGCAGAGAGAGAGCAGACAGGAGCAGAGAGGCTTTAACATAGCTGTAGAGCACCAGACCCAGGTGCCCTGAGTTACTGCAATCAATGCAGCCAAGACAGGACAGCCACACCCTCTCCACTGATGAACCCACAGGGGCATCACAGCCCCCCCCCCATAAGACGGAGGCCCCAAAGGGATCCCCGAAACAACACCAAATATCCAGAGCCAGAGAGACTTCCTACCCCACCGGAGCACGAGAGAGAGCATCCGCCACAACGTTGTCCCTGCCCTTAATGTGCCGAATGTCCAAACTATAGGACTGCAGGAACAGGGCACACCTCATCAGCCGCCGGTTCGGACAGTTAAGTGAACAGAGAAAGGTCAGGGGATTATGGTCGGTATAAACTACAACTGGGCTACTCCCAAAACCCACATACACCTCAAAGTGCTGGAGGGCCCATATTAAGGCCAATGCCTCCTTTTCAATTGTTGAGTGATTGAGTTGGTACGAATTAAACTTCTTTGAGAAGTAACAAACTGACCTATCAATACCCTCAACCTCTTGCAGCAAAACCGCACCTGCCCCAACATGACTAGCATCAACCTCCAGTTTGAACGGCTCATCGAGGCGCGGCGCAGCGAGAACCGGAGCACAACACAACAGGGTCCTCACAGGGTCTCAAACGCGACCTGACAAATTAACTTGACTGTACCCCTCAGCAAATCAGTCAGGCGCGCAACCACTGTGGAGAAGTTCTTACAAAAGGCGCGATAGTACCCGACCAGACCTAGGAACCGCATAAGTTCCTTCTTTGTAGTGGGCACAGGAAATTGCAAAACGGTCCGCACCTTCGCGTCTACCGGACAAACTCGTCCCTGGCCGACCACCCGGCCAAGGTACGTCACTGTCGCCCTAGCGAACTCACACTTGGCCAGGTTAACAGTGAGATGCGCCTCAGCCAGGCGACAGAACAGAGCACCAATGCGTTTGATGTGCTCATCCCATGTGTCACTAAACACCACTACGTCGTCAAGATAAACAGCAACCCCCTCAAGACCTGCTACCACCATGTTCATGATTTAATATCGCATTAACACCATTTCCCGACGTGCATTGCGGCTAACACATCCAATCAGCGAGCTTAAACCATAGCTGAGGATCTTGGGTAATCAGTTCAGTGGCTGTGTATCGCAATGATGCTCGAAATGTCCCTGATAGGCCTACGTCTGTTTCCGGTTGTTTTTATTTTGAAATTCAGTTCCTGACGGACGCCAAAAAAGCCCAGAGATTATGGAATCAAACAAATAAATAAAAACAAGGATCATTGTGTGTTATTGTTGAGTAAATAACAGTGTGTTATTTAGAAAATAATAACAAATACAGATTTCAGTATTTTGAGGCAGGCTCTGAGCCCCATTTATTTTCCTCACAGACGACAACAAAAGTCCGACATTATAGGATTTAAAATAAAAACAATAATCTTGATATTGAGTAAGAACATGTTTTTATGAACCACACAGCTTCCGGTCTTCCAAGACCCGAACGGACAAAAATACGTGCAGGCACGAAACATACTACCAATAGAAATACATTGCTTTTAAAATCGTTCTGTGTGACACGAAAAAAAGGGGAAAATCGTGTTGGTGAACACGAATCAATAGATTAAATGTCGTGACTATAACACGAAATGCCGTGAGACTGGGTTGTCATACCAGAAGTGACGTGCAAGTGATTTACACACACTTAAGTTTGTTTTGGCGGATAGACTGCCGGTACCTATGGACCTTTATGGTCGTTAAACATGTTTTGTCCGTTCTGTGGAAACCACTTGGTCCGAGTGACATGGTTTTGCTCATCACGATATACTTTCTCTTGCGCAAGAGATACATTCTCGTACACACGAGAAAGTTACAGGTTCGCCAAGTAGGAAGTGGAGCTGTGCCTTTTACACACAGCCTTCGCTGTGTTTACCTTCATTAGACAGCTAAAGAGCGACTGCAGGCTGCTTCGTTATAGCTCTACACACACACACACACTACACACATCAAACTGCCCGATTATTCCCCCATTACTCGTTTTATGAAGGAGATGTCCGGTCCACAAGTCGCATGACGTGTGTGTTTGTGCTGTGCTCAGTGCCGCTCTGTGTGTGTGTGTTCGTGTGTTTGTGTATGTCCGACACCGGCATTTTTTTTTGTCTCTAGCTTTGTAAAAGTGTTTCGCATCTTGTTGATTTATTTTTGTTAATGTTAAATAGTTTTTTCTTTGGTAAAAGTGTTTTGCTAATGTAATTTTGTTCGATAAAATGTAAATTTGTTTTATAACATGTAAATTTGTCTCAAGCTTTGTTAAAGTGTTTCACACTTTGCAATTGTCGATTGCACATCTCAGCTACCGTGGTAGTCCTTTCACACTACGCCCCATGCAATTTGGCTTCCAAGCCAATCATTCCACTGAGACCGCAAATTGTTTCCTTGTGGAAAATATCAAATCAAAAATGGACAAAGGAGGCATTGTTGGAGCAATCTTCTTAGATCTTAAAAAAGCTTTTGATACAGTCAATCATCAAGTACTCATCCACAAAATGTCTAATTTTATTTTCTCAACCAGTGCAATAGACTGGAGGAGCTCCCATCTGTCAGATAGAGTTCAGTGTGTCAGGGTAACTGGCGAGACATCACCACCCCTGAGGAAGGAACTGGGTGTACCCCAGGGATCTATCCTGGGCCCAATTCTATTCAGCCTCTATATAAATGACTTGCCATCAGTGTGCACTGGATGTGAGGTGCAAATGTATGCTGATGACACTGCCATTTATGTCCATGCAAAAACCAAGGCCCAAGCCGCTGCCAAACTAAGTGATGCAATGGTACATGTACTTCCATGGCTTACTGACTCACAGCTATATCTAAACATTAAGAAGACAGTCTGCATGTTTTTTAGCAAGACCAACACTGTATCACACTGTGAACCCAAGGTATATGTGTCTGAGGAGGTCATTCAAACAGTTACACATTTTAAATATCTAGGCATTATCCTTGACACTACTCTATCCTTCAAAAAAACAAGTGAGAAAGGTAATACAAATTACTAAATACAATCTAGCAAACTTTAAATATATAAGGAACTGTTTGACAACACCTGTAGCAAAACTCTATATTACTGCCATGATCATTCCCCACCTAACATACTGGCAGATGGACCCAGGTGAATAGCACAACATTAAGGCCTATCCTATCCTATCACTTCACAAACAAGCTCTCAAAGTTTTGGACAGAAAACCTAAGCTATACCACCATTGCAAAATCCTGGTCAAACATAACCAGAGGCCTGTACTACGAAGCAGGATTTTCGCTTAGCCGGCTAACATCAGGGAAAACTCGGGGTTTCCGGTCCTACGAAGCTGGTTCTCTTTTTAGCAGGCTAGATCTCCATGGTAACTTATGCTGAGCGGGTAACCTGCCCTGGAGCAGGTTAGGTTGCAGGCTAGGAGATCAACTCAGTGAAAGCTGACCAATCAGAGCTCAGTGTGCGGAGTTTAAAGTGATCAAGTCATTACAGGAGAAAGGAAATTCAGTTTAAATTGCCGTTCTAGGAAAGACGGCCGGCAAAAATCACAGACTGTGTGAACGTGAACATGAATAGAATATCACCTCCATCTTCAGAGCAATCTGACTATTATAACATTAGCGTTAAGAAAGCTTCCTTAAATATCTGTCACAACATAAGTAACCGTCTCAGAGTACATTATGTACAGTCCGCGGCATATCACTTCATAATGTATCATATATTTCCTTATCCGAGTCAGCTGAGCCGTATCTGGCTGTGCAACACTCACAGTGTCACATACTGTATGCAGAAGTATTATTTTAAGCAACACATTAAGTTGACGAAACACTCGAGACAAATGTAATTAAAGTCAGATCGTGTCTGAGACGGGCAGTAATATCATAAACCTGTTAATGTACGCATTCAAACACTTGTTCTGTTCCCAGCTGTATTCACCTTGCAGCTGCAGCTCTGAGGCTTTGATCCTGGATAAAGTGTTGAAGTCATGTATGTTTAAAGTGTAACTTCTTCATATGTCTAATATTATAGTTGACTTTTCATTCAGGAAGTATGACGCTGCGCTGTCAGTACGCTTCTCCATTCTTGTGATTGGTCGAATGCTCCAAATACCACCCCTTTCATGTCAACGCGCACCTATCTAGATAGGCCATGGCTGGCTTGAGCGATCCACTTGATAACCAGCGTCGTAGGACCGTTTAGCGAGAGCGTGTATGTTTTGGATTAGGCCAACCGGCTAACTCAAACATATCCAGGTTAGGTTGAACCAGCTTCGTAGTACAGGCCTCTGCTCAGCTGGGAAAATATTTTAAAACACACTGATGCATGTCTCATTTTTAAAATTATAAACGGCAAGGCACCCCCACCACCACTCTGCACTTTTATACAGCAGAACAATTCAAACATCAGAACCACAAGGTCTGCCCTAAGAGGGGACTGTGCAGTCCCTCTTACATGTAGGTCCAGTTCCTTTGGTAAACACTGTTTCTCTGTGAGGGCATCAACACTTTGGAACACAGCACCAATACAGATAAGGAATAACACCTATCATACATGTAACGACTATCTTAAGAACTGGCTTTTAAGCAATCAAAAACGTATCATAGTATGATAGTATTTCATCTGTTTGCACGTTTGTCTGTTCCTATTTATTGTTTTACTGTTGTGTGTATTTTTTTTTAATTCTGTTTTTATTTCTCTAGTCTTGTTTTGGTTATTTTAACATCTTGCCAAAACGACAACAGTTGAAAATGTGCCTGCTGTCTAACACTGGCATGTTTACAGCAATGTTGATCAATGTGCACTGTCCTTTAAATAAATAACCAAACAAACAAACAATGGAGGGAACACAGGGATTTTAGCCTTTGCAGACCATTAACACAAAAACCTATAGAACACACTACAGCAAAGAGAAACTGCAAATCATAATATGGCCCCTTTTAAATAGTTTTGTTATCTAAAGTCATGGCAATGAGGATGAAAGTTTGGAGATGTGGGATTGTGTTGGAGGCGAGATCAGAGATTTTATCTTCAGCCTCGAGCACTGCCTTACTCTGTCAGAGGGAATTCGACAGGCCGTCAGAGAAAAACAGTCTTTCTTTTTCACCGGAACCATATTTATATTGTTTATTTTGCAATTGTAATGATCCCAATGCCCAGCACTTTATAATTATGTTCCTCCAGTTTGGTAAAAAGAAAAGGCTTATGCATCCCGAGATGAAAGGATGAGGTAGGACCAGGGATACTTCACAGGGCTCCCCATGTGATGTGCTGTTTGAAGCGGATGCACACGGTCCATTTCAAAGACATCTGGAGACCCGACGGACCAGTGCCACTGTGTTACCATGGCAGCGTCCTCCACTCTTTATCCAGGCAACCTCGAGGTAGAAGATATTATAATAAGAAAGCTAGATGAAGTAGATGCAGCTTCAGATAGGGAGACAGATGGTGACATTATGGTTTCTCAACTGACTCACTGCCATTTGAACAATCACATCATTACATGGCAACAATTTCATAATTCACAAGGTAGCCCCGCCCAAAAGCCTTCCCTGCTTTATTGTATATCTTTCTCTACAAAGGACATTTATTTTAATTTTTTAATAAACATGTCATCTTGCAATTGAGATCATAAACTAATTTTGAATGAGGTGATGAATCAAGTGAGAAGAAGGGTCATTTTATCCTAGACTTCTTTTCAATGTGACTTCTTTTTGAAGTGACAGAAAAAAGAAGGAGAAGAGAGGATGACTAATTTAGAGAGCCGATAGGCGAGCTGTAACAAACCAAACATGCCATATTAGTTGGTCTTAAGGCCTTCACAATGTAAATCCAAGTGTGCTGAAACTAAACTATGATGAGAGCTGTATGAAAACAAGAATACATTTCCTCTCAGCCTCTGTCTTCATTCTATTGGCGTATTTCCGGTATTTCTATATTTTCTCTGACAGTCGTCAAAATATTTTCTATTCATTAATTCTGAAGGCTCCATTTCAATCAGGAAATACTTAATCTATGTACGCATCCGCCATATGATGGAAATGTTAATAGTATTTGGCGATTACACCCCGATCCTGAAATCGTAAATCTTAAGGGGGAAGTCCAGCCTTGAGTTTAATAGGAAACCCCCCTCCCCCCTGGGGTCTAGACACTAGTTGTGATGCTGAAGATCTGGATTGATGAGGAGGTGGGATGAAGAGGAGGTGGGATGAGGTATTTGGATTAGCTCTCCTGACTGCAGCACGATGATAGGCTGCTGGAGTGTGTGGTGACATGTAATTGGACGCCCCTGATGAGCTGATTAATGCAGCTGCTGAGTGAATGAACGGTGTATAGTCTTCCTGCTTGAGCTTCATATTTGACCTATGACATTTCTGCCCACATTCCTCAGTGAAACTGTTACTTTAAATATGAATGTGATCCCTTTATTATTTATTTAAGACCTGCTGTTGTGCAACTTTCCTCCAGGCTGTTCCAGAACATCCAACTGAGAGGTCCCATCAGCCGCCTGCTGGCTTTACTCCAGCAGCAGCAGCATCCGAATCCAAGGGGATCCTCTTCCATCGAATATCTTCATGGACATTATGGCTATGCAAAAAAGAGAAATGCACTGATTTTACACATTAAAGTCTGTTAAGAGGGCCAAGGGAATCCTTGAAAAAGGTTAACATCCTTTTTGGTACCAAAAGGAGTTGCGTGCAAAGCATTAAAATAACATTGGTTTGGTTTGACCATGTGTGAAGATCTGAAAATGTGTTTTTTACTAAAGAAGATATCTCCCAGAATCTTTGCTACACTAGCTGTTACAATCCTTAACCACCCAACTAATTGTCGGCAATTGTCTAGTTGCATTGTGGTTACTGTAGGCACAAAGGAAGGAAAATGTGTGAAAAACGAGGTATCAATTTGAACCTTTTTTTTAACCTGAATTATTGGTCTATTAACCTATTGTTTATTTTTTTAGCATTGTAAACTGGTAAGATAAATCAGAGGGTTTTCTCAATTTATCACATGACTTCTGAATTATATGCATGAAGTCCGACACTTAGCTAAAGCATTGACATTATTACCAAGCTAGTACCACTACATGTTTTTAAAGCTCGGTTGGATGCTCCACAATCAGATGCTGTTGGTACCTGTACATGTGGTTAAATATGTAAATTGTAATCCCTGTACGTATGATGTCCTTTTGTTGTTCTGTTGTTTATGTTTTGATGTCTTCTTGTTGAACCTACTGCTGCAGGTCTCCCTTGAAAAAGATCTCAATGGGATTTTACCTGGATAAATAAAGGTGTTGTATTGAATTGAATTGACAAAGCCACTGTCTTGAACATTGACACATTTAAACCCTCTGTATGATATTAGGGTTAGGGGTTAGCACTTGCCTTTCTCATATCACACATTATCTTATCTCATGATCATGAGTTCTGTTCTAGTGATGGTTCTTACTGCTGTCCCGTGGTCCAGTCAGTCTGTATCCATAACGTGGTGGATTCGCTCCCCATGGACATCAGGACAGCAGAAACTCTGCATATCTTCGGTCGCAAATGGAAACGACATGTCATTAGCTCTCCTGTGGACTTATGTGATGTATTTTCGAAAAAGATCAACACACAGCTTAGATATACAGGATACCCATTGAGCAGCATGGTGCAGACATGAGAGCTCTCCTGTTACTGAGGGGCGCTGCTGTGAATTTATCTCTGTCAGCAGCCTGACACAGACACGTCTGGGCATGAAGACACCGCCATCTCTTCTGGAGCAGATGTTATTTATGTTGTCTTTGCTTCCCGTCTAAGAATTCATACAGGTTAAAATAGATATTTGTTCTCATGCACAGGAGAGACTTCTTTCACTTCAAACTTTTCCTCAAGGAGACTTTTCTCCTGGTATTATAACTAGCTTGAACCGCCACACCGGGCAATATTGCTCAGGTATTTCCTCATACGCTTAAATCACATTACATCAGGGTCTCTTGCATGCGAAAACATCTGATAATGTAATGTTTGACATACCTATGATTCGATGAGATATAGACGTCAGGTGTCTTAAAAATGTAAGATATCTTTAAAAAAAAAGCAAACCTTCTATTTCACCAAGATGTATATCACGTGTTATGAGATTAGAAGGAAAAGAGTGGAATTAACAAGAGAAACAAGCCAGAAGGAGCTACATGTAATCCAGCATTGGATCAAGTCACAGGCTGTTCGACACGGCACCGTGCAGACAGAGACGGGTGGATGTGGAGAGATCAAAAGATGGTAAATAAGGTCAAATAAAATCTGAGAAATACACCGAGACAGACGAGAGGAGCTGAAGCTGAAAACAATCGTGTGAGCTCTGTTCCGTCGAGCACCTTGTGTAAGGTTAGAGCTTTCATTCTGTGCTGGGCGGTTAGCTGCCTGAGATATGAGTTATTGGCTGGTGTGATTTTAGTTTTTACACATCTTGACTGAAAACAAAGGCACAGAGAAGTTAGACAACACAAGGCGAGAGTTGCTGAGAGCAACAAACACTCTAGCAATCACTCCGAGACAAACTAACGCAACGCAACACGTGTTCCTGTCCCGGCCTGGAGTCTCTGCGACATGACGGTTAATCTCTGAGATCAATCGGAGTTGACGCCACAGAGCCCATGGAAAGCACAGCATAGCATGTGTTATGATAAAACAACATTTAAATGTACTTTAAATTAAAGATGTAGTTTAACATTTTGGGAAATACACGTATTACCTTAAATAACTGTTTAAGAACATCGAGCAACACAACCAGTGAGCTGCCACCGTCTGGAACCTGTTGAGGAAACACAGCTATGGAAGAGGCTTTCCCTTTCAGCTGCCCTTGGGTTGTTGTCAGAATCAGGGGTTCTTTCAACTAATTAGTACCAAAATAACATGGATGGTTCCATACATTCTTTGAATGAAAAATAAATGATCACTTCTTACATTGAATTATGGCTGTTTTGTATAAACGTAAAGCACCTTTGGTCTAAAATTGGTACGTTTGTATTGAAGTTCCGACCTTCCATTTCATTTCATTTCAAACCTTTATTTAACCAGATTGGTCCCATTGAGATCATAGATCTCTTTTTCAAGGGAGACCTGCAGCATATAGGTTCCACATGAAACATGAAACAATAGAGGACATTATACATTACATTTACAGGATACATTTACATAGTTATAGACATTTACAAGTGCCCATTGTATCGGCAAGCATTTCATTTACCCTAGCTTTAAAAACATGCAGAGGAATGAGATTGCTCAGTTTCAATTCTTGCTGAAGATTGTTCCAAGCAAGTGGAGCTGCGCACATAAAAGCTGTCTTACCTGAGACAGTCCTTGCTCTTGGCACATCCAACAAGACCACATCATGTGACCTCAGACAATAGCTGCTTGCAACTCTCCGTGTTATCAGAGAGCAGATATAATACGGGAGTTTACCCAACATAGCTTTATAAATAAAAGTGTACCAGTGACTGAGCCTCCGTACAGAGAGTGATGGTAAACCTGCCTTGGTATACAGCAGGGGTGCCCAACCTTTTTTGAACCGAGAGCTACTTTTAAAGTTGCCAGTCTGCCGAGATCTACCAGTCCAAATAGAGAGGCGTAGCCATTACTGACTGCCAGGTAAATACACACTACTTGTATAAAACTGACCTTTAATACTCCATAAAATACTGCAGATCCTTTATTTTACCTCTTTCTAATCTACACACATCCAAGTATTTTACTGAATTTACACAACAGTGTTGTTGATACAGAGTTGGAGTTTATTCACACGTCACTACTACGTGGGTAATGTTTTCAAGAATCATTGAACAGTGCTGCCACATGACACAGGAAAAAAACAAAAGACTGAACCCTTTCTTTGCCATTATATAAAAATAGTGTTGCTACAAAAGTATAAATGAGGCTTACTAGTAATAAGACAACTCAGATCTGAAGCTACTCAGGAATCTGCTGCCAAAGTGCAATAAAAAAGACAAAATTAATAGAATCAAACCCTTTTTTTGTTGCATTTTAGTCGAGTATAAAAATAAATGCCTTTTATAATAGGATGCAAGCAACACTAGTTTCTTAACCTGAACTGATAATAGACTATAATTAATTTAAGTTTGCATTCTCATACCATTTTGTACAATAATTATAATGAATAAGTTCAA
Organism: Champsocephalus esox; assembly: GCA_036324585.1. NCBI lineage: Eukaryota > Metazoa > Chordata > Actinopteri > Perciformes > Channichthyidae > Champsocephalus > Champsocephalus esox. The sequence continues at coordinate 39,031,702 of CM070482.1, read as the reverse complement.
ACAAATTAAAATGTACAGCTGATTAATAACGGTATCCAACTTGAGTTTTTATTAGATCAAAAACCTGTTGAAATGCTTCTGTTATTTTTACTGTCCCCAATAGCGCGCCGGCAGCCTCCAGGAATGCTTCTTTCACAACTTCGCCGTCTTTGAAAGACTTCATGCGTCTCGCAAGAACGTGACTGACACGATAAGATGCTATGGTCGCAGCCTTGCTCTTGTTGTTGGGCCTGGTGGAAATGGACTGCTGTGCATTTAGCTGTCCTTTCAGGCCCCTCCCCGTTTGGAGCGTAGGGCAGTGCTCAGTGCTCAAACGCTACGTCTCGTAGCGTTTGAGCACTGTTTTGAAATGCCGCTCCTAAATTACCCTTCTTCGATAAAGCCACGCTCGCATTGCAGATGAGACAGGTGGAGTTTGAATTGGAATAGATACAAAAATGATCATCCTCCCACTCGGAGTGAAAATGATATATTTTGGGCTTGTTTACTTCTGCCATAATTGCGGTCTTGTGTGTGTGCAGACTGTCTCTCCTGTTGACACGGAGAACGTCAGCGAAATAGTTCCCACTGCCCACCAGCCACGCCCCCACATATGGGGTCACGCCGGCCAATCACAAAGCTTTGGTGCGTTCAAGTGCATTATTCTGGCACGGGAAGATTATGTTTTAGGACATTAACGATAAAACAGAATATTGTTGTTCTATTTTTAGACACATCTCGCGATCGACTGGGAATCTCGCTGCGATCGACCGGTCGATCGCGATCGACTGGTTGGGCACCCCTGGTATACAGGGTACAGTGATGCGTAAGCGCTTTACAATTTGTGACAAATCTCAGAGCACTGTGATACGCAGCATCCAATTTGCTCAGGTAATTGCCAGGTGCATTCATAAACAACAAATCACCATAGTCCAGCACAGGTAAAAAGGTCACAGTGACTAGCCTTTTCCTGGCCTCAAGCGAGAAACAGGACTTGTTTCTGAAAAAGAAACCTAGCCTAACCCTCAATTTTTTAAGCAGGTTATTGACATGAAGTTTAAAAGAGAGACAATCATCAAGCCAGATACCAAGGTATTTGTAACAGGCAACAACTTCAAGTTTTGTTCCTTGCGTAGTTACAATATCTAAAACAGGCTCTGGTGTCTTTTTAGCTTTTGAAAAGAGCATTACCTTGGTTTTATCCACATTTAAAAGAAGCTTTAGTTCAGAGAGCTGAGTCTGAATAGTGTTAAAAACAGCCTGTAATTTAACAACAGCCTCTTCAATGGAGGGACCTGCACAGTACATCACAGTATCATCCGCATAAAAATGTAAAGTAGCTTCATCCACATTATCACCTATGCTGTTAATATATATGGAGAATAAAAGTGGACCTAAAACAGAGCCTTGTGGTACACCATTAGAAATGTTTAACCACTCAGAAGACAGCCCATCAAAGTGAACACATTGGGACCTTTCATAGAGGTAGTTCACAAACCACCCCACTGCATTGCTGGATATGCCAATACTGAGTAGCCTCTGCTTTAAAATGCGATGATCAACGGTGTCAAACGCTTTGGAAAGGTCAATAAACAGAGCTGCACAACTCTGCTTATTATCTAAAATAGTAGTAATGTCATTTACCACTTTCATTGTCGCAGTGATGGTGCTGTGTTTCTTTCTGAATCCTGATTGATGCTCAGACAGGATATCATTTATACATAAAAACTCCTTTACTTGTTCACTCACTAAGCGTTCGAGCACCTTAGCCAGAACTGACAATTTAGAGATTGTTCTATAGTTATTTAAAATAGTTGCCTCCCCTCCTTGCAGTAAAGGCAAGACATAAGCAGACTTCCATACTTTTGGAATTGTGTTCGTGCTGAGGGAGAGGTTAAAAAGAGAAGTAAGAGGTGGAGCAATAAAATCTGCAGCTATCTTTAAAAAGAAAGGTTCTACGTTGTCCGGGCCAGCCGGTTTCCTAGGATCTAACTTGGATAATGCTTCATGAACAATACCAACAGTTAAAGGAGTAAAACTGAAAGGGTTTTCCAGACCACATTGTTCAAAGTCAAGGATTGGAGCGTTCACAGGAGCCACACAGCCAAACAGAGAGCCACAAGACACAAAATGCTTATAAAAAGCAATTTAGCATAGTAGCCCTGTCTGATATAGTGCCAGATGCTGTGGTAAGGCACGGAGGTAGCTCATTTGGGATATCACCAGTGGAAATCGATTTTATGGCTTTCCAAAATTTCCTAGGATTATTCAGGTTTTCTGTGGTAACCGACAAATAGTACTTTGATTTAGCACTTTTTATTTGGGATGTGAAGCTATTTCTTAGCTGCCTAAAACGTAGCCATTCTACCTCTGAGCCTGATTTCCTAGCCTTAGCCCAAGCATTATTTCTCTCATGAAGGAGACTGGACAGTTTAACAGAAAACCAGGGATTGTTTCGTCCCTTCACTCTAAATGTACGCAGAGGTGCATGTCTATCAATCATTTTCATAAAACCAAGATAAAAATAAGACCATGCAGTTTCTACATCAGCACACAGATTGATTCTACCCCAATCAAAATCAAACAGATCATGTAAAAAACCCTGCTCCACAAAGTGTTTTTTGTCTCTCTATGTGATGACACGTGGTTTAACCTTTTGGACCTTAGTGTCCCTAATTGTGGCTACAACACAGTGGTCACTCACATCATTAGCAAATACTCCCACAGATGAGTATTTATGTGGAACATTTGTTAAAATTAGATCAATTAAGGAGGATTTATTTGGGGACTTAATATTTGGGCGAGTAGGACTGTCTATAATCTGGGTAAAATTCAAAGAGGTACACAGGTTCCTTGTAGGAAAGTTGCGATAACAGTTTTGCCAAAGACGATAAAGAGTCCTTGACAGCCGAAGGGGCCCTGTAGCACCACCATCATGACCTGTTGACCCTTTGTTACCTCAATATTCACGGCTAAAAATTCTAGCTGTTTACTAACAGATTTGGAAACCATATTAGTTACACAAAACTTATTTTTCACATAAATGGCAACGCCACCACCTTTTTTAGGCCGGTCAGTACGATATACACTGTAACCATTTATGTAAATGTCAGAGGCCAAAATGGAATTATATAGCCACGTTTCTGATAAGACAATGACATCAGCATCAGTCGAACTCACCCAAATACGGACAAAATCTAATTTAGGTAACAGACTACGCACATTTAAATGAATTAAACCTAGCCCAGATCTAGATATAAAATCAGCAGGAGTAGCTATTTGACTAATACTGGTCGGTGGACCTGGATTTGGCTGTACATTTCCTGATAGTAACAACAATAAAAATACCAAGCACCTTTTCCTTTTAATCAACACACATACATTGTCAGCTGATCTAGAGTCACCAGCAAACTTCGCGAAAGTGAGATTAGAGTTTAAAAAACAATTCTGAAGGACCATCGTGGCAGGCATGTGAGAAAGACAAACATTTTCCGAAATGAATGTCCGCGACAGTGCAACCAGCAATTGTTTGTGCAACACCTCCGAAACTGTACAGGGGATGTCCACTGCGGGCGGTAGAACATACCCGAATCCAGTAGATTGTTCAGGGCGACGAGCGATCCTCTCCTTGTCCAGTACAGCCAAGAAAAGGCACAGCAGAAACACGACACCGCCATTCTCCCAGTCCAGCACAACAGTATCCACGCTGTTCCCGGAGCAAGGTGGAGCAGGCCTCAGCTACAGCAGCACAGCAGAGTAGAGAAGGTAATCCCACCGCGTTACACCGGCTATTTAATCCACTTTACATCTCCGCCGGTAGCACAGGCGCGGAGAGGCGCGGAGAGGAGCGGCGATACGCGGTGTGAGGAGCGCGAGAGGAGCAGCAAGAGTAGCGGCAAGAGGAGCGGCGATACGCGGTGTGAGGAGCGGCGAGAGGAGCAGCAAGAGGAGAGCCCGGACCACACTTCCGACTCTTTATCTCTGCAAGAGTTGCTCCCTCTCGTGCTAAATCCACTCGGCGGGCAAAAGTAGGATCCCAGAAGTGATTCGCCCAGTGTGGAGTGGCTCCTGAAACCCTTCCCGACGTGCCTTTAGTGGAACTCGGGACCGCTGTGGAGGATGAGGTTGAACGTGGCCCTCATTCGGAACTCAGCAAAGGTGGATCACGTCTCAGCGCTGACGGCGTGTAACCTGTTCCTCAGGCGAGTTTCAGAGTAGCGAGCAGCAGAGCAGCTTTGAGTAGCGAGCAGCAGAGCAGCTGTGTTCCACCTTCATGATTGTGAATTGGTGAGTGAATTGTTTTATAACGTGACCCTTTTATTTATATTAGGTCTTAAAGTGTTTGCATACATGTGAGCGTGGTCACCTTGATGGACAGGTACGTGCCTCACTCTCAGCTAACAGCAACTTGTCCACTCTGCTAGGCTACAACGTTAGCTAGTTCTAGTTACTGTATTTGATATATATATATATATATATATATATATTAATACTGTCAAAATTATCGCGTTAACGGCGGTAATTCATTTTTTGAATTAATTGCGTTAAAATATTTAACGCATTTAACGCATGTGCAGAATGTCCCGCCCCATACGTGCCACCAGTGGCAGCGCCAGGGTATGGCTGGGGTAGGCTACACCCATACCAAGAAATGGCTTAGCCCCACCATGACACATGATGTTAAAGTAAGCAAAATAAAGTCTGCCAACTCGCGCGGAGTAAATTGAACAGACAGCAGTTAGTAAGATTGATTTCAGTAGCCACGGTTTTGAAAACTTTTGTCACGTAGTGATCGTCTTCTCAAAAGAACATCTTTGATAACGGCGTGGTGTTGTTGCAGGAAGTCCCGACGGAGAATACTTTTGCTGTAGTACAGGGCAGAGCCATATAATAGTAATAATATGGCTCTGGTACAGGGGTGCACATAACTGGTACGCAGGTTATGTGCGTAATCTGAAATGCGTACCGTCACTTGTGTCACAAAGCGCATTTGCGTACCGACGTACTTGTGAAGCTTTTCCAGAAGGCGGTTCGATCACCGGACGACATAGTCGGTCTCCGTGTGCACAGACAGGGCTGCTGTTAACGTCGGTCTGTACAACGGAACAGTGCCAAAACTATGCCAACCGGTCCCTTATCTGTCCCGGCGGCGGCGGCGGCGGCGGCGGCGTCGTCCGGCGTTATAACTGGAGATCAAGGAATGCAGCGAAACGCGGACTTGGTTCGCCTGCAGCCCGCTGTAGTATTAGCTAAAGAAATTATGTTGAACAAGGCTTATTAAGCTGAACATCGCCACAATTGTTCTGCTATGAATCGGTAGCCTACTTATTTTATTTTATTAACGTGTGAATGACAATCATTAAGAATAACAAAAAATAGCTAATTCTGTTGTAGATTGTCTCGTTTTATTATGAATGTAACTTTTATATAGGGAACTACACTGTTTTATCAAAACCAAAGTGCCACGCAGTAACTTGGTATGCATGTAGTTCAGCAGGAAATGTGCAAGGCAGATGACATTTAGTTGTTCATGCATTATTAAGTGAATATGGCATTAAAACATCTATGCTTTTTGACCGTCACATTTTTACATTTCAGCATTCCATCACTAATTTAAGTTCTATGTTTTGCTTGTTAAGCAGTCTGTAACCCTACACACCTAACATATCACTTTTCATGTATTTTTGTCTAAAGCAGTGGTTTTCAAACTGTGGGGCGCGATCCCTGGGTCACGGAGGTACTGCAGGGGGGGCGCGGGAAGATTTTTTTATTTTATTCTCCTTTTAGCTTTGTGAAGCACCTTGAGATGACGTTGTTTTTAAAGTGTGCTATATAAATCAAATGTATTATTATTATTCAATTGTAAACAAACACTGCTCGAAAATATCTCATTGGTCAGAGAGCTGTGGGCATAATGCATCCTACTTGTGTGAGATTTATTACAAGCACTTTTGTTCATGTGTAATCCATAATAAAATATACAATTATAGTTGGATCTTTATATCTTCTTATTATCAGCAGAGAAAATGTAATGTTTTTACAACAATATACAATAAATCCCACCAATATAGATGGGAACCGGGTTGGGGGAACCACTGGTATAAAGGTTTCCTTTAGGTTAGCTTCTTAGCATGAGCCAGAGCCCTAGAGAGCCCTAGTGCGTCTCGGGCTCTGGCATGAGCTAGCTCTGGAACTTCCAGCTCGGTGGCAGCAGGTCCCGCCTCAGCTCCGCCTCTTTGCCCTTATTTGGAGCAGGCGGGAGTTGAACTCTGACGTCACTGTCGAGCCGTTAGTGGCCGACTCCGCCTACTAAGGGCTTCTCGGCAACTCTGCAGAATTCTATGGGTGACGTCACGGACAATAGGTCCATGTATACAGTCTATGGGTTTAATGTACACACTTGTATTAATGAGTTGGAATGAAGTTATCTAACACGGAGTAACACAGAATAGGGTGATGCTTTGACGATGTTGGTGTCATCTTTTTGTGAATTATGAATTGTAATGTCTCTTTAGACCATTTTGAAAATAAATGCAGCATTAGATGCATTTAGGTGCAGACGGAAACACCTGCAGGTTGTAAGGAGGTCCATTATAAGCACTCAGTTATCGTGTCCAGGCAGGAGAGTCAATGCTGGCAAACCCAATCCCAAAGTGCGCCATCACATCTGTTTTTACAGGTTACAGCAGGCACAAAATCGATAGCATTAACCAGTTTGCAGTAAAAATCAACCGTGTCAGCAATAAGGGTCCATTTCCTGTTTGTGGCTGTTTCAAAGACTCCAGACCCTCTCTGAGGACTTCTCACGTCTGCTAGCTCAGCGGCCTCAGCACAAACACCAAGGAGGGCCGATGCAAATGGTTAGATTGACCCAAGGTCAGTGAATCAGACTTCAGCTCTGGCAGCAGCCCTTCAGGGCTCTCAGCACACCATTATATCAATCTGTCTGCCTTCAAAAGCAATTCCAGCACATCAATAGTTTGCTATTGTGGAGCCCAGACGTGGCCACGAGGGCTGATCGATGCTCATATATTCCTTCTGTAGATACTCTCTTTGTTTCTCGTAAGGGTTGAGAGCAGTATTTTCCAGACGCAGGCATTTCTCTGAAACAAAGTCGAATTTATTGTGACGGCCTGCGATGGGGATTAACGTGAAAATGACAGAAAGCAGAGATTGACTCTCAGGGAGCTGACTGATAAGTATATCTTATCTTATATTTGTGGGAAAACTGTGGAGCAGCAGGTAATTTGTACACATTTTAACAAGAACATGTTCCCTTAAGCTTCCTTTTTTTGGTATTATTATTCCTAATATTAATCCTTTAGTTGCATGATTAATAATTTCATTTTCTGGCCTGAACAAAGATACTCGTCTGTCAGTTCAGTCTGATTCACAGTTTGTAGATGCTTTGATCATCCTCTTTTACACTACATTTCTTTCATTCTCCTCTCCGCTCTTCACTGCACATTTCAAAGATGCTGTCTCTGTATGGCCACTTATTAATAATGGGACACTTTGACAAGGATTTGCATTTTTCAGCAAAGCATATCCTTCTGAGGCTTACGCAGCGTCCACACGACGGCGTGCGCTGAAGTTTGCTGGTGGGTAGGGTGACCTGGGGCCTCATTTATAAAGGGATATACGCTCAAAAAATGGTGTACGCCAGTTTCTACGCAATGTTTGCGATTTATAAAATACTAACTTGACGGGAAAATGTGCGGTCCTCCACGCAAACTCTAACCCATGCGTACGCACTAAGCACAAAAACGGGAGAGACGAGAAACTGGCAGAAGGAAGTATGGAGAGAAATATGTGGAAATAATACCATAAATAAAATGTTACCTCTCATTTATCAGATATGAAGAATTCATTTTCAAACATTGATTAAAGCCATTCTTAAAATGATTAAACAAACGCCTGTTTGAGACTGAGTGCACACAAAAACATAACTTGGAGAAATAAATAAATACAGATATGTTATTTAAAACCACCTCGAATATGTTGTGTTAATGTTATGAAATGTTTTCTCATAAATGATGCGGTCAGCAGGAGGACAGAATTACGTCTAAACTGACACCGTTTTGCATTTCAGGTTTTAGATACGAGCATGGTTTTATATACTATCATGTTTAATCGTGTTTTATGCCGTTTGCCAAGACTGCGATCTTCTTCATAAAGTCAGTCAGAATGAATGAATGAATGGGCGTTTCTTTGACTATTTATAGGCAAATATGGGCGTTACGTGAAGCCCGCAAAAGCTGCACCGCATTTCGAGTCGATTGTGATTGCAAAGGTTTTGCGATATATCCTAGGGGGCTCCGTAAATAAATTACATGTCTTCATAATATTGGGCAGAACAATTTGCATATGTTGCATGTTGCATATCTTTTATTTCCATGTTCTAACCTTATTTACCTGTAGTGTTAAATATATATAAATGCCTACAAAATATTTATAAATGTTGATAATGGTGAGGTATACATGTCTGTCCTGAGCAGAGTTGGGTGTACTTTTAACAGTAACTGTAATAATATTACTTTTGTCGGTAACGGAGTAGTGTAACGCGCTACTTTTATAATTCAGTAATCACACTACAGTTACTAACATTCTCATTTAGCTCAATGTACTTCCTGGTCAGTTCGGCTGCTACGGCAACACAGAAACCACAACAATGGAGTGGTTCATCGATTTTACTTTGAGCTTGGCCTTAGATATAAAGATATAACATCAGTGCTTGGCAATAGGCACAGGTTTCACACATAGACTGTATATAAAGGGTTTCAGATAAGTGAAGACACCTCAAGAGAACACTCAGAGCGAGGGGACATGCACGTCCCACTGAGCTGAGTTATTGACAGATTCGAATTTCGTGGATCAATAACTCATGAACATAACGTTGTAAAAATACAAACATGACTTTACAATCATAGCAAGGTAGACAACGAGCTACAGAGTCGTTTTTTATCAGAACAGTTCGATACGCGCCGCCATCCGAGCTAAACATCAATAATTGGTCACAATCTGCAGCTGGAGGAAGGAGCGGAGTGCTTAGGGACCGTCTACAAACTGCAACGGGGTTTTGCGAGATCTCGCAAAAGTATTGCGATATATCGCAAAGGTTTTGCGATATATCCTAGGGGGCTCCGTAAATAAATTACATGTCTTCATAATATTGGGCAGAACAATTTGCATATGTTGCATGTTGCATATCTTTTATTTCCATTTTCTAACCTTATTTACCTGTAGTGTTACATATATATAAATGCCTACAAAATATTTATAAATGTTGATAATGGTGAGGTATACATGTCTGTCCTGAGCAGAGTTGGGTGTACTTTTAACAGTAACTGTAATAATATTACTTTTGTCGGTAACGGAGTAGTGTAACGCGCTACTTTTATAATTCAGTAATCACACTACAGTTACTAACATTGCCCCGACACGCGTTACTTCGTTACTTACTAAAATCAGTCATACTCAAACCTCAACAAGCACCTGCAAAGAACACATGCTAAGATGAAGCTAACGCACAGCTATTTGTTGTTTGTTTATATCACACACGTAGTCTGTTCTTCTTCTCTGTTTTCCGGTTGTTGCCTGTTTTGAATGATGAATACACACTACCGCCGCCTGCTGGTAAGGAGAGTTATTGCCACTCACGCATGCGCAGTTCGTACGTGCTCGGCTGAAGTCTTTGCGGTGTCTGGTTCCAGTGCAACACATGGCCAACACGCAGGAGAACACGCCGACACAACAGCGTGAGCAGAGATAGACTGCGCAAAATATACAGATAGCAGCAGACAGAGGACAGCCACGGTCAGATAGCAGGAGACAGAGGACAGCCACGGTCAGATAGCAGGAGACAGAGGACAGCCACGGTCAGATAGCAGGAGACAGAGGACAGCCACGGTCAGATAGGAAAACATTCAGGATCTGGATCAGTCTTATGCGACAATGGAAACTGAACTAAAGAGAACATTTGAAACTTTAGCAGTCTGCGTGATCTGCCTGCAGGGAGGGGCGGGCCGGCCCTGCGAGTAAAGTAACGAGTTACTTTATGTAGAGAGTAACAAAGTAGTGTAGTTTTAGTAACGACCCCATCTCTGGTCCTGAGTCTTCTGTAGTTGTAGTTTTGTTATGTTGTGTTGAGTTGAGAGGTTGTGGTTATCTGAAGGAACATAAACAAGCAAGCATGAAAGTATTATTAAATACAGTAGCGTGGTGTTTGTGATAAAGAACAAAGACTAGACAGCACACAGAGGGCTCATACCTTTGCTAAGAACACATAAGCAAAATACTGTGTGTATATCAGCCGTGTGATTTTAGTTGGCTTCAAAATGAAATATATTCTTCCTTTGCCCATGCTACACCCTTCCACCAAGTTTCAAGAAAATCGCAAAAGTAGTTTTTGTGCAATCCTGCTGACAGACCCACAAACAAACTATAATCTCCATGATAGAAGTAGTAATTATAGAAACAGATGCTTCCATGCGGGAGGATTCACTGATTGGTTTGTTCATTATAAATATGCCATGAATCATTTGCTACCATGTGGAATATAAACACAATCCACAGCTTTCCCTCCATCTCACAGAACACGTTCACATGTAGTGAATTTACAAATGCATCAACAGATGCACAGGGATCTCCTTTGAAGTGTGTCAAGACGAGACCATACATTTCATTTCATGCAACTACAAAACTGATGTAATTTGTATCATATCAACATGTGCCAAATTCCAATCCTCTGCACTGGCATGATTAACAAGATCCTGTTTACAAGGTAGTCCTCACCATGGGGCCACAACCATGCGAGTGCCTTGAGCAACATGCTATCGCTAACACGTTTAGGAATGCATTACATGTTGATGGTAAATTGACTGATGCTAACATGTTGATGTAAGTAGATAATGTTTACCATGTTACCCTTAAATGCTAATTAATTGATTGCCATTTTATAAATAACACCCATACAACACTGTTATTACACCCATATTACAGTTATACACCCCTATTACAACATTATTTCACCCGTATTACACCTATATTGTTTCTAAGCAGAAGCAATAGGATCATTTTAAAGTCAATAAACACATTTTCAATTGATATTTGGAGTCGAGTCCTGTCGGATGTTCTTTTCCAATAAGGACCGCCTCGCTCCACATTATCCATTACATATTATACTGATATCAGACATTCATTAGACCATTATTACACTGTGTTAAAACCCCTATTATACCCATATTGTTATTACACCTATGTAACACCAATATTACAGACATATTACACCATAATTACACTGTTATTGCACCCATAGACATGGACAAAGCCTGTAGAATTAGTTTATCCTCCAGGAGAAAGTTACCAACTAACCCGCAATTAATCAGTCAGTCATGAGGTAAGGTAAGTGTGTTGTCACCTCCTGGTGTTGTTATTTCCATGTAAGGCTTCATATTTGCCAATCAGCACTTTATATTAGACTCACATATATGATAAGTGATAAGTAACCTCACCCTAGTCTCTGTCGTGATCCACCCACATGGAGCCAATAGTTAAGGTATAATAAGATCAAGCACATTTTATCTTCTTTATTTTGTAACTCTCAGGTGAGGAGATAACAGACAGCTCTGGCTCTGTCTATCTCCACTGGCTGTTATTGGCATATATTTGCAACTTCATCTTAAAAATAGTATGACAACTGCAAATAATTCACAAAAGGATGTTGTGATGGAGTGACGGTTGGCTCCTCTGAGCCTTTGACAGCGCACAAATGGCAGCATAGATCTTCACTGTCCGCTGTAATTCAGTGCCGCTCAATCCGCATGCCAGTTGTGCCCGTGCTGTCTCTTCCTCCTCTCTGCTTTAGTGCTGTGTCTGTCCAAGCAGACTAAATAACTATGACTTAAAATGCTAGCAAGCTGACAGGCATTGAAAAGGCGCTGTCTGCCCCGCTGACACATGGCTGCCTTTGATCCCCTGCTGTCAAAAGCAACGTGTCTCTTCATAAAACCTGCCTCAATGAACTTTTAAAAAAGGATTATCGTCTTCTACCATACACACTCCTTGTTCTTCCACCATCTCTCCAACTCGTTTTTTTCACAGGTTTTGTTTCCCCATCCTCTTTGCTCCCTATTGGATTATCTTGTCTTTTGATTTGGCTTAATGACGACATCTGACACAGTATAGTAATCAGCTGAAGTGATTCCCCCTGTGGCTGGTGACAGACCCGTAGAGGAAGCTAGTTTCGGCAGATGACGATTGGCAGCTTTTACCATTTGCATATTTTCTGTTTAACTTTTTATGGCAGATTTAACCACAAGGGAGTGTGTACACGCAGCGAGGGACGGTATTATGAACATGTTGTCACCTGACTGTCAGCAGCAGAGACGCACAATGCGTTCATGGCCATGTGCCTGGAAGCCAGTCGGCGTTTCTTATGTAACTGAGTGGAAAGGTAAACCATACAGTTCTGTAAGTGATTCTGAAGGAACACGTGGCAGCTAGTTCCATTAGCAGTCATAATGTATGACAACTGGGAATTTTCTCTGCTTGTTGACATCCATACAGACTTTCTCTGATATGACTCATTCATTTGTACATGGTGGTAGAATACTCGGAATGGGAAATATGCTTCTTTATGTGAGGGGATGTGTAATGCTGCTATTTATATCAGATACACTTTCTACACTCCACGCAGCCCTTAGCAAGCATCCACCTCGCTGAACAGTCCGTCAGCACAACACTAAATCTCTCCTCCTGCCTGACCTCCGACCTCTCAGTAGATGCAGCACAGGGTTGATGTCACTTCCATTTGTGGGATTCTATATTTCATATACTGTATATCATGGGTCAATCATACCCATCTGCACTCAGACTGTTGCATTAAATGTATATTATGGCCTTTTTTGTATTTCTTTAAACAATAATAATAGTCCCGGACAACGTAGAACCTTTCTTTTTAAAGATAGCTGCAGATTTTATTGCTCCACCTCTTACTTCTCTTTTTAACCTCTCCCTCAGCACGAACACAATTCCAAAAGTATGGAAGTCTGCTTATGTCTTGCCTTTACTGAAAGGAGGGGAGGCAACTATTTTAAATAACTATAGACCAATCTCTAAATTGTCAGTTCTGGCTAAGGTGCTCGAACGCTTAGTGAGTGAACAAGTAAAGGAGTTTTTATGTATAAATGATATCCTGTCTGAGCATCAGTCAGGATTCAGAAAGAAACACAGCACCAACACTGCGACAATGAAAGTGGTAAATGACATTACTACTATTTTAGATAATAAGCAGAGTTGTGCAGCTCTGTTTATTGACCTTTCCAAAGCGTTTGACACCGTTGATCATCACATCTTAAAGCAGAGGCTACTCAGTATTGGCATATCCAGCAATGCAGTGGGGTGGTTTGTGAACTACCTCTCTGAAAGGTCCCAATGTGTTCACTTTGATGGGCTGTCTTCTGAGTGGTTAAACATTTCTAATGGTGTACCACAAGGTTCTGTTTTAGGACCACTTTTATTCTCCATATATATTAACAGCGTAGGTGATAATGTGGATGAAGCTACTTTACATTTTTATGCGGATGATACTGTGATGTACTGTGCAGGTCCCTCCATTGAAGAGGCTGTTGTTAAATTACAGGCTGTTTTTAACACTATTCAGACTCAGCTCTCTGAACTAAAGCTTCTTTTAAATGTGGATAAAACCAAGGTAATGCTCTTTTCAAAAGCTAATAAGACACCAGAGCCTGTTTTAGATATTGTAACTACGCAAGGAACAAAACTTGAAGTTGTTGCCTGTTACAAATACCTTGGTATCTGGCTTGATGATTGTCTCTCTTTTAAACTTCATGTCAATAACCTGCTTAAAAAACTGAGGGTTAGGCTAGGTTTCTTTTTCAGAAACAAGTCCTGCTTCTCGCTTGAGGCCAGGAAAAGGCTAGTCACTGTGACCTTTTTACCTGTGCTGGACTATGGTGATTTGTTGTTTATGAATGCACCTGGCAATTACCTGAGCAAATTGGATGCTGCGTATCACAGTGCTCTGAGATTTGTCACAAATTGTAAAGCGCTTACGCATCACTGTACACTGTATACCAAGGCAGGTTTACCATCACTCTCTGTACGGAGGCTCAGTCACTGGTACACTTTTATTTATAAAGCTATGTTAGGTAAACTCCCGTATTATATCTGCTCTCTGATAACACAGAGAGTTGCAAGCAGCTATTGTCTGAGGTCACATGATGTGGTCTTGTTAGTTGTGCCAAGAGCAAGGACTGTCTCAGGTAAGACAGCTTTTATGTGCGCAGCTCCACTTGCTTGGAACAATCTTCAGCAAGAATTGAAACTGAGCAATCTCATTCCTCTGCATGTTTTTAAAGCTAGGGTAAATGAAATGCTTGCCGATACTATGGGCACTTGTAAATGTCTATAACTATGTATCCTGTAAATATAATGTAAAATGTCCTTTATTGTTTTATGTTTCATGTGGAACCTATATGCTGCAGGTCTCCCTTGAAAAAGAGATCTATGATCTCATTGGGACCAATCTGGTTAAATAAAGGTTTGAAATGAAATGAAATGAAAATAATAAAACCAACAATGTAATTTAATTCATGACCATGTGCTCTTGAGTGTTAATTATTGATTACAGGCTTGATTCTAGGCTTCTATTGAATGTCTTATCACTCACTGTGCTGAACTGCGCAGTAGAAGATACATTCATTTCCATATGATCATAATGTATGAAATATATTATACATATTGGAAATACGAACAATATCATGACAGATTTTCTCAAACAAGACAAGACTGCTGTGTCCATTAAAACAGTGTGTCCTTTTTTATTTTATAGAAAAAAAAACATTATAGCAAAATAAACTCACAATTCACTGAAACTGATAAGTGCATTTCTGAGGCCTGTAAGCGTCCAACATTAGTAGTAGTGTTAATTGTTAAGTTTCTATCATCCATGTGAAGATGTACTTGGGCTCAGCAATGTTTTGAGCAGATTCTGAACATCAGCCTGCTAACCTGCTCCTAATTACTGTTCAATGCTATCATACTGATGTTTTATGTAGTGTTTACTTTGTTCATTATCCTAGCCATTATTTTATAGTAAACAGAAGCATCGGACGAATAATAATTTGAATCTTGTGATGGTTGTGAACATATATAGTGAAGGAAAGGTAAGACATATTTGTACAGCATTGTAGAGTCACTTTGTTCAAAACCCAAAAATGTAGCCGTTTAGTGTCCCAAATGAAAAGTCAGCAGATCTCTTACAATTATAAGTCCTCCTATTACATAAATAATGTACTACATACTGAGTGCTAAAATAAGGATTATGCCATGACCAGCAGACCCTAACTAAGCATCATGTCCTCTCTGCATCACATGACTGTATCACACTGCATGAGGAGTTGGAAAGGTAGTTTCTGAAGATGTTACAAATAACACACAGCATACAATGCCATAATAACTTTGTATTATTAGTGTAGTAGGACACTTATGTATGTATAACATCTGAATATGTGTAGTTTTATTCATGTTTTCACATACTTTTTACAGGATATTGCTATATATTACCATATACACATATTGTAGTTATACACATTAATATCTGATTTGTAAAACATCACAGACATAAATGTATATCTGTCATGTAATGGTAAGCTATTGAAATTGTGATTCCATAGATGTGTCTCATAAACCCCTGACTATTCTCTCAACTCAGTATTTACATTCTTATATTCAAAGAAAATCAGTAATATCTTTAAAAACTACAGTCCTTTTCTATCAGCTGTGCACCGTTATGGTGTAAATATAACCATCTACAAATTGGATCAAATATAAAAGTCAGCCGAATTAGTGTTGATACTGCAAGGAGACGTATTGTGTGAAGAGAAATTGAAGATGTTGTTTAATTGCTGATATATTTATGATTCACGTCACGTATTCAATTTAGGTGGCAGTTCTTCCAGTTTATCTAGAAGTATTTTAATCAGGGCTCTATAAATAGAGAACTACGGCAGATATGTAATATGTAATGCAGCCGAACCGTGTATTACAATGCCGTTATGTGATGACTTTCAAATAGGGTGACCAGATCCCAACAAACCAAATGTGGGACAAGGAGTATGGTTGTGTGGGACAATGTGGGACAATGTGGGACACCCTCTCAACAGCAACCCCCGGAAAAAAAAACGTAACAAATATATAACAACAGAGCAGAAAGTGAAGTCAAAATGCAGTTTTTTAATAAAGAAAAGTAAACCAAGGCAGCAGGCATTATTCACTTCAAGTGTTTAGAAATGCATCTTCTTAATTCAACTAGTGTATTACCTGTACAAGTAGGCACAACATAAATTAAAAGATAAAATAAAACCAACACTGGCCAGGAGGGAACAGAAACATATAATAATACATAAAATAAAATAGCTTTCAGTTTTGTCCATCACAGCAACAGAAGGTGGCCCCCACACACAGTGTGTGGGCCTTCTGTCACCTAGAACCACTGGTGTCTTTGACTCTGTCAAACAACTCTCCGCAGAGGCAGGGGCAAGCACATCTGTTATTATGGACGCTGCTTTTGTACGACCACATGACATTTTCTTTACTATCTCAGAGTCTGGAAAATGGTCGGCGCTAGCTTGTTACCAGTCATTTGACCGGTATGATGGGAGTGTTGCACTGTATGGTAAACACTGGTTATTTCTGCTGCTGTTTCCTTGTCTGAGTGGCCATCATTTTTTGGTTTGAGTAGGAATGTCTCCATAGAGTGGGATGTCTCTTTGTGAGCGATACGTTTCTTGTGAGAATCGCATTCTCTGTGTCTTTTGACGTCGTATTCACTGCCATGTGAAATAAAAAAATGACTCTTGCAAAGATTGCAAAACTCTCTGAGAGTCGCCCTGCATTGGCTGCACCCACGGGTAAGTGTCTTCCCAGTCTTTGTTGTATGTGCATCTTCTTTTCTTCTTAGCTGTAGTTTCAGTTTCCTCCATTTTCCATAACCTGCTGCGTCGCCTGCGTTCGTTGTTGTTGTTTGGCGGGGTGGGGGGGGTGTGTGAGTGAGTTACTCTCATTGGTTAACACTTGACCAGCACCCGCCGTGTGTTACAGTTTGATTGACAGCAAACACAGCCCCCTGATGATAGCCTTCCCTAAAATAGGTTTTATTATGAAAACTTCGAGACCGGAAATACTGTTTTCACCGCGTGAGAGTTGACGCTAAATTTACATGGACGCTGCCGTTACACATTCTCCTGGCGAGACCTCAAATCATCTTCGTAATATCTATCAAACTATAGATCCTACACATCCACTGGATGTGAATTATAAAAGTACAATATACACTTCTCGCTAGAAATCTAATCAAAAAGCATTTTAATGGCCAAACTATCCTACAATTTAGGATTTTCCAGAGGGTTATTTGTGAATATTACATTACATTACATTTAGCTGACGCTTTTATCTAAAGCGACTTACAATAAGTGCATTCGACCAGGAAGACACAACCTTGAAGAAAACAGAATCATATAAGTACATCAGGTTTCACAGAGCCAAGTATTTCAAGTGCTACTCAACTGGCTTTAGATAAGCCAGTCCTTTGTTAGTATATAAGTGCTTTGTTAGTAATTCTATCGCTCGAGGTGGAGTCGAAAGAGATGAGTTTTCAGTCTGCGCTGGAAGGTGTATAAGCTATCTGCTGTCCTGATGTCAGTGGGGAGCTCATTCCACCATCTTGGAGCCAGGATAGCAAACCCACGTGTTTTTGCTGATGGGAACTTGGGTCCCCTTCGCAGCGAGGGTGCAGCGAGTCGTTTCACTGATGTAGAGCGTAGAGCACTCGCTGGGGTGTACAGTTTAACCATGTCCTGGATGTAGGAAGGGCCAGATCCATTTGCAGCATGGTACGCAAGTACCATGCTGCAAAAAAATAAAAAAGCAAAATTATAAAAGCAATAGGTCACTTCAGGCTGCTTTGCGTCGGGCCGAACCACGCCCCTTAGCTGTGATATAATGAGCAGAGTTGGATGTAACGCGTTACAAAGTAACGCGTTACTGTAATTATATTACTTTGTCGGTAACGGAGTAGTGTAACACGCTACTTTTATAATTCAGTAATCACACTACAGTGACTAACATTGCCCTGACACGCGTTACTTCGTTACTTTCTAAAATCAGTCATAATCAAACCTCAACAAACACCTGCAAAGAACACATGCTAAGGTGAAGCTAACGCACAGCTATGTGTTGTGTGTTTACATCACGGTCTGTTCTTCTTCTCTGTTTTCCGGTTGTTGCCTGTTTTGAATGACGAATACACACTACCGCCGCCTGCTGGTAAGGAGAGTTATTGCCACTCACGCATGCGCAGTTCGTACGTGCTCGGCTGAAGTCTTGCGGTGTGCTTCAGTCTGGCTCCAGTGCAACACATGGCCAACACGCAGGAGAACACGCTGACGCAACAGAGTGAGCAGAGATAGACGGCGCAAAATATACAGATAGCAGGAGACCGAGGACAGCCACGGTCAGATAGCAGGAGACAGAGCACAGCCACGGTCAGAGAGCAGGAGACAGAGCACAGCCACGGTCAGAGAGCAGGAGACAGAGGACAGCCACGGTCAGATAGCAGGAGACAGAGCACAGCTACGGTCAGATAGCAGGAGACAGAGGACAGCCACGGTCAGATCGGAAAACATTCAGGATCTGGATCAGTCTTATGCGACAATGGAAACTGAACAAAAGAGAACATTTTAAACTTTAGCAGTCTGCGTGATCTGCCTGCAGGGGGGGGTGGGCCGGCCCTGCGAGTAAAGTAACGAGTAAAGTAACGAGTAAAGTAACGAGTAAAGTAACGAGTAAAGTAACGACTTTATGTAGAGAGTAACGAAGTAGTGTAATATATTACTTTTTTTAAAAGTAATATGCAATATGTAATATATGACTTTTTTTTAGTAACGACCCCATCTCTGATAATGAGCAAATACCACGGCCTGTCGTGAGCTATTGCTTGAATATACGACCCTCCGGAGCGTTTGCAGTCAATGGGAGCACTAGAGGTCGAAAACTTTAAAACGTGATTATAGGTTATAATAAGGAACAATCGACCTATTTGGTCGTAATAATTGCTTGAACAATCGACCTGTTTGGTCGTATGAGTTGGAGGACTTGTTGGTCTTACATTAGTGTCTGTCACATCGTATCTCATGACTTTATGTTGTTGTTGAAATGGATGTCACTAAATCTCTTGCCAGTCTTCTTCTTGATTTAGAGTGTGAGGACAATCTTGCAATAGAGTGGTGAAACAATTTCTCAAAGTTAACAGTTTGATAGCACTTTAATGTCATCCTGATGACTCTGTACTTTTGCACTCTGTTTAATTAATTAGCTCCTCTCAAACGCTCCCCCTTAGGATTTGTATTCCCAAATTGTCATTGAATTAAAAACAGAACATTTTTTACTACATCAGCCATCAATTCAGGTTGTAGTGTCGTTTTATTAATGCCAACTGCTGAACCCAGCAAAGCCAAAATGCATCAAAGTCTTTAAAACTCAAGTTGTTGTAGTTCTACCTCCATCATGCATGCTTTTGCCGGTATGTAATTATTTAATACACATGTGCATCCATGCTTGCACTGAGTGTATATGTATAGCTGGATTCATATAGGCCTATAGGTGTGCAATTTGGCAAACACACGCTGTACAGTAGATGCCCTGTTTCTTTCTCTCTACGAGGCAACATTTATCTAAGAAGTAGGCTACAGCGTTCTCTTTGCAGCACCCCCATCGCTGCCACAGAGGAGTATTGCTGCTGATTTAGCACCTTTCACATTACACCAAGCAGACCTAATTTATCTTCTCTTAACTCACTCCAGCTCTATCCAACATGTCCCTCTTCGATACATCCGGGCGGAGGTGGGAGAAGTACTCAGATCTTGTAGTTGAATACAATTTGAAGTACCAGAGTGTAGGAATACTCTGCTACAGTAAAAGTCCTGCAATCAAAATGTTACTCAAGTAAAAGTAGAAAAGTATTAGCATCAACATATACTTAAAGTACCAAAAGTAAAGTAGTCGTTGTGCAGATTGGTCCATTTCAGAATAATATATATGATATGTTTTACAATGATTGATCATGAAAGTGTTCTCAAAGCTGGTGAAGGTGCAGCTAGTTTGAATGACTTTGTAGACTGCAGGGTAGCTGGTGGATTTACTCCAGGTGGAACTAAAGTCTGATTTAACACTTGATTAGATTTCACGTCATTCATCCAAATCAGCAAAGAACACTGACATTTGTGGACAAATACATTTCATTAAAGTCAATGTTTCAGTTATTTCAGTGCAACTAATGGTATTAAATAAATGTTGTGGAGTAAAAGTACACCATTTTCCTCTGAATTGAAGTGATGTAGAAGTACAAAGTAGCATAACATGGAAATACTCAAGTAAAGTACAAGTACCTCAAAATTCTCGTATGAGTAAATGTACTTAGTGACTTTACACCTCTGCATTCAGGGCAACACTGACTCAGCTGTGATCTTCTTGTTTGGCTGTTTTTCTCCTGCCTATGGGTGTCAGACCTGCATGTCTCCACTAACTTCCCTACAACGTTGGCCACAAACCTGCCACAGTCCCGCACTTCAAAAAATCTTATAGCCAGAGATAAAGTATTTTTATTAGCTGTGTCATGGTGAGCAGCTCAGTAGTAAATTAGCCTGATAATCCTACTTCAGTCGTCGCCTTACTCCCGTACACTGCTTCCTCCGTCTCTGCATTTGTGAGTGCTCTGTGAGGCAGCTAATTGGGCCCGAGTAACAGACTGCATACTGACCCCACCCTCTTTTCTTTCTTCCATCCCTCTTTCTTACTAATTTCACTCCAGTTTTCATGTCTACGCTGGTATGCCATATAATAATAATAATTCCTTACATTTATTATAGCGCTTTTACAATGACTCAAAGCGCTTTACATATACACACATTACACATATATCATACATGTAATGGTCAGAAACTGTGGACAATACCCACAGGAGCAAGTTCAGGTGAAGTGTCTTGCCCAAGGACACACCGGCGGCGGGTTTCACCCCTTGATCTGATGATCATTGCACAGTGCACTGCGCCACACCGTCCATCTTCACGCCTCGAAGTCATCGAGACGCTTTTACAAGTACACATTGGTATCATACATGTACTGTGGACAATACACACAGGAGCAAATCCAGGTGAAGTGTCTTGCCCAAGGACACAACGGCCTGACGCAGTGGCGGTATGAGCGGGTTTCGAACTGGAGTTCCCCAGCACTCCCCCTTGATCTGATGATCGGATGCACACCTTGATTTCTCTGTCTTGTGAGTTTGCAGTCTTGCAGTTTTGCTCCTCCACCTGTAACATCACTGCCCCTCCACCTGCCATACAGTAGGTTACTAACAAGATTACTTATATAATACAGTGATAGAATGCATGTTTAGTATGCTTACTTATATAAAACAGTAGTATTACACTTACCTTGTGTTTTCACTCTCACTTAAGTCCCACTTCCTTTGCCATCAATCCAAAATCAGCTGAGCTGCAACATTATACAGACAGGTAATAATCAACAGAATCACATGGACACAATATGGCTCACGCACCAAAGTTATATTTATCTAATATGTAACTCCCTCCACCCCCCCGCATACAACCCCCCGCATACAATCCCATTTAGAAGCCCCTCTTCTCTAATTCAACATGTTGGACGAAATGACATTAAGAGAACGGAATTTACAATTAAAAGGCTGTTCAACGTGTGTTGCTAACTTGCTTCGGTATCCTAGCTTAATCTGTTATCTGTAAACGTTCCCTAAATCTACTAATTTAGTGATAATCCACTGACATCCTTTAATACACATGTTCATTTGAATCAGATGTACTGATAATATCCGCAATATAAATCTTTAAACTTCTTCTTCCCTTTAAAAGTCTGTCACGAACGGTCTATTATGCTGCAACTCTACAGCTCTACTAGCCTTGGCGCTAACTTACGGGGAACGATTGAGAGGCTCCACGATCCGCCTTTGCTGTAAAAAAGTGGTCCATTGGAGTGAACGGAGATGTCATAACTCTTCTATTATATGGCTCTGAGCTTCACCACAGAGCAGGTGCTAGAGATGCTAGCTGACGATAGCTATGATCATACCAGATGACTCTTTGTCGGATTATGAAGATCTCCTCCAGCCAGACCTGGATCCGGACAGTAGTGACTCGGATGTTGAACTTCCACCACGGGAAAGGTATGTAATCTCTCTGTTTTTATATATTACTTATGTGTTTGGTGAAACTGCATCAAAGTGCTAGCTTAGCCAAGAAGCTACAGGAATGATTAGGCAAAATGCTAAATAGTGTTACTTGTCTTTTTGGAGTTACATTTTCTAAATGAATGGACAGTGAATGAATATACATGTGTTTACTTATTTATTTGGTGCAATATTATTCATTTATTGTCCAATATTATCCTTTTTATATATTACTTTTGTGTTTGGTGGAACTGCTGTTTCAGGGAGTGGCACGACCTAAATACTGGAACATTCAGGTGGGTATAAAGTTCAGGTAGGTATAACATTTTGCGAGTGTTTATTTAAAAAAAAATACGTGTATATATACTTATATGTGAATAAGTATATGTTTTTATATACCTAGTGTGATTTTATTGTATAGTGTGTTGGTAAAATATTTGTTGTTTTTACAAACCTACAGTGTGGTTTTATTGTATAGTACGTTGGTAAAATGTTTGAAATAAATCTGCCCCAGTTGGAGTCAAATGTTACCTATGTTTCCGTTTTTTTTATTGTGCAAGTACACCTACACACAATGACCTACAGTGTAGTTTTATTGTATAGTGCGTTGGTTCAGTTACATACACGCACAGCTACACTTACACATACATACCCACACAGCTACACTTACATACCCACACAGCTACACTTACACATGCACAACTACACACACACACACCCCCCACACACACAACACACACACACACACACACACACACACACACACACACCTACACACACTCACAAAAATATTTTTATCATGTTTTTATTTTTTTATTTTTATTTTTTTGGATGGAATGAATACCTATAGTGATGATTCAATGTAATACAATGATTTTTATAGTCTGGTACCTGAAAAAGGTCAAATGGCACTGATGGAACCAAATGTGCCCAAATGTGCCCAAAGCTTATTCCGCCTGGACTTTATTTTCATAAACCTCTCTGAAAAGGTCAAATGTCACTTGTTTTGCCTCAATCCTGATACAGGGTACTTATTATGTTATACTTTGGATTCCTAAAGCTTTTAGGCTACTAACCCATCATTCAAGGTTGGTCTTCTCTTCACTATAAGTAATGGGTTCTCTTTAGGCGGAGACAGGAATTTACATTTTTTTGCTATGTTCCATCTGAATTTACTCTGACACAGAAACATCTATATTGATTCTGACACTTCTACATCCAACTCACATATGTAATCTTGCTTTGACAACAACAATTATTCATATAAACCTTTTAGAAGTGAAGTTATAGTCATTTGTTCTGGGAATGTCATTTTCGAGCCTGAAACCTGAAAAACAGGCTCAGGGTTTAACAGGTTAACAGTATTATATAGGTGTAATAATGGTGTAACATGGGTGTAATAAGGGTGTGATATGGGTGTAATGCTGGTGCAATAATGGTGTAATAAAGGTGTATTAATGGGTAATCGGGTGCAATAACAGTGTAATAAGGTATAACAGTGTATGGGTGCAATAATAATGGGTGCAATCAAAGTGTAATATGGGTGAAATAACAGTGTAATACAGGTGCAACAACAGTGTTATATGGGTGCAATACAATTGTAATGTGTGTGTAATAATAGTGTAAATTGGGTGTGCTAATGTGTAATATGGATGTACAAACGGTGTGATATGGGTATTATATGGTTGTAATAACGGTTTAAAATGTATGCAATAGGTATGGATTAATGTGTAATGTCGGTGTATTAACAGTATTATATAGGTGTAATAATGGTGTAATATTGGTGTAATAATTGTGTAATATGGCTGTAATATGGGTGTGATATGGGTGTAATAATGGTGTAATAAAGGTGTATTAAGGGTGTAATAAGGGTGTATTAATGGGTAATAATCGGGCGCAATAACAGTGTAATGTGGGTGTAATAATAGATATGGATGTGTTACGTTCCATCTTTGCTAGGGGTAAGAAAGGGGAACGACACGACCAGTTTGTAATTGGTATTGGTTACCGGTGGGTTTATTTATGACGGCAACTGAACAAAACAATGATAAACACACGAACAGCCTGGACCAACAACAGACCAAACAACACAGGACTCCAAAAGAAAGAACGTACCTCACTTCTAAAGTGGAACAAAACACTAAACAAAAGGAGACTGTGTGGAAACACAGCTGTTGCTCTAAGCAATATACACAAATGCTGATCTACAGGCGCTAAGCTAACCTGGGTCTAAGCCGTTTCACAATGTCACCAATCTAAATGCGGGTCTACAGGAGCTAAGCAACCTGGATCTACGCAACACACACACACACACCCTACTCTAAACACAGAATACCAAGACACACTGCTAACCAGTGAGATCGCACAGAACCCTACAGACTATACTGCTAAGCAGTCTAACGAGGCACAGAAAATACACTGTTACGCAGTCTAACAGAATCACAGGATGAAGGCTTTGTCACAAGTAGAGGGTTGAGGCATCTGTCACAAAATACAGGGCCTCCAGACGGATGTTCGTGCCCAGCCTTTATCCTCCTCCCCCGGATGACGTGGCAGAAGCGGGCAGGGCTTGAGTGACGTCTGTCCAATCCCCGCGAATGTTGCGAGGTCGGGGCGGCCACTGACAGCATAGGAAGGCACAGCTCATTTGCATACACACAACGTTAAAGGCACAAGGTAGCAGCGGCTGTAACAGGATATAATAACAGTGTGATATGGGTGTACTAATGCATAATATGGATGTAATAACAGTTTGATATGGGTATTATGCATTCATGTGGAATGTTGGTGTATT
Source organism: Champsocephalus esox (assembly GCA_036324585.1). NCBI lineage: Eukaryota > Metazoa > Chordata > Actinopteri > Perciformes > Channichthyidae > Champsocephalus > Champsocephalus esox. The sequence goes on along the minus strand of CM070482.1, from coordinate 39,006,647 downwards.
AACAGTATTATATAGGTGTAATAATGGTGTAATATGGGTGTAATGATTGTGTAATATGGGTGTAATAATAATAAGGGTATGATATGGTTGGATTAAGGGTGCAATATGGATGTAATGCTGGTGTAATATGGGAGTATTGATGGATAATATGGGTGCAATAACAGTGTAATATGGGTGAAATAACAGTGTAACATGGGTATTATATGGCTGTAATAATGGTTTAAAATGGGTGCAATAGGTATGCATTGATGTGTAATGTCGGTGTATTACATTACATGTAATTTGTTAGACGCCTTTATCCAAAGTGACTTACATTAATACGTATTAACAGTATTATATAAGTGTAATATGGGTGTAATAATTGTGTAATATGGGTGTAATGCTGGTGCAATAATGGTGTAATATCGTGTAATATGGGTGTAATAATTGTGTATTATGGGTGTAATAATTGTGTAATATGAGTGTACTATGGGTGTAATAGGTGTAATAATGGTGTAATATGGGTGTATTAAGGGTGTAATATGGGTGTAATGCTGGTGCAATAATGGTGTAATATCGTGTAATAAGGGGTAATCGGGCGCAATAACAGTGTAATATGGGTGTAATAATAGTGTAATATGGGTGCGATAACAGTGTAATATGGGTAGTATGCACTAATGTGTAATGTCGGTGTATTAACAGTATTATATAGGTGTAATATGGGTGTAATGATTGTGTAATATGGGTGAAATGATTGTGTAATATGGGTAGTATAATGCTGGTGCAATAATGGTGTAATATGGTGTAATAAGGGTGTATTAATGGGTAATCGGGTGCAATAACAATGTAATATGGGTGTAATAATGTGTCATATGAATATAATAACAGTGTAATATGGGTGCTAATTACATAGTTATATGGGTGCGATAAAATAGTAATATTGGTGTAATAACAGTGTAATGTGGGTGTAATAATGTGTAATATGAATATAATAACAGTGTAATATGGGTGCGATAACATAGTAATATGGGTGCAATACAAGTGTAATGTGGGTGTAATATGTGTGTGATATGGGTGGAATAATAGTGTAATATGGGTGCAATAGTAGTGTAATATGGCTGCATTAACAGTGTTATATGAGCCCGTCTCTGGAGGTACTAGCTGTGGCTCGATGTAGCCGCCTCCTGAGGTGAAGTCGTCTCTTCCACCATTTCTTTTTCGGCTTTTTGGGAAGCATCTGAAGAAAAAAAGTATGTATTATATTTTTGCTTTCTGATTTAAATGAATTGAATAGCAATCTGAATACAGCTAGCCAGTGTGGTCCAACATTTCCGTTTGTTATCAAACTCACAGAGTACTATCGGCTGTGCTTTTAAAAACTGTAAAGTTGAAAGACAGATGTCATCTTAAGGAAGATATCAGGGTGTTTAAACCCTAACCGAGGTGTTGGGAAAACATATTTGAATACAGGAAAACAATTGTGTCCTCCTGCTTATAATAGCATCAGATAAGAACACCACATATTTTCTTCTACTCCAAGAAATAGATGAAAATATTTATTTTACACTCATGTCTGTGTTTAACACAACAGCTAGAACTGCAAGACTATCTAATTTTAGCATACATTCTGGAAGTAGGTGGAACCAGCCACAACCTCAAAAACCTATAGCCTACAGCATCAGTACATTTAAAAATCCCAAATCAAAACTTCTCACACCGAAGTCATCGCTGCTGTTTCCAAAGAAATTGTTTCTGTAATGCTTATAATGTCTTTAGATAAAAAAGCCCTGGTTTTCAAAAGGCGGTAAGTAGGATAACACCGCTAGCCTAGCTAGCTCTTTTTAAAGAGGGAATTTGTTTGATACTCTTATTTGAATTTTCCCCAAGACTTCAATACTTATGCCTGTTTTTGACGGAGCTAAAACTGCAACATTAGCTTAACTTAGCATAAAGTCTGCAGCTGTTTACACCTACTCATGTTCAAACTAATATAATATCCTAAAATATGAATTGAAAGTAGAGCAGTCATAACTGCAGCTGCCTTTTCTCTCTGATTAGCCTCTGGATCTCCTCCTCCAGTGCGCAGGTCCTACATATGCCCTCTGCTTCTTTTTGGAGCAACACCTTCTCCAGTTCGTTCCTGCTCACCATCTCTGCCACGCTGTTCTCCTTCTCCGTCAGCTCCGTCTGGTAGGTTTCTTCCAGGGCCTCGTGTTTACTGTCTGCGGATGCTCTCATTTGATCAATCAAGCTGGAGATGAGACCTCCTTTTGATTCAATATTCTCTTCCAGCTCTTTAAATCTCCCATGCCACGCTTCCTTCGACTCCCTTAATGTTGTAGCAGCTTCCTCCTCTGTGCCTCGGACCACCTCTCTCCAGTAATCCACAGTGGCAGAACTGTCCCGTATCTGAATGCTGAAACTTTCTTGAAGAGATGTGATTTCTCTCTCTGCTTCTCTTATGCTATCTAAGAGCTCCTCCTTCAGATGGTCCATGTTTGAATGAGCATCCGACAGCTCCATCTTTAAGCTTGTTTTCTCTTTATTAAAGTCCTCCTTCATCTGATTTATCTTGGCCTCCAACTCCTCATTCTCCTCAGTGGCTTGGGTCTGAAGGTCAAACAGTTCCTCAAAGGCTTCAGAAGTGCTGTCATCGTTCATCGTCCGCTTGGCACTTTCTTCCTTCAAGTGGTCGATGTGTGACTGAGCATCCAACAGCTCCGTCCCTAAGCTACTAATTTCTTCAAGCCGTTGGCAGTTCAGATCCGACCAAGTTGTTTTCTCTTTATTAAAGTCCTCCTTCATCTGATTTATCTTGGCCTCCAACTCCTCATTCTCCTCAGTGGCTTGGGTCTGAAGGTCAAACAGTTCCTCAAAGGCTTCAGAGGTTCTGTCATCGTTCATCGTCCGCTTGGCACTTTTTTCCTTAAGGTGGTCGATGTGTGACTGAACAACCGACAGCTCCGTCCTCAAGCTTGTCTTCTCTTTATTAAAGTCCTCCTCCATCTGATTTATCTTAGCCTCCATCTCCTCCTTCTCCATCTTGGCCTGGGTCTGAAGACCCATTAGCTCCTCGAGGTCTTCAGAGGTGCTGTCATCCTTCATCGTCAGCTTTGCATTTTCTTCGATCAGGTGGTCGATGTGTGACTGAGCAACCAACAGCTCCGTCCCTAAGCTACTAATTTCTTCAAGCCGTTGGCAGCTCAGATCCGACCATGTTGTCTTCTCTTTATCAAAGTCCTCCTCCATCTGATTTATCTTGGCCTCCATCTCTGTCTTGAACAGGTTTGAAGGCCCTTTAGCTCCTCCAGGTTTTCAGAAGTGCTGTCATTCTTCATCGTCAGCTTGGCATTTTCTTCGTTCAGGTGGTCGATGTGTGACTGAGCATCCGACAGCTCCGTTCTTAAGCTTATCTTTTCTTTTGTCAAGTCCTCCTCCACCTCATTTAATTTCCCCACCATCTCCCCCTTCTCCATCTTGGCCTGGGTTTGAAGGCCCTTTAGCTCCTTGAAGGCTTCAGAAGTGCTGTCATTCTTCATCGTCAGCTTGGCATTTTCTTCCTTCAGGTGGTCGATGTGTGACTGAACAACCGACAGCTCCGTTCTTAAGCTTATCTTTTCTTTTGTCAAGTCCTCCTCCACCTCATTTAATTTCCCCACCATCTCCCCCTTCTCCATCTTGGCCTGGGTTTGAAGGCTCTTTAGCTCCTTGAAGGCTTCAGAAGTGCTGTCATTCTTCATCGTCAGCTTGGCATTTTCTTCGTTCAGGTGGTCGATGTGTGACTGAGCATCCGACAGCTCCGTCCTCAAGCTCTTCTTCTCTTTGTTAAAGTCCTCCTCCATCTGATTTACCTTGGCCTCCATCTCCACCTTGGCCAGAGTCTGAAAACCCATTAGCTGTTTGAAGACTTCAGAAGTGCTGTCATCCTTCATCATCAGCTTAGCATTTTCTTCGTTCAGGTGGTCGATGTGTGACTGAACAACCAACAGCTCCGTCCCTAAGCTACTAATTTCTTCACTCAGATGCAACAAAGATATTTTCTCTTTATTAAAGTCCTCCTCCATTTCGTTTATCTTGGCCTGCATCTCCTCCTTCTCCATCTTGGCCTGGGTCAGAAGGCCCATTAGCTCCTCAAGGTTTTCAGAGGTGCTGTCATCCTTCATCGTCAGCTTGGCATTTTCTTCCTTCAGGTGGTCGATGTGTGACCGAGCATCCGACAGCTCCGTCCTCAAGCTTGTCTTCTCTTTATTAAAGTCCTCCTCCATCTCATTTAACTTTGACACCATCTCCTCCTTCTCCATCTTGGCCTGGGTCTGAAGGCCCATTAGCTCTTCGAGGGCTTTAGAGGTGCTGACTTGCTTCAGTGCCATCTTGGCAATTTCTTCCCTCAAGGCGACTTCCTCAAGGCTCTGCTTCTTGAGCTTCTCCTCAGCGGAGAGAAGAACTAGATCCAGAGGCTGCAGCAAGGATGTAGGAGACATGGCAAGATGTTCTCCATTGTTGTGACCCTGCACAACATCTGTATGTGCAGATGCAAACATCGGCGCATGCCACGAGCCAAAAAAGGGCTGAGAGCTTTGCTGTTTGGGAAAATTAACAATATGATCAGCAATACATTGACACAATTTAAGCCAAGAAACATATGCACAGACTTTTAACATAATATTATGTAACATTCACTTATAATATGTTCAAGACCCTTTAACGAACACTTTATCTGGGATTCACTTCATGGTTCAAAACATGGTAGGAGAAAAACCAAAAGACCAAAAGAAAAATATAATTCTGTGTTGTGTCCATATTATCATTCAACCTCTTTGTTAACACCATGTTAATGCAGCCCAGCGTTGTCTGTATGTATTGGAGATATCAACACTGTTTCATCAGACTATTCAAGAAAGTATGACTTTTGTGTGTCTGTAAAACAGTCGTCCGTTTGTCCGTGTGTGTTAGTTTACAGCTAATTTCCATCTGCAGTCCTTAATAACATAAGTGTATTGATTTACAGCTAAAAAGGTTACTGTAGATTACGTTTTTTCAACAACAACAGACAGCAGTGGTAGTATGAATTGTAGTTGAAATATAGCCAGTGATGCATGATGTCAGATTTTGTGGACAGAAGATTAATCGTAATTTCCTCCCAATATAAAACAATACTTGGACAACTTCCTCCTTCCTTCCTTAGTTGTTAATTGATATCACATTTTCTTACCTGCAAGAGTCGCTCTCCATAGAAGGATTGGAAAGATATTAAAGAGTAACTGTGTCTGACTGGTGTTCTGTCGGCCATCTCGGTTTTGAGATATTTATCCGTGAGAGGGTCAATATTATAAGAGAATAGATATTGTATTCAATAACCCAATGGGTTCCCACTTTTCCAGAAATCGGAGATAACAACCATGAGAGCAGGAATTTCAATATTTGTTTCTGTAAATAAACTCAAATGCTGATATAGACGCTTAAGGCTGACAACAAAACTAAAAATCGTTCCTCTTGTATTAGAATCTCACTTTGCACCTAATGTAATGTAATGCTGTCTGTCTGTCAAAAGATGTGTGAACAATTGTTGCTTCCTACTGTATGTCTCCCAGTGTTCCTATGCATTCTGAGACCAAAGCCAGGGGCCCTCTGTGACACTATGTTCTAGAACAGGTTCTAGAATCCCTGTAACGGAATTATGCAAATGAGGGAATGCCTGTGTTCCGTTAAACACTAGACAGCTGATAGTGATCAAGAGTTCCAAATCACTGACTCTGACATTCAAAAAACTCAAAGCTAGCATTGCATTTATCGATTCATTCAAGTTCTGATTGAAAAAGCAACGAGGAAATCAAGAAACTGTGATCGCTACTGTGTGAACTCTGATTCAACCATAAGTCACTAATCCGAGTGTCTTCACACTGTACCTTGAACATTTATATCTAATTGAAAATGTTATTTATTGCACACTTGATGTGAATTATATTCTATGATTAAATGTTGAGCTGTAAATTGGCGCTTCAAAGTGTATATTTGACAGATAGTCTACAGATATATATATATATCTTTCACTGTCAATATGCATATATTTTGAGTTACATGTTATGTTGTATTTTGAAAAGTGTATATTTACTGTTTATGTTTGTTTATTTTATACTCTTTTCATTTACACATTATGTGCAATACCTGTGTTGTTAGCCAAGAGGCAATTGTTCATCTGTAGTCGCTGGACCGATGTTTTAAGTCACGCTAAAAACAAATTAAATGTAAAGGTCCCATGTCCTGCTTTTCCGGTTATTACCCGTCCCCTTGTGTGTAATGAAGGTTTTTATGCATATAAACGGTCTGCAAAGTCACACACCCTCAAAGTGCACCCTGTAGTGAGTAAAACTCTAACACAGAGAAGACCTGTCAATGCTGCCCCAGAACGCCTCATTGGAGATTTGTCTTTGTCCATCGTTTTCTTACTGGGTACAGTGACGTGCCCATACTCAAATGGACCCATTGGTCCTAATTGACCAATCCGCGGACTTCCTCACACACACACACACACACACACACACACACACACACACACACACACACACACACACACACACTCAATCTTTTCTTAGCTGCAGCTCCGCCGATTTATCCTCCCTTAGACGGTGGGATGCGGCGAGGCTGTGAGTCGGTGTATGAGCACACACACAAACTCCCAGCCAGGCTGCGGGTGTGTGTGTTCGGGCTGGGTTTTGCTATGTCTCGCTGTCTCGCAGATGGCCACTGGGCTCATAGGGAGGAGGGGCAGGAGCTCCAACAAGCCGTTTAGGACAGAGAGTGAATACACATACTATACAGAGATGCTGTATGAGAAACCAATGCGATTTTGGAAAATTTCACATTATAAATCTATTTTAGTATACCTCAACAATGGAGTTATGATCAGTAGAAATGGACATGACATGGGACCTTCAAAGTAACAAGTAAATACAATCAGTAAAGACGTGCAACATACACTGTAAAACAAACATACGTACATATGTAATTGCATGTAAGCAAGAAGATAGCAGCAAGTTAAGGCAGAGGCATTACAGGCAGCCAGTGTGTTGTAAAGTGCAGTAGATTATTGCCAGTTAAACAGGACTGTCATTTGTAACAAAGTATTTTTTACAGTGGTATTGTACTTATAGTTACCTGTTAATACTTCACCCACCACTGATAGTGCACACTGCATAATCACTCCAAGCATAGGAGGACATTACAATTAAAGACTACAGTTAAAACATATTTGTGTTTTTCGTAAACATAATAATAAATGAGCTGATGCTTTGGCACTGGTACCCCTCCTTCAACACTGTGATTAAATATCATTGTTGGACATTACACAAACACTCCATGAAACTGCACATCAGACTGAAGCAGCTGAGAAAAGCAACATTATGTATTCCATGTATGTATTATTCCAGTAAAATAGTAGATGTACTGTATCATCTTTATTATTCATCTGTGTATTCTTGGCAATAAAAACATATTGTTAAATCAAAAGAAAGTCCCTCCTGATTGAAGTAATGTTGATCAATATCTCCTGATGTGTCAGTAATATGCAGTTATTGTCAGGACCTCGACACAAACGGATGAACCCAAATGCACGACCCAGAGACAAAGTCTTGAATGTAAAACATTGACATTTTAATTTCACAGATCAGGTAATCCCTCTCAACAGAGTAGGTTCTGGAAATAACAAAAGGCGCTCACAAAGAGGAAAAAAACTAGGCATAACAAAAAGAGAACCTATCATGCAAAATGCACTTTTGTACGTCTTTTATACATGAATATGTGTCCCCGGTGTGTCAGGGAACTCACCAAGTGTCAGAAAACACAACCCTCTCTCTTTTCCTCCATACACAAATCTCTAAAAACGGGGCTGCAACAGATCTGATACAGACTGATACAGATTTGAAATATCTCTGATGTCAGAAACGAGGAGCTCCGCCTATATAGGCAACTCTCCACCTATCAGGAGGAGACAGCCATGGCCATTGCCGTTCGAAAGCGCTGGAGACACTGTAGTACATATGCCAGGCCTGTAGGTGGCGCCGTAGTCTGCCACAAAAGCAGCGAAGAAGACTTCCCGCGCATGGTTGCCATGGTTGCCCTTCTGTTTATTCTCCGCTGTGGCTCTTTTTCTCCCTCCCAGAGGCAAGCGTTTGCGCCTCCTGCTGCTGTAATTCAATGCAATCCCTCCCCGTCGAGGCAAGCACTGTAATTCTCTCCGGTAGTCCACCAGCAGATGACAAACACCCACCTCTCCGCCAAGGAACGAGGCAACCGTGCAGAGTTTCAGTTAAAGTTTAAATCTTCCGGACAAAATTAGAACAGTGCCGGTCAAAGGTCTTATTTATTGAGCTTCAAAACAAATGAATAATGACTCTATATAATCATATAAGAATAAAACACGGAGGACGGATATCTTTTTTTCTCCCCCTCTTCTGACAGGCGAGCAGCTGATCTCAAAGCATGCTCCTCTCTCCTGCCGAGGGGCGTGGTCAGCTGCAGGCCATTTGCATTAAAGCTACGTCACAGAATCAGCCCCTGCAAAAACAGGGCTGGAAAGAGCAATTCGAGCGAAATGAGGCATGGCTAAAATGCAGGATCTGTTTGGCATTTTGAAAAAAAAACTATATTTATATACTTTATATAGGTATGGCCCTCAAATATAGCATGATAGGTCCACTTTAACAAAAAACTTAACTTGATTTCACTGAGTTGAGCTCTTAGCCTGTAACCTAACCTGGTCGGGACCAGGGGGGTATACTACGAAGCAGGATTTTCGCTTAGCTGGCTAAATTCAGGGAAAACTCTGGGTTTCCGGTCCTACGAAGCTGGTTCTCTTTTTAGCAGGCTAGATCTCCATGGTAACTTATGCTTAGCGGCTAACCTGGGGGGTATACTACGAAGCAGGATTTTCGTTTAGCACGATAACTTCTGGGATTTCTGGTACTAAGAAGCTGGTTCACTTTTTAGCGGGCGAGATCTCCATGGTGACTTATCCTGGAACCTAGTTTGTGCTATTAAGCAGGATAGGTTCCAGGATAAGAGATCAACTCAGTGAAAGCACCACGCCTGCTGACCAATCAGAGCTCAGTGTGCGGAGGAAATACAGTTTAAACTGCAGTTGCAGGAAAGACGGCGGCCAAAATCACCGACTGTGTGAATGTGAAAATTAATAGAATATCATCTCCCATCTTCAGAGCTATCGGACTATTATAACTATCATGATGCTATTATGTTAAGAAAGCTTAATGAAATATCTGCCACAACATGAGTAACCAGATCAATGTAACATTACGTAGCATAGCCTACAGTCTGCGGCACTGTGAGTGCAGACGTCGATGTGTCCCATTATCATTCATATCACATCATATCACTTCATAATATATCATATATTTCCTTATCTGAGTCAGCCGAGCCGTATATGGCCGTGCAACACTCACAGTGTCACATACTGTATGCAGAAGTATTATTTTAAGCAACACATTAAGTTGACGAAACACTCGAGTCAAATGTAATTAAAGTCAGATCCACTCGTGTCTTGGACGGGGCAGTGATATCATAAAACCAACCCGATATCACGGCAAGACGTGAACATGTGACGATTTACCATGCTGGGAGACGTGAAGATGTCACGAAATTTCATTCCTTCAAACGTGACAGTTACACGGTATTGTTAACCCATGTTAACCATTGGAGAAATAACCGGAAATGCCAAACAAATGCTACCCCGACGGTCGGTTGTTATTGTCAATATTAATATAATAATGATTTATTTTTTAATAGTCACATTCGATTACGCCAATTTTCTTGTGACCCCAGCTGGTCGACACCTCTTTTAGCAGAAACAAAGGCTACATTAATGTATTAAATCAATGTTAATCCATGCGTGTAGATCTGGTGTGGATGTGGAATTAACGGACTTGACGTTGTGCGATTGAGTTGCCAGGCAACAGCTTCGGTTCATGTTAATTTTCAAACTCTTCAACTACAACCGTAGTTATATTTAAAAACATGTTGGAAGGCCTCACGAAATACTTTAATGCAAATTAAAATGTAAATGTGAAGGAATGTGTGTATAACAAAATACATCGGTGATAAATGAAACCGTAAACCGACGTAGGCAAGATCTTCAGCTCGATGATTGGATGGTTTAGCCGTAATGCATGCTGGGATTTGGGGTTTATGTGATGTGAAATCTGAAAACGTTTTTTAAAAACAAAATAAAACTTTATTCCGAGTGTGCTTGCTTTTCTCTTTGAAAGTCATCACATAACAGCATTGTAATACATGGTTCGGCTGCATTAAGTGTTACATATCTGCCGTAGTTCTCTATGTATAGAGCCCTGCTGAGAAAACTTCTAGACAAGCAGGAAGAACTGCTGCCAAAACTGAAAACGTGACGTGGATCATAAATATATAAGCAATTAAACAACATCTTACATTTCTTTTCACACAATACGTCTCCTTGCAGTATCAACACTAATTCGGCTGACTTTTATATTTGATCCAATTGGTAGATAGGCTGTATGGTGGCACCTGGTGGTTAAAGCACGTTATTGAATTTTATTATTTATTATTATATATTAATAGGAGGATGTTCAAAACAGACAAACTAATAAGGCTTAATTCAAACATTAAAGAGTACTTTAGGTTAAGGTCTTCTTTTGAATAAGAAAAAAGCTTTGGGGGTATAGAAGAAGAATATGGAGGGATGAAACCCTCTTTAATGGTCACACATGCAGAGCACACAGCACACACAGTGACATTTGTATCTACAGATACTATTAAGCCTGACAAAGTACTTAACGTCTAATATATTGCTTTCCTGCAATGTTAACTATGTTTAAGCACTTATTTGTTTATTATTTGTTTATTATTAAACTGATATTATACATATGTATTATACTCTTATAAGATGTAGATAGTATAAGAAATGTGCAGAATGACAGTATAATGGTGGAGGTATACACACAATATTGATAGATGTCTTGTAATGCACTGTTGAGGAACCTGCGACCCAAGTGTTTCATTCATTGCATAACTACACCGTAGTTGTGTATAATATGTCAATAAACCTTAGCTTATAAAGTTACTTAAAAAAGGGCTCCCATTAATGCCCTTATAGCCTTCATTTCAGTACTGTTATTGCATTGGAGAATAATACAATTTGTTGATCAACTTGACATGCATTATATGCAATCTGGATTGCATCGATATTGACTGGCTTTCCATTTTTGTATATTCTTTCTCCAGGTAGTTGGAAAAAGTTTTACGTCACATCTGCCGTGTGCCGCCCGGACATGCTATCATGCTAACTAGCTCCCTGAAAGCGGGTGACTCCACTGTAGCAATAGCCTGCATGTGTTCGACAACATACCGTGCAATGGCTTTATCGACTTTTCCCTGGCTAGCAGTCCCTTGGTTAAAATCCAGCCGCTGTTACTTAGGTGGAGGTGGAGGTGGAGTGGTGTCGGCTGAGTCTCTGTGGTCTTAGCTACTAGCTTCGTCCCAGCATGTTGTTTTTGCAGATGTTTTAAGAGATTTGAATTACTGGTTTGGGCAGTAGATAGGCTCTTTGACCCGCCAGGACACAACTTACATTTAACTAAAACGTTCTTTTCTTTGTGCTCGACAAAAGTGAAATAGTGAGAATATCTCCAGCTGGAGAAACTAGACTTGAGCTCCGCTGCCGCCATGATAGTCTTGTTAGTAAACAACACAAACACGCCCACAGCCCGTCTCCGCATGTGACACAGGAAGTATCCAAGTACATTTACTCAAGTACTGTACTTAAAGACCTCGTGAAGTGTGTGCCTGTGCATGATCTGTTATGCTAATACATATAGTAATGACCAACATTGTCCATTGAAACCCATATCAAAAGATGTTGGAATAGCAACTCATTTGATGAGTTTTGAATTTCTGCCATGAAACCGCAGTTGAGCTCCGCCTTCGTGGGCGTGGCTTGCGATCTACTGCGTGACGTCACGAGATGGTCGCCTCCGAAGTGTTTACATTCATCACAGTGTATTGTTTCTCTGTTTCAAAGTCGAATTTATCAAAGTTTTTGAGCGAGTATTTTACTGGAAAGTGTGTCGGAGTCGACTGGAAGTGATTGCCAATCGAGAAAACCTGACAATGGAGGCGACAGTGAAGAAAAAGGGAGGAAAAACACACGGGAAGTGATGCATTGCCGCTGGCTGTAGTAATGTCAAGTCTGCCGAAGTGGCGATGTTTCTGTTCCTAAAAGATGAAGGTGAGTCTGGCTGGTGTCATTGTTTCGTAGATTCGTTGATTGTTCATGACAAATAAAGGCCACTGGTCGATTCGAGAGAGAGAGAAAGAGAGACTGAGAGAGTTACAGGGTTGTTGTTAGCATCTAGTGCTCGCTCGGAGCTAACGGAGATTAGCTGTTTCAAGAGGGAGAGTCCTCTCCTGTTGGACTGAGAGAGATAATGTCAGCTCAGGGAGGTAAAGGACTCTGAGTGATTAGATTGTAAACTGTAGCCTAAGTTATCTCTGTTGGTTTGGTCATCTATGGAAACAAATATTTCCATCTATGTTAGTTGTATAAAATAGGTTAAGAAATCCTTCCAATGTTTTTTGATTATTGAAATATATGTTTGATATGAGTGTTGAGAGCTGTATCCATAAATCTCTTAATGTTGCCCTCAAAGTGCACCAGATTGATGCCTTTAACTTCAATTTAAAGAAAAACATCTTCCCGGGTGAGGGTGTGAGGTCATCACAAATAAAACAGGTTCACATGGATAGGATACTAGATAAGTGTGCACACTCATTATGTACATTACACATTTTTCTTGGATTTGTTAACACTATAGTCCCTAATATATTTGTATATATTTATATATATATATATATATTTGTATATATTTGTATATAAAGGCAGGAAATGGAATTAAATCGAGAAAAACTGTCAAAATCAATAATTTCTCTCACACTTGTATCACTTTCCAAAGTCTCCGCCATGTTTACAATCACAACTGGGCCCATCTTGTGACGTCACCGCCGCTATCGTCTGCAACTTCCGGTTGGCTCAGACGGCCGTTATTATTAAAAAATATTTTTTAATTTTTCATAATGAATTAATCAATAATTAAAATTATTTTAGCCATGAACAGGCACAATGATATGTAAGGAATGAAACTGCCATTTCATTTTGGCGCAAAAAAATGCACTTCACTGGCACTTTAAGTACAGTTCTCATCTCTGTTTGCCTGGCTGTTGACTATATAAAAAAACTAACGCAGTAAAAGGAGTAACGCACCATGTAGTAACGGTAACTGAGTTACTGAATTTAAAAAGTAAAGCGTTAGAGTACTAGTTAATGCCAAAATAACGTTACTTTGTAACGCGTTAGGCCCAACACTGTTAATATCTAATAATAAAATAATAAAATTCAATAACGTGCTTTAACCACCAGGTGTCCCTTTCTATCAGCTCTGCACCGTTATGGTGTAAATACAGCCTATCTACCAATTGGATCAAATATAAAAGTCAGCCGAATTAGCGTTGATACTACAAGGAGACATATTGTGTGAAAAGAAATGTAAGATGTTGTTTAATTGCTTATATATTTATGATCCACGTCACGTTTTCTGTTTTGGCGGCAGTTCTTCCTGTTTGTCTAGAAGTCTTCTCAGCAGGGCTCTATACATAGATAACTACGGCAGATATGTAACATTTAATGCAGCCGAACCGTGTATTACAATGCTGTTGTGTGATGATTTTCAAAGAGAAAAGCAAGCACACTCGGAATAAAGTTTTATTTTGTTTTTAAAAAACGTTTTCAGATTTCACATCACATAAACCCCAAATCCCAGCATGCATTGCGGCTAAACCATCCAATCATCGAGCTGAGGATCTTGCCTACGTCAGTTTCCGGTTTCATTTATCACCAATGTATTTTGTTATACACACATTCCTTCACATTTACATTTTAATTTGCATTAAAGTATTTCGTGTGGCCTTCCAACATGTTTTTAAATATAACTACGGTTGTCGTTGAAGAGTTTGTAAATTAACATGAACCGAAGCTGTTGCCTGGCAACTCAATCGCACAACGTCACGTCCGTTAATTCCACATCCACACGCATGGATTGCCATCAATTTAATACATTAATTTAGACTTTGCTTCTGCTAAAAGAGGTGTCGACCAGCTGGGGCAACAAGAAAATTCATGAGAGCCTGCCTGCAGACCTCCACTCTCAGGACACCTCCACTGTCAGTACAGGAAGTGACGATTCTGACGCGTTTTTTTCCCGCCCACCGAAGGACTCGTTTGATGGAAGTTTTCAAATCACAATGGAGACTCATTACGGAGGTGATGAGTCCGACCACCGTGCACTACCGGGGACATTGCCCGGTCTCGGGTGTCCCCCCACGGCCTGTGTCCAGCCCCCCCCCACACTCATCCATATATTAACGGATTTTGACCATTTTTGTTGCATTTTTCTCCTCTCACTGGCAAACGCGACCCACTGTCGGAGCGCCTCCGCGCCGGCCGATATGAATCGTGACCAAGACGCACCATCCAGGCGTCCCACGGGTCCCACAGCGGGGTGGAGGTTCCCAGCTGGAACCTCCCCAGCTCCGCCGCGGTGCACCCGGCAAACACGGTTGTTTCTCGAACCTTCCACTGTTGTCTAACGGGTGTAACTAAAACACAAGATGTCGTATTTATATCTATAAATAAATAAATATATCTATATAGATATATATATCTATATAGATAATAAGTGTCACTATTTTATGTTGTATTAGCGTGCATTTCCTGTTCGGAAAGTGGTGCTGTACTGAGAGTAAACAATACAATGTGTCCCTATTTGTATATATATCTATATATACTTTATGTATATAATAAGTGTCAGTACGATTTTATTTTGTATTTGCGTGCATTTCCTGTTCGGAAAGTGGCGCTGTGGCTGTACTGATAGTAACTACAATACAAGGTGTCCGTATATATATATATATATATATATATATATACATATATATCTATATATATATATATATATATATATATATATAGATATATACATATAGATATAATAAGTGTCACGATCCAATTTTATTTTTTATTTGCGTGCATTCCTGTTTGGAAAGTGGCACTGTACGCAGGACATTATGCTGTATTGGTGGCATCTGTCTCTTTCTGTGTGTGTGGGAAAACATTATAGGGAAAACAAATATATCAAGAAAAAAATGTATAGATATAAACCTACTACTTACAGCATAATCATAGTGTAGTGCAGGGGTTAAAGGTCGACCAACAGCCGGGTCATGCGCATGAGACAATGTTGGTCAAACTGAGTAACACCAATCGATTTCATCCCAATGATTTCCTGGCTTTTTATTTTGGGGACTGTTAGTAAATTCTAAAGCCCCGAAGGCAGGAGAGACTGAAAAGAGTCAAGGGAAGCTTATAAAAGTTAACAGCATTTAATTACACAAAAGATGCGGTGGTGTACATTACAACATGTAATGTGCGAGTGGAGGCGGCTCTCCCCATGCGTCCGGTCAGCCGGAGTCAGCCGGAGGAAGAGGTCAATCTTTTTGCGTGCTCTTCCTGTTGTCATCTGAGGTCTTCTCCTATTGGCCGACGTCGTCGGGGGGCGGGTCCAATGCAATTCCTGCCTTGTTGTATTGTGAAATTACATCATTCTGGTGTCTGTGGTTATTTAAACATTCCCTAATAAACGTTATTCAGCGGCAATAGATGAGTGCTAAACCCAGTGTGCTCTGTGTACAACACCACATGTCATTTCACCTTCGATTCATGGTTTGAACATGCAGCATTTCGCCACATGCTAATGCTAACCGGAAATGAAGCATTTTCAGAATAAAAGTATTAAGTTAATAGTTAGTGAACTTCAGGTTTTTCAGAATAAAACTGATTTAAATTAAATAGTGTATTTAATTCAAATTACGCCATATCAACATTGATTTTAATTTCTAACAGGACCAATGAGTTGTTATTTTTCATGAAATATATAAACATGGCAACACTCGTTGTGCTTGTGATCCTATGACTTTTTCTAAGGTAAACATACTTCGTATATGGCCACATATTTATTGTTATGGTTTTGAAAACTGTTGTTTTTTTGCTCTGTTCTGGCTGTTAGCTCAGTGAGTTCTTGTCATGCAGTGATGATACTTTTAACAACATAATCTGTGGAGTATCAGCTTTCAGGTGATATGTAGTTTGTGCAGAACATATTAAGTTTTAAAGATTGTTTTTGCTAGTTAACACCGGAAGTAGCATCAGCCCGTTTTCACTAATGGCATGTCCACACAGCGGCGTGCGTGTCTGAATCTCGACCAACAACCAATCACATGAATCTCCCGCCCCTGACACACAAGCAGCGGTTTGATTGGCTAGAGCTTGTACTGGCATATGATTTGATTGGCTGACGCTTCTGCCGAGGCTTCAAAAGTTGAACATTGCTAAACTTTTGAAGCGAGCCACGCCAGCAAAGCTCTGCGTCGCTTCCCACAATGCAGTACGGCGAAAAGTGACGTCACACCATTCAACGTGAATGATGAAGCTTTCAACACACGCTGCTGTGTGGACGGGCCGTAAGGGCTAATGCTAACGCTTCTTGTGAGACTTGTGTTTTGTTTTTCGATAAAAACGGCTCGTATCGTTAGGTAGCTGACTTTGTTCCTGTTATTTGAGTATAAGACATTCATAGGTTTTTAAATATTAAGAAGCCCCCAGACGCTGTCTCCTGCAGTGACACGTTTTCCCCCCGGTATCGGGGGGGCAGGGCTTAAGAGGTTAAAAAGGGAAGGTTTGATATTGGCCTGGAATTATTCATTACGGTTGCGTTTAGGTTATGCTTTTTGAGGAGCAGTTTAATTACTGCAGTTTTCAGGGCCTGTGGTAATACACCCGAGTGGATAGACTTACTATGTGTAGTATATCTAAGGCCAAGCAATGAAAAACAGTTTTGAGGTAATATCCAGGCGTTAAAAAGTGAAATATATCGTCAAAACGTGCATGGTAATTTAAGAACAAGACAAGGACATGTGTGTCTCGGTCTCTGAGCATTTACAAAACGTTAAGCAAATATCTTAAACATAAAGATTAAAAAGACTACACTGAGTACAAAATAGCTGCAAAGAGACAAAAAGAGATCTGAAAGAGACTTCCAACAACCTGGAAAATGGGCAAAATAATCATGGACAGACTAGAAATTACAACAAAGAAACTTCAAATAAATAAAAGAAACATTTGAAAAAAGAAAATGTCAATGTGACACAACAAGACTACAGAGAGACACAAAACAGAAACTAAATGAGACTAAACAACTTTAAAGTCTGTGTGTCTGCTCCGATGTGGGAGAGGTTGCGGGGCCCGGGTCTGTCTGCCCCCGGGGGCCCATTGTCTCATAGTTTGTAGCACTGTGGGCAGTTAGCATTGTCCGATAAAATATTACACTAGTAGGAGAAGGAAGACATTTTAACAATACTGAACTTGGATTGCAGGCTGTGTGCAGCCTTGTTTAAAAGTAGCAAGATACAGTAAGTAGACTCGGCTGCATACAAAGTCAATGGAGAGACTTTATTGGATGTAGAGTTGGTTAACACCAGGCATGAGACAATGGCCTATTAGTGCATGCTGAATGACTCACCTAATGCATTTGAAGAGGAATGATGAATAGGAGAGTATGAAAGAAAATAACAGAGACAAGAGCAATGTTTTAATAAGCCAGCATCCATCTTCACTTCCCTTCCTTTTGTGTTTCTTGGAACAAAATATCTGACATAAGAAACCAATTGAATGGGCTTCATCCCACATGGCAGCTGGCACTGTATACACAGTGGGTCTGACCACACAGTATACATGACAAATGATGAACAGATGGAGACTCGTAGCGGTGAATTCAGTGTTCCTCAGGAAGAAGTAGAAGGACACAAAGCAGGTGCAGTTCAATACTTATTGAAGGATCCATCGACTGGTGCCTCTGGTGAAAATGAAAGCAGTTTGAGGTAATACCTCTTCTTCACACACGTGTTAATAATATCAATGTGTTGAATGAGAACAAACAGGAAACATGGGTGCAGTGTGCTCACATTTGTCCTGCCTGGATTTATGGCTGATTCATCTATTTATACAAAGAAAGGAGAAAGCACAGGATGATGTGCATATACACATAAGTCACGTTGCAATACCTTCACTCTCTCAAGCACATAAATAACTGTTTGGCTAAATGATTCAATCTTTGATTTCCTACATATAACTTCAGGCAGGCGGTGATTGAGAGTGTGTTACAGTATGACTTATACTGTATACTGTATTGTTTTGTATAATACTCAAGACACCTTTAAAACACATGTAAAACACATTCAAGTTAAAACATTTCCAATTCATTTCATCTCATCCATTACTGTACCTTTGTGAAATTCAAGAAAAAAACTGGTTGGGTCACAAAGTAATTTGATAAATTAGCACACACATACTAGACACACTCAACTTCAGAAGGTCTTAGGCTTCCCGAAGGACTCTGAAATGATTCAAATGTTCCAAAAATGACTTTATGTTCTTCATTTAAAGTTTAGAAAGCAAATAAGGCGGAACTCAACTGCATGGGCCCAGTGCACGCTAATTACATCGTCTTCAATAAAGACAAGAGTTTGTGTGCCTTTTGAAATGAAAACAAATCTACTAGGGTAAGTCAGACGCAAAGAGATGTGTTTTGAGTTTGCTTTTGAAGGAATAAATGGAATTAGCTTATCGTATCTGAATGGGAAGACAATTCCAAAGGAGAGGTGCTCGGAAGGAAAAGGCTCTGCCACCTACGGATGATTTGTGATTTCTGGCGATGGGAAGGAGCCTGGCATTATGGGATCGTGGGAGCTTGGTAGGTACGTGCAGGGTAATTAATGATGATAAATAGGGAGGTGCTAGTCCATATCAGATTGTAAAGGTTAACAGTCAAATCGTGAAGTCTCATCTTATGTGAATCGGGAGCCAATGAAATGAGAACAGGGGTGATATGATGACAGTTTCTGGTTCAGGCTCTTCACATAATATCATACCTTATCACATCTTACCAAATCACATCACATCATCCCATATGACATCACATCATACCATATCATAATAAGAATCCATTACATTTATTTAGCGCTTTTCCAAGTGCTCAAGGTGCTTTCCATTACATATTACATATATGTAATACATCAATACTGTGGACAATACTCGCAGGAGCAAATAAGTGTCTTGTCCAATGACACAACGGCATGTTGACTGCAGTGGGGTTCAAGGCAGGATTCAAGCTGTGTTCCCCAGCGCCCCTGATCTGATGATCTCAATAGCCCACTGCACCATAGCCGCCCAGCACATCATATCATATGACATCACATCATACCCTATGACATCATACTATACTCTGTCGCTCTGCTGACACACACACACTGAATGAGCAGACCCATTTCAGACAGAGTGTATACGTTTTCAGACATTTCTCCCAGCAAAGTGATCGGAGTCGGAAATTAACTCTGAATGTTGGACTTAATTTACCGATCCTTCAAGGAGAAAATGCATTTATTTAGCGATGACTCCTGCTATTCTTAGAACGCCCCCTGCAGGCGACTCGTTGGCTGCCTGCGGGCAACCAGGCTACTACACTGAACACAAATATAAATGCAACACTTTTGTTTTTGCTCCCATTTTTCATGAGATGAACTCAAAGATCTAAAACATTTTCTATAGACACAAAATAACCATTTCTCTCAAATATTGTTCACAAATCTGAAAAAAATCTATGATAGTGAGCACTTCTCCTTTGCCGAGATAATCCATCCCACCTCACAGGTGTGGCATATCAATATGCTGATTAGACAGCATGATTATTGCACAGGTGTGCTTTAGGCTGGCCACAATAAAAGGCCACTCTGAAACGTGCAGTTTTGTTTTATTGGGGGGGTCTGGGGGGGTCCGAAAACCAGTCAGTATCTGGTGTGAGGGGTAGGATTAGGGGTAGGGTTAGGGTTAGGGTAATGTTGTGAACTGAGTGGCCCATGGTGGTAGTGGGGTTATGGTATGGGCAGGCCTATGTTATGGACGACGAACACAGGCCACTCGATTCACAACATTACCCTAACCCTAACCCTACCCCTAATCCTACCCCTCACACCAGATACTGACTGGTTTTCGGACCCCCCCAGACCCCCCCCAATAAAGCAAAAATGCACGTTTCAGAGTGGCCTTTTATTGTGGCCATTCTAAGGCACATCTGTGCAATAATCATGCTGTCTAATCAGCATCTTGATATGCCACATCTGTGAGGTGGGATGGATTATCACAGCAAAGGAAAAGTGCTCACTATCACAGATTTGTGAACAATATTTGAGAGAAATGGTCATTTTGTGTTTATAGAAAATGTTTTAGATCTTTGAGTTCATCTCATGAAAAATGGGAACAAAAACAAAAGTGTTGCGTTTATATTTTTGTTCAGTGTATTTATTCAGACATTGAGTTTGCCTGTCTTTCATAAGCCTTGATAATTCTGGCGGCAGGACAACATGCTTTACAAGATGGATTAAAAAAAATATGTTCTACGTAGTCCCTGCAATCCCCTCAAGTACCCCTAGGGGTCCCCCTACCCCCGATTGGGAACAACTGATCTAGAAAAGTGTTTCTCAAACGTTTTCATACCAAGGACCACTTAACCAATAAAAAAACACTCGCGGACCACCTAACTCCACAAATATCCAAAAACACATCGTTTTTCTAGAACAGATTACAAATCGCCTGCAAATCTTTCAAACAGGTGACGAAGGTGTTGCGCTGGGCTATATCATGCAAATGAAAGTGAAACTTAAACTTACTCCATTGCGGAGATATTCCCGCGAGAGTGCGGAAAACTTAAATTAAATTATTTATTTAAAATGTAAATGTTACCAATATACTCACGGACCACTAGGGGGCACTCACGGAGCAAACTTTGAGAAGCACTGATCTAGATAATCTATTTGACCATTTGAAAGTTTGTTTTAATAATATTGTTCCAATAAAATCCTCAAAGTTCCGAATGTGTTCCGTTACGGCCATCAGCTTTACGTATTTCAACTTACCCATGATACCCTGAGGCGGGGGAGTCAGTTGGAAACACTGATCCGAACTGTAGCAGAACCCTTTGTCTTAACAGTTGGGAACAAATCACGCACAATAGCAACTGAATTAATAAAATACTGTAGAGCCGATGAACAGGAGTCAGAGGCGGTGTATTCAGAATTGACTTCCACACTTTATTATGCATTAATTGACAAGAGGTAAGTACATGTGCTGCTCTGTATAATAAGCTAGCATGAATGACAACAAACCCCGGTACCCTCACTAACGGGTCCGGGTTGCAACACACAATAATCACAGATCTAGATGAGGTCATAGACAGTTCAGTAGAGTGTGCTGAAGTGTTGGATGAAGGACAGATAATACACCCTTCACCCTGTCACACCCTCAGCTCTGGCCTTCATCTGGCAGATGCTGTTGGGTCCTG
Source organism: Champsocephalus esox (assembly GCA_036324585.1). NCBI lineage: Eukaryota > Metazoa > Chordata > Actinopteri > Perciformes > Channichthyidae > Champsocephalus > Champsocephalus esox. Next base: position 38,985,123 of record CM070482.1, on the reverse strand, counting down.
CGGCATTCTGGGAAGGGTTACGTCGATTATTGAAGGGCCATCTGTGCTCCTTAATTGGGTCAATACAATCACCTATAATAAGCAACCCATATTTTATTCACAAAATATCAATACAAAACACATGTACACCAACTTTTATTGGGTCAAGAGACTCCATATTCAACAAACAAAGTATTCCCTCTCACGTCAGTCCTTTATATCTATTATTGGCTTTAAAAAAACAATACACATGGACTGACAGTGCCGTCAAAATACACGCCTGTGTTTGGGAACAGCAGCAGCAGAAGATGTCACATCCATTTCTATTTCTCACTCTTTCTTGGTTATGCCAAGCGCCTTTGACTTCTGACTGAATTGGGTTGTCGCTCCAGATAACAGGATGTGTGTTGTATTTGATGCTAATGCTAGTGGGTTAGCCACTAAGACAACCCGTAACTATGACAACCCGACTCAGGCTAGTGATTTTAGTCTAAGTGACAGATAAGTTAGATATGTCAACATTTGAACCATGTAACCCAGCATGAAAACTGTTACGTTTGCATGCCACAGTAGAACACCACACAATACGGCTTGCTGTATCTGAATCCTATGGCTATCAGGATGTTAGTGTCATTCTGTCTGTCCAATGGTTGGTCCATCGTTCTGGTTCTGAATGGCCTTGACATTTCTGACAGACATTCATGGTCCCAAACGGATGACTCCAAGTGATTATGCTAATCCCCTTATGAGGGCTTTGAGTGAAATTATTTGATGTGTTGCCTAAACATCACCCTTGGAATCTCTGAATTGCTTTACTGAAAAAACTGAAATGTTGACTTTAATTAAATGTATCATTTCAACAGATTTCACATTGCTTTCAACTAACCTAATAAAGTTATCTGAAATGTGTTGACATGAAACCTTTTTAAAGTCAACGTTTCAGTATTTCAGTGATCTTCATACATTTTTTTTATAAATGTTTTATGGAAAAAGCAGAGCTAGAACATTTCTAACTGTTACATATCAACAGTCTGTCCAGCTCACAGCAACGTGTCCAGCAGCTGCATCAGGTGCCTGCTATCTGTCATGCTTTGATTTACACTGTGCAAACTTTAATGCCCATTTTGATACTTTAAAATAATAATATATGATATGTTATATATTGGGATGGCTGCTATGCAACAAGAACACAAAGAAGCATTCACACTGTGTGCAGTTTGTAAATAAAAAGCAGATTTTTTTTAACGTTAATGAGAGATTTACAAATACTTCTCTCAGCAAACCAGTCTTTGTCCGAACAGTCGGGGTGCAGAGAATAGAAAACTGAGCGTGGTCTTAGCATGGTTGCAGGTATGGGGAAAGGCTAAAACCCAACCAACTGGATCTGAATACTGTATAATGGTGCGGCATCACGACGGCGTTGTGATCATTCGCGGATGCATCAACACTGGACTTACAAAGAAAAGGACCTGGCATTGACTGCATGTCTCACATGGATTTATTCTACAAGCAGTATTTATTCCATTGTACAGTATTTATTTTCTACATTATCTTCTTTTGTATCTGATTCTATTTACACATAGACTTACTTACTACATTCTCTGCAACATTTAGCTTATTGCATTTTATTTGACATGTATATAGTTGACTTCATCTGCATTATTTGCACCTTTGCAACATCATTTGCACTATTTTATTTCTTCTCGCTCTCATTTTGTTTGATTGTTTTATATCTTATATATATGTATGTTGCACTGTTGGAGGAGCATGGGACTTTCATGTTCATAAATACAATATAGCTACTGTGCAATGCATGTGTCAATAAAACCTTTGAATCTCTGAATGATAACAGCGGCAGTCTGCTGAGACGAGCATCAGTTCTCTGGATGCTCCAATCAGACCTCACCTGGAACTACATGACAGATAACTGCCTCTTCCTGTCTCAATCTCCCTCCTGTCCTCTCTCCTCCTGTCCTCTCTCCTCCTGTCCTCTCCCCTCCTGTCCTCTCCCCTCCTGTCCTCTCTCCTTCTGTCCTCTCTCCTCCCTTGGCCTTTCTTGATCTTTTTGTCTTGATTTCAACACGCTCTTTCGTCTCCTTTTTTCTACCCCATGATCTGATGATGACCTTTACCCTGCTTTTATCTTCTCACATTCATATTCTCCATATTCCTGAATCCATCTTTCCTTCTGTCCCTCAACATAGATATACTTAAGTAAAAGTTCAGATACATTAACATAAACTTAAACAAATCTAAAGTAAAAGTATACATTATGCAGAAACGCACATTTAAGCACAATATATTTTTTAAATATTGTATTTTTATTATTTATGCATTAATGTGTTGATTTAGATTTTGTATTTATAACATAAATCTGCAATTTAGCTAGCTCAATCTGTAAAATAAATGAAGTGGAGAAAAAGGTAAATGCACTTTGTTAAATTCCACAAAAAAATGTCTGCCCTACAATTATTCATATAAAAAACAAAGTTTGAACATTTTGAGTGTTTTTGTATACAAAATACATGATGTTTGCGCACTGGGAAAACTTAAACGATGACTTTAATTAAATTGTTTGTCCGTATTACGTAATTTGAAAGCAATAATATTAAGTTTGAATAAAAAATATTAGGCCTTCTCTTAATAATTGTTCACAAAATGAATTTAATTAAAGTCAATGTTTCAGTTTTTTAAGTGTATAAGTTCTTGAATAAAAGATGTCCCACACATCTTGTCCCCAGCCGATCTAGCATCTGAATGCACAATGACCGACTCTCCCCCCTGAGCGGGCCCTGGGCAGCATTAGTGTCAAGGTGACAATGTGGAGCAGGCGTCAATTGTACAAAGCTGACAGGATTCACAGCTTTGGTTCAGCCGGGGCAGAGCAGGGAGAGGACACGGACAACTTTGACGAGAACATTCCGAAACATGTCAGCTGCACCGATACACAAGAGACAACACAACCTGGGGTTTAGAAAGAGCACATGTGACTCTAATCCTCTGCATGTTAAAGGCAGAGGTGGCAAAGGTACTCAGATATTGTACTTAAGTGGAAGTAGAAGTACCAGAGTTTAGGAATACTCCGTTACAAATAAAAGTCCTGCAATCATAATGTGACTGAGTTAAAAGTAAAAAAGTATTCAAAATATAGTGAAAGTAGCGACAGTAAAAGTAGTCATTGTGCAGATTGGTCCATTTCAGATTAATATATATGATGTGTTTTATAATGATTGATCATGAAAGTGTTCTCAAAGCTGGTGAAGGTGCAGCTAGTCTGAAGTACTTTGTAGACTGCAGGGTAGCTGGTGGATTTACTCCAGGTGGAACTAAAGTCTGATTCAACACTTGGTTAGATTTCACATCATTCATCCACATCTGTGAAGTAACTAAAGGTATTAGATATATGTAGTGGAGTAAAAGTACACCAGTTACCTCTGAAGTGTAGTGGAGTAGAAGGACAGAGAAGCAACACATTGATACAATCAAGTAAAGTACAAGTACCTCACATTTTTACTTAAGTACAGTGCTTGAGTAAATCTACTTACTTTACACCATGTCTTTACTATGTTATGTAGCTTTCAGGACTGTAATAATGCAATAAAAGAGCTGAGCGTGCTCCGTAAACCTGTAGAAGCTTCTCAGTTGTGTCATAAATGTCTTTGTTACCACGACGATGGTCCACTGGAGACCTGGCTGAGGGGAAATTATGGCACAACAAAAGCGCCGAGTGAGACATAGCTGAAAAAGATGGTTGTTCTCAAGTCGGTCGTAAGGTTGTGAGTGAACAGCTTGAGTAAGTGCAGCGTTGGACTGTGGCTCCTCCACGAGACAGAGCAGAGCATGGGGTCCTGATGCAGAACTCACCATATTGACCTTTGAGTTGATATTCTGTTCCTCTGGTGCGCAAACAAAAGCCTAGGAAGAAGAAAATACTCAAATTAAACCCACAACTACTTTAAGTACCAGTTAAAGGACCCATTATGCAGAAAGGCTCATTCAAGCACCATATATTTTTAAATATTGTATTATAATTATCGAGTAATAATTAATTGTATGATTATTTTATTTATTATTGCGGTAATGCGATCACTTTAATTTGAACTTGGTCAAAGTGGGGTTTATTTTAAATTACTTGTTATACTAATAGCTTAACCTATTATTTTACATTATAATGTATTAACTGGTTTAGATTTTTTATATAAATCTGCAAAGAAGCTATAAGCTCAATCATTAAAATAAATGCAGTGGAGAAAAATCTAAATGTAGCCTACCTAATAACATTCCACAACTGTACTTAAATTATTTAAAAAACTTTAGATATTTTCCAGATTTATATCACTAATACAATTATATACATTATATTATTTTAGAACATTATTTTAGCAACACAGTAGTAAAGGAATAACACTTAGCCTCGCCTTTACCTGATGCGACTTAAAGTGAATCTTATATTAATGCAAATGATTATTTACAAAATGCTGTATGAAGTCGGAAAAGATCCAGGGTAAAAGGATAAAGGGTGTGGTTCTTGGAATCCTTGTAGCTGCTAACTAGCTTTGAGTTAGCATGCCTTTGTCCATTATTTTGCAACACTGGTAAAGTGGTGTCATTCCAACCTAGTCCATTCACTTCCACGTTAAATTCCAACCGTTGCATTTTCATTTCCAACACGGCCATCTTCTGTAGAAGTTTGTCGAAGTCATCTGTAGAGAACGGAGGCATTTTGCTGCTAACTAGCTTAAGCTAAATAGCATGCTGTACCAGGCTTTAGCTGTTGCTAGGCCACGGTACTGTAAGACTGACGGCCCCTACACACGGCGGCGTGCGTTGCCGCTTCAACGCTTCTGCCCATTCACTTTGAATGGGGTGACGTCACGAGTCGCCGAACTGCATTGTAGGAGCAAAGCGTAGCTTCTCTCGTGGTGCTCGCTGCAAAAGTAGAGCAATGTTCTACTTTTGCCGCCTCGACGGAGGCGTCAGCCAATCAAATCCCGCGTATGCAAATGTGGGAATCTGACGTCATTGTCACCTGATGCGGTCACATGACCGGTGACCAGGTCAACAGGAAGCCATAAAAAGTTTGCCGTCAGTTCAAAAAAAGTCTCTCTTGGCTGCCTGTCACTGGTCTTCTCACAAAGGGCGAGTGCAAGACGAGAGTTTACCATTGACGGAGGGAAACTCTCCCGACAGGCACAAGACCGGGTCTGTTAGCTTAATGTACACAACCGGCCCAGCTACCGGGATATTAAGCGACCATTTCCCCGGCAGGATTAAGCTGAGTTGGAAATATACTCTCTTGGAAGACCAGGCCAGCCACTGTCCTATAGTCTTTCTTGTGTATTTTCCTTCATGTGTAGGTGTATGGCAGTATACTCATTTTATGTTTGTGTCGTAGGTTGCGCTCCTCTGCGCCGTAGGCCTGGGCCCGGGTGGAACGCTGCCTGCCTTCAGTGTAGGGACTGCACGGTGTGACACTTTCTTTTCTATATGCTAAATATCTCACTGTTATTATTTCATAGAGTTTGTTGTTTAAATATTGCATGCATATGTTGTTTTGGTGTGTGGCTTTTCTTGTTTTTGTCCCTCACGATTAGCAGGCACTGCAACCCGGCGGACCGGGCCTGCCCAGCGGAGGAGGGTAACTTATATATGTATTGAATTATATTTGCCATTTTTATACTTCACATGAATTGATATTTTAAATAGTTTCCAAACACTTGTTAAATAAAGCTGTATTATGTTTTTGGAATTCATGCCTCTGTCATAATTGAACCGATTAAGGGAAGCTTTAAAATCGATCCACGACTTAGGGTCTACGGGTTCCTCCTGCCCCTTAGCAGGAGGTGGCGTTGTCAGTGACTAGCTTTACATGTGGCAACCTCAGTCACGGTTACCACACAAATATGACAGTGCAAGCGCTAGCCAATCAAACCGCGTGTATGTTGGGAGAGCCAGACCGCAGTTATTTTCCATATGTCAACAAATGGAGGAGAAAAAGGTTGTGGCGGTAGGGAATCACTCGGTACTCTATGACCAGTCCCTCTTAACCTACAGGGATACAAACCGGAGGAGCCAGGCATGGGGGGAGGTGGCAAAGACAGTGGGGGAAACTGGTAGGTTTTCGCTTGTTTGGGGAGTTTATATCCAGTGTACTTCGTTTGAATGGACAGCTAGCAAGCATAGACAGTATATTTAGCCAGCATGGATGTAGCATGAATGTTGCATACAATAGCACCATAGACATTAATGTCATACATGTTCATCATATAAAGTGTGACATGTAAAAACTTGTATGCAATTGACAGTGATAAAGGGATTTGGTTTTCATTAATGGAGGAACAATTTAGTAAATTCTTCAAGTAATTCAAGAAATTAAGTTTATTATTTCATTTCATTAGAGGAAGTATGCAGGACAAAATGGAAGTCACTGAGGGACAGATTCAGAAAGGAGAAAACCAAGGAGAAAGAGGCAAAGAGAAGCGGGGCAGGGTCGTCCGGGGGATATAAGCCCTGGCGTTTCACGGCAGTGATGGGTTTTTAACCCCATTTATCATTGACCGTGAGACGTCCAGCAATGTCCCCCAGCAAACCCTGCCTCCATCCAACCTGGTGCCAGAGGCAGAGAGCCAGCGAGAAAGCCAGCCAAGTGTCAGCCAGCCGACCGACAGTCAACAAGCCGAGGCAAGGGAGACAGGACAGGAGGAGGAGGAGGCGATTGTTGAGGACCTGGTCCGGGGAAAGAGGAGAAGGGGAAGGGAGATGTCCTCCTTCGAAAAAGGCTTGATGTCAGCCATCAGTCCTCTGTTCGTGCCACCACCTCAACCTCCACCACCCCCACCAGTAGCGGTGGAGGATGAGGATGAGTTATTTTTCAGGAGCCTCTTGCCTGCCATGCGAAGGCTGTCCATAGCAAAGAGGACAAGAGTCCGATTTCAAATATACACATACATTTTTGAGGCAGAGCAGGAGATGGAAGAGAACTGATTTTTTATTTTGTAATTCACACACATACTACACTACACTACACTACATGTTTTACACTTAGCCAATCATCACACACTTACATTTATAAAAGTTATTTAAAAAGTATGTTATGACTATATTGTGTCTTCACTTGTTCGTGTGGTTTGGCAGTTGCAACATACCAGAAGCTTCATGTATGTCGATATATAATGTGCTGTCTTCTGTACAATTGTCCATTTGAAAACCTATTGAAATTATGAGTGGTTTATCAGTAAAAACAGGGCTGAAGGAAAAAGGTTGTTAGTAATATCATAATATAAATTCAAGAAACATGTTTATAAGGAATGTTTTATTTTGAAATGGCTCATTTGGAAAATTTGCTTTTTAAAGAAAATATGGGTAGCTCTTAAAAGAGCTTTTGGTTTGGAGGCTGTTAAAAGAGCCATGGTGACCCTTGTTAGAAATTAAAATCAATGTTTTATGGCATAATGTACCTTAAACATACCGTCAGTTTAAATGCTATTTTATTCTGGAAAAACCCGGAAGTTCTCAATACTAAGCTTTTATTCTGAAAATCCGTCATGACGACATCCGGGACTACCGCCCTTTAGTATCATTAAAGGGGCTATTGACGCCGTTAACATGTATTACATATAATGTTATGAAAGAGATAAGGAGGAGAAAAGGCATGTGGAAGTAAGCAATGAATGTAAAATGTTGAAATCCTCTGTTTAACGCGATATCGGACACAGGAGAACGAGGGGGGAAGTCCCCTACGGCACTACAGCTCCCAGAGAGGAGGAGCGAACAGCGAGCAAGCGCGAAAGACGAATGCTTGTGAGCTCTCTTCTGCACGGCCACCAAGGGAGAGGGAGCTGCAGCCTTACTCTCCTGTTCGGACAATATTCTGTTTGTGACATTATCACGCTTTTTATTAATTAAAGTACCAATTTGAACCTTCTCAGAGACTCCATTTAGTCTCCTTTTAAACTTCTGTCCTGGACGCTAGAATAATCACACACAGATAACACCCTACAACACATTCTGCTGCCATGGCACTGCACCCTCCTCATTGAAATAGGAGCAGAAGTTCTCCCGCAGTTGGAGCGATCTGCGTGTGGCATTGTTGGAGCCCATCCTCGGTGCATCACGCAGGGTTGGAGTATCTAGAGCTTCATCCGTGGACTCTGCGACAGGTGTGCGTGATGTCCTTCCTATCGTCTTCCTGCGGAGGAAGTTGTGCAACACACAGGCGGCCTTCACACACAACTCTGCTACCTCCGGGCTGGTGGTGATGACACGCCGGAACATTCTCCACTGAGATGAGAGAATGCCAAACGCACATTCAACCACCAACCTGGCCCGGCTGAGGCGGTAGTTGAACATCCTCTTTTCGCGTGTGAGGTGACGTCCAGGGAATGGACGCCGCAGGTTGTCCAGCAGCAGAAAAGCCTCATCTCCAACGAAGACATGGGGGAGAAGGCCGAGCCGCTCTGCTCCTGGGATGACGGTGTCAGGTGGTAGCTGCAGACTGCCATCTCTGAGGCTCTCTCCAAATGCAGAATTCCGCAGGCTCCCGCCGTCGCTGCTCCTTCCAAAGCCTCCGACATCCACTACCCTGAAGAGGTACTGGGCATCCACAACAGCCAGCAGTACCAAGGAGTGGGTGCACTTGTAGTAGAAGTAGAGGGACCTAGAATTTGCCGGAGCCTGGATCACCACGTGCTTCCCATCAATGGCACCAACGCAATTCGGAAAGTTCCAGCGCTCCTGGAACCCAGCAGTGATGGCTCTCCAGTCCTCGGTCTGTGGTACCGGCATGGTCTCCTCAACCAGGGCGGTCCAGATGGCACCCGCAACCTCCCTGACAAGGACAGCCACGGTTTCATGCCCGACCCGTTTGCTGAATGCTATGGTCCTGTACGAGTCACCGGTTGCCAGGTACCTGAGAAAAAAACAATATACATGATTAAAAAAAAGTATATGTCCCCAAACACACAGACCACAGACACACACACAGCCCCCCCCCCATACACACAGACCACAGACACACAGACCCCCCACACACACAGACCACAGACCCCCCAGACCACCCCCCAACACACACAGACCACATAGACACACACCCCGCACACACAGACCCCCCCAGACCCACCCCCCCAACACACACAGACCACAGACACACACACAGACCCAACCCACACACACACAAACACACACACGCCATGTACACAGGGGAGCAATACTGTATTTACCTAGCTATCTTAATTAATGTCATCCATCTGAGCTAAATCACAGACTTCAGTCATCATTCATCCATGGCATGCGTTCTCTCTCTTTATATACAGAGTCAGGTTAAAGAAGTAGAAATACACAAAACGTACCGTAGGCAGATGGCGAGTCGCTCGGCGGGTCCGATTGACAAAGGCATATGGGTGTCTGCCTTTGAAATCAGTGGACCCACTTTTCCGAGCAACTCGTCGAACACGTCTTTGCTCATACTGAAGTACTGCTGAAACAGTACATCATCCGGGCGGAGCTTTTGGACCAGAACGTGGTATTCCCCCTGTTGCAGAGTATCGGATGTACCCAACAGCGACGCACAGTACATGGCCTCCTGCGAGACATTGCATACATTAAAGCCACCCTTGCAACTACACTTGCCCGTGCTACCCTTGCTACAAAACCGGCATCCATTTTGGCAATAGTGGAGAAGAACCAGGCTTTTCCTTTTTTGCTATGTCGGGGGCGGGAGATTCATGTGATTGGTTGTTGGTCGCGTTGACTCCCCAAGCTTTAGACACGCCCACCGCCAAGCGTCAACGCACGCCGCTGTGTGGACGAACCGTGAGGTTGTTGTAAAAATATTGAAATATGGCTGAAACCCACCCGTCTATTTACGAAGAATAACTGTCCCAGTGATAAATTAATGTCGAGGAGCCGCTACTCGAAGTTTTCAGAAAAAGAAAAATTGAAAAACAGCATCAATCAATCAATCAATGTTTATTTATATAGCCCAATATCACAAATGTTACATTTGTCTCAGTGGTCTTCACAGTGTGTACAGAATATCAGTATGACAATACGACACCCTCTGTCCTTAGACCCTCACATCGTACAAGGAAAAACTTCCAAAGAAAACCCAGTTTAAAGGGAAAAATGGGAGAAACCTCAGGGAGAGCAACAGAGGAGGGATCCCTCTCCCAGGACGGACAGACGTGCAATAGATGCCGTGTGTAAATTGAAAAGATAATACATTTGCAACATAGGTAGTCCAAATGTTTGGAAATGCATGTGTGTATAATAGGAAGATGAATCCACGAGGATATCCATCCAGGACCGATGATCCAGGACCACAGCCACGACTCAAGATCCAGCGCTCGCGATCCAGGACACAAGACCGCAGGATCATCCATGACTCCGGATCCCAGCATATATAGACCCCAAAAAGAAAGACATTTGGGGAAGCTGGGTTAATCGGAACATGAGAGTACACAGGTATAGACAGAGAGAAGGAAGAAGTAAGATGTCCCCCGACAAACTAAGCCTATATCAGCAAAACTAGGGGCTGAATCTAATCAGCCCTAACTATAAGCTTTATCAAAAAGGAAGGTCTTAAGCGCACTCTTAAAAACGGATAGGGTGTCTGCCGCCCGAACACAAACTGGAAGCTGATTCCACAAATGTGGAGCTTGATAAGAAAAGGCTCTGGCTCCCATTGTACTTTTAGAGACTCTAGGAACAACCAACAACCCTGCATTCTTGGAACGCAATGCCCTAGTAGGACAGTAGGGTATAATGAGTTCTTTAAGGTAAGATGGCGCCTGCCCATTAAGGGCTTTGTAGGCGAGAAGAAGAATTTTAAATTCTATCCTGTGTTCTATAGGGAGCCAGTGTAAGGCAGCCAGAACAGGAGTAATGTGGTCCCTTCTCCTAACTCTGGTTAGTACACGAGCCGCAGCATTTTGAATCAGCTGAAGCGACTTGATTGACTTTTTGGTACTCCCTGATAGTAAAGAGTTACAATAATCCAGCCTAGAAGTAACAAATGCATGGACTAGTTTCTCTGCATCGTTTTGAGGCAAGATATGCCTGATTTTTGCAATGTTACGTAGATGGAAGTAGGCGGTCCTTGAAATTGATTTTATGTGGGCGTTAAAGGATAAATCCTGATCAAATATAACACCAAGATTCCTTACAGTCTCACTGGAGGCCAAATTAATGCCATCCATAGTTAGTATATCTTTAGATAATTTGTTTCGTAGATTCTTCGGGCCAAGTACAATAACTTCAGTTTTGGTCGTGTTTAACATCAAAAAGTTTAAGGTCATCCACGTTTTTAAGTCCTTAAGGCAGTCTTGAATTTTATTTAGATGATTAATTTCATCAGGCTTAATTGATAAATATAGTTGAGTATCATCCGCATAACAATGAAAGTTTACAGAATGATTCCTTATAATATTGCCTAACGGAAGCATATATAATGTGAACAAAATAGGTCCGAGCACTGAGCCCTGTGGCACTCCATGGCTAACTTTGGTTTGCGTGGAAGATTCATCGTTGACACGTACAAACTGAGAGCGTTCAGATAGATAGGACCTAAACCAGCCTAAAGCAGTTCCCTGTATGCCAACCAAGTGCTCTAGTCTTTGCAATAGGATATCATGGTCGATAGTATCAAATGCAGCACTGAGATCGAGCAAAACAAGAATAGAGACAAGTCCCTTGTCTGAGGCTATTAGAATATCATTTGTGACTTTAACCAGAGCTGTCTCTGTGCTATGATGTGTTCTAAAGCCAGACTGAAAATCTTCAAATGAATCATTGTTTTTTAAGTAATCACACAACTGTTTTGCGACCGCTTTCTCAAGAATCTTTGAGAGGAACGGAAGATTAGAAATAGGTCTATAGTTGGCTAAAACCTCTGGATCGAGGTTGTGCTTTTTAAGAAGCGGTTTTATCACTGCTACTTTGAATGATTGTGGAACATAGCCTGATAATAAAGACATATTCATAATATTTAATAAAGAAGTGCTAATTAATGGAAAAACTTCCTTCAACAGCTTAGTTGGAATTGGGTCTAACATGCACGTTGATGGTTTAGAAGAGAGAATCATTGAATGTAATTGTTCAAGGTTAATGGCTGAAAAGCATTCTAGTTTACTATCTCGTGTAATATTAGAACTTACGATTCCAGGAGCTGTTGATAACATTATACTGGTCGAAGGCAAGAGGTCATTAATTTTGTTTCTAAGAGTAACAATTTTATCGTTAAAAAAGCACATAAAATCATTACTACTGAGTGCTATGGGAATAGAAGGCTCAATGGAGCTGTGGCTCTCTGTCAGCCTGGCTACAGTGCTGAAAAGAAATCTTGCATTATTCTTATTCTCATCTATTAATGAAGAGTAGTATGCTGCTCTCGCTTTACGCAGTGCTTTCTTATATTCATTGAGAGTAATATGCCAAATTAAACGAGATTCTTCAAGTTTGGTGGAACGCCATATCCTTTCAAGTTGTCTAGACTTTTGCTTTATTTTGCGGGTTTCGGCATTATGCCATGGAGCTAATCTATGTTGCTTTATTTTCTTCTTTTTCAAAGGAGCAACAGAGTCTAATTTTATTCGCAGCGCATCTATAGCACTATCAACAACATGATCAATTTGGGGTGGTGTACATTTTGTATAAGTTTCCTCCCTTACATGCAGACATGCTATCGAGTTAAGTATTGGTGGAATCTCTTCCTTAAATGTGGCTATAGCACTAACAGATAGGTTTCTGCTGCAAGAGCTTTTGACTAATGCTTTGTAGTCTAGTAACAGTACTTCAAAAGTTACTAAGAAATGGTCGGATAAAGCAGGATTATGCGGTTCGACTAATAGTTGCTCAATTTCAATACCATAAGTCAGAACAAGGTCGAGAGTGTGATTATAACAGTGGGTTGGTTTATTTACACTCTGACAGAAACCAACAGAATCTAATATAGAGTTAAATGCAACAGTAAGGCTATTTTTATCATCGTCAACATGAATATTAAAGTCACCTACGATAATTACTTTGTCTGTTTTAAGAACCAAAGTTGATAAAAACTCAGAGAATTCTGATAAGAATTCTGAATAAGGACCTGGTGCACGATACACTGTAACAAATAAGATTGGCTGCAAAGTTTTCCAGGTTGGATGCGTAAGACTAAAAACGAGGCTTTCAAAAGAGGTATAATTACATTTTGGTTTAGTATTGATAAGTAAACTTGAGTCAAAGATTGCTGCAAACTCCACCTCCTCGGCCCGTGCCTCGAGCAATATGAGTGTTGACATGGCTGGGTGGAGTGGCCTCATTTATGCTGACATATTCTTCATGTCTCAACCAAGTTTCAGTGAGACAGCATATATCAATATTATAATCTGATATTAAATCATTTACCAATATTGCTTTAGATGCTAGAGATCTTATGTTTAAGAGACCACATTTAATCTTCCTGTTTTGTTGCACTGTAGTAGTTGTTACATTTACTTTTATTAGGTTATTATGTATGACACCTCTATTAGGTTGTACCTTAAATTGTCCTTGGGCAGACACACACACCGCTAATATTGGGTATTTTATTGGGTTCGGGATTCCTATGGGTGACTGCCTAGGAGAGAGCGCAGAGAAGCGTGTAAGACTGCGACTCTGCCTCCTGGTCTCAACTCCAGTTTGTCATGGATTACGTCCACAAAGCCCTGAAATGTTTGCCGAAATGAGATCTGCACCTTTCAAAGTAGGGTGAATGCCGTCTCGCATAAAGTAAGCAGAGGCAAGAGCAAGCAGAAACACGTCTGCACTGTAAGAAGGCTGGAAGGATGTGTTGGCGACAGTATGGAGACGTCACCAGAACCAGCAGGTAGCATCTTCTACACTGAAATTATATTAGGAACTATACACAGCCACTGTATGCCTTCACTGTAAAACCTAATAAGTTGTGGTAACTCAAAAAAAGTATGCAAACTCGTTGCCTCACTTCAAGTAAGTTAAGTTTACTTAGAATGGTGAGTATGAACAACTTATGTATTCTAAGTGTGTTTAATTAATTTTGAGAAGTACAACTGACAAACCTTTTTTAAGTTATGTAAACTTAAAAGGCATGCTTTGCATTAACTTGTTTTTTTATTTGTGTGAACTCAATGAACAACTTAAACCCTACTTAAATAAATAAATCCCCATAACTTAACCCTTTTAAATTCTACTAACTCATAATTTCTAAGGTTTACTAATTAAATTGAACAAACTAATTCCTGCTAACTAAGATAATTGTACTACAACAAATATCAAAACACATTGTGTAAACTCCAACAATCTCCAAAAATAATGCCTTTGAAACACTAATTGATTCAGTTGCAAAACAACATTCAACCAACATTTTGATCTGAGCCGAACAATAAACAAGGGTAATATTGCCAGATGATTCAATATGATGGTAAATATAATTGAAATGTACATTTGCTTTTTGATGTATTCAAAACCCTTATCTGAATAAAAATAGCAGTGCACAACACACCAATTATAAAAAAAATCTATAATGAATGTATAAAACGGGCACTGCCGGCGGGTACTTTTTCATTTTTTTGTCTCAGGGGATCTTAATATTTAAGAACCTATTAATGTGTTATACCAGATTAACAGGAATAATCTCAGCTAACTGACGATACAAACCATTTTTACCAAAACAAAAGACAAGTCTCATAAGAAGCATCTAAATGACCCCTGAGCGAAAAATGCACTTTGGCACAGAACTCAAGATAAAAGATACCCTTATTTATTTTCGTAGCTGCACATACAAGATATCCGATTAAAGCTGAGGTTCCACAGATCATTTAGGTATATATATCATCACTGAGTGATCCGAACTCTTGACAGCAAACACAGAGATCACAACACGTACCTTTACGGAGCTTTTACGTGAGATCGTCTCACCGTAGCTGTCAATCTGATCAAAAGACTGATTCAATGGCATTACAACGAGAAAAAACGCGGCTGAATCGGTTGATCCATAGGTTGATAATGTTTCTGGGTGATAATTATTTTTTTTTATTTATAATCCATAATTCAATTTTTATGTAAAAATCGGAGAGTAAAAGTTAGCTGCTAATGGTAGCCACCAGATTTATCGCAGCTTCCGGTCTTGGCTCTGCAGCAGTTTCACACACACACATTACCAAATAAGGATTATGTGGGTGTTCCCCTCGATTCCATTGGCTCCGATGGTTAGAAAGAGATGTCAATCAGCAAAATCGACCAAGGGGGGCCAGAGATATGGAAAATCCACCCAAATGACCCCAGAAGTGTTTTTTTTTGCTAAATCTGTCTAAAAAGGTCAAATATCACTTGTTTTGCATCAATCTTGATATAGGGTACTTATTATATGTTGTAGTTTGGATTCCTAAAGCTTTTAGTCTACTATCCCATCATTCAAGGGTGGTTTTCACTATAAGTACTTTTTTTTTACTGTGTTCAATCGAAATTTACTTTAAACGTCACATGTCATGGCCATTTCCACTAATCATAATTCCATTGTTGTGGTCTACTAGAATAGATGTATACTATGCAATTTTCCAAACTCACATTGGTTTCGCATACAGCATCTCTGTAAAGTATGTGTATTCACTCTCTCCACTAAACGGCTCGTTGCAGCTCTTGCTCCCCCCTCCCTGTGAGCCCAGTGTGCTCCGATTGGTCGGGACCAGTCGGGACGTTGTGAATCGCGCTAAGCTCCGTGGAGGTGTGATTTCCTTGTTTAGCGATACACAGCGAAACACAGCCAAACTCACCCTGAGCACACACAAAGTCACAGCCGAAGTAAAAACAATAAGTGTGGCTTGATATTGAGTAAGAAAAAGGTTGATAAACGCTGTGAGAATGGGTCTGCAGAGAGAATTTCGCCGCAATCCCAACTGTCTGTTATCAGCCTACAGCCAGGGAGGAGAAATCAGCAGAGCTGCATGCACTGAGTGTGTGAGGAAGTCCGTGGATTGGTCAATTTGGACCAATTAGCGGGGGCTTAACGTAACGGCTCCGCGGACGTTTAGAGTTGTACTCGCTACATGGTCTACTTTGAGGGTTTTGACTCTGCAGACCGTTTACATGCATAAAAACCTTCATAACCGGAAAAGATGTCACCTTTAAAATAAAAACATCTATATTGATTCTGACACTTCTACATCCAACTCACAGGTTTATCATTACTTGGAGAAAAAAGTGAAGTGAAGATATGGTCATTTGTTCTGGGAATGTCATTTTCGAGCCAGAGACCTGAAAAACAGGCTTAACAAGTTAAATAAGGGATGTCAACATTCCAAAAATGTAGTAGTGGTTACCAAACCAAGTGAAAAACAAAATGTCTCAAAGATATTATGGTTAAAAGCAATAATTAAACACTAATTGCTATGTACCAGACATAAATTCCTTTTTCACCATTTGCATTTTTGTAAGACGTTTAAACCAGTCTTAATTTCCTCTCTTTTTAATGTTGCTTTGGAAAGAACTTTGCAAACGTTTTTCCCAAAACAAGATCTTACAAGACTATATTAGAAGACATAATCATACGTCGGTATCTGAATCTCTCTTGACATTCCTGTTGGTAACTTTTAGAATTGTTTTGCCAAGCCAGCAAACCTAATGCAGTTCTGACATAATACATTAAAGCTAGAGCTGCATGTTTTGATTAATAGAAAAATATGTCCAACTATTTTGATAACCGATAAATGAAAAAGTGATTTTTCCTCTAAAAAATGTAAAGATTTCTTGCCTTCTTTTTTTTCCCGATCAAACTAAACATCGAATTAAAGGCATGAGCTGGGATGTATATTTAACTTTTGTTCTGACATTGTATAGACCAGGGGTTTTCAAAGTGTGGGAAGGTGAGGCTCCCCATCATCGCTACCTATTCGAGTTGGTCTTCCTATGAAAACATCATGTGCATTTGCATTAAAATCTTTGCTAATGTAGCTCAAGTACACACTCAAACTGCGTTGTAACATTATATCCAAAAAGGTGCTGTAAATGTGGTATGAGGAAACTAATGCTATGGATTAAAATACAGCTAGGAACGTACATTTATTTTACACCTCATTTTTGATCTAGACTCCTGGAGTGGAGTGCACCAGCTGGGCGTAAAAAAGTAGGTCTTAACTCTAACGTCGGGCTTAGCTACGTCCGATTTAGTGATTCAAAGTTACACCGAGTGCACCAAGCCTGACTAGTCTCGATCGTAGATGCGCCTGGTCTTAAGATGCGCGTTCACGTGAATACACGCGAAACAGTAATTGTTGCCGAAAAAGAAAGAGGGATTTTACAGAGCTAGCATGAACTGGTGGAGAAAGAGATTGTTCATGTGGAGGTGGAGACCACAAAACTGAGAGGAACACGACAACATTGAGCTGGAGAAGGAGAAATTAAGACTCAAAATTATAATTCTTAAGAATCAGCAAAGAATCACTGAAGAAGACAATTTGTCATTCACCATTCTCTAATCATATTTGTTGTAGGCTACTTGTTTTTATCTCAATGTCATGTTAATAGTTCTCCAAATGTTATCTAATGTTCTTGTGTGTGTTTTTTGAATAAAATAGGCTATAAAACGGTCTAATGAAAATATGTGGTTACAATGGGGGGTTATTGAAATGCAATTGCAAAAAAACAGCGTTCATATTACAAATATACAGGGCTATACATGTATGTTGTTTATTATGTGATTGCGGTTAAGTCGTCACGGATGCCAGGAGGATTTTGATGCTTCTTCTTGTGTTGGGGAGTGAATATAGTTCCTAAGGCGGCGCTGGAGAGCCAAGGAAACGTGTCTAATAGCCCGACATGCAGTTGTGCGATGAACATTAATCATGTCTCCCACAGTATTAATGTCAAATCTGAGCGCCATCAGCACCTGCAAGGTTGGGGAGAGCGCAGCGTTTCTGTCTGATCCGTTCTGTGGTTGAGGGGAGATCTCCTCGATTCAATCAAACAGGGCAGAAAGCCGAAACGAAACCTCTCTATCAGCTCACTGAATAGAGTGATAGATGTGGGTTTGTTCGATCACAAATGACTTTCTCTTCTTAATGCCCTTTCGTTGTTACAACATGTTAACAAGACGCACTGCCATAGTTAATATCCTTCTTGCCTGTTTTACGTTACTATGGATACTAGTCTGTCTTTCCGATTTACGCCTTCTCCATACTAGGCGTCAAAGTTACACGCATACAGGGCTTAAGTCTAAGTGGTGCACTCGTCATAACTTTAGTTTGGTCTTAACCTTCGGTTCTACGTCGGACGTAGAGTTACGCCCAGCTGGTGCACTCCACTCCTGGTCATGGAATTTAGAGTACAGTATTTGAACACACCAAATTAAATATTTTGGTTGCAAGTTTGTGTAAATAGGGGATATGACTTTTCAATAAATGCATACCAAACATTTTATTTGTGTTCAAGTGCTTACAAAGCATGTCTTGAAGAAATCCTTGGAGTCGTCACCAAGAACAATCGGAATGCCTTTGAGAACAACAGAGCGCTGTTCAGTCACGTCCGGTGTCTAATGATAGAGATAAAGAAGATAAAGATTAGGTTAAAGGACAAACTCACAAGATGAAAAATGTTGGCCTTTTCCATCTTTTGGAGGGGTTGTTTTAATTATTTTAAAAGGCTTTTGAAGTAGTACCATATCGTCATCAATGTATGTGACAACAAGTTGCTAAGTTATATTACTTACCACCCAGTTGATGCTCTGCATCAGTTTCTGTCCCACCAATCCTTTTTTGACTTGAACAGTTGGATGAAACGTGGGGTGTGCTGGTTCCTACTGGTAACACGATTACATTCGGCAAATACCTGAAAAAGTAGAGAAGGGGGTGGGGTCGGAGATGGAAAACCAGCACATTAGGAAGACATTAGTTTAAATCATAACAATTGTGCAAGCAGGCAACCACTATGGCTTAGATAGAAAGACATGGTACACTTATAGCCCACAACAATTTAATATTGTATGCTGAGATTTCAGGACTCTATAATTAATTAGTACTGTTTTGATTTATTGCTGCAACGTCGTGTTTACGATTGAAAAAAGGGTCTTTATAGCCAAGGTTCGGTACACGGGAGATCAGTCAGTAAGGCTACCAAAGCAGACGAGGAGCAGACAGGGACCGGGTCAGGACACGAAGCTGGGTCAGGTACACGGGGAATCAAGATACTAGGAATAAACACTGCTGGAACGCTATAACAAAGACGAACTGGCACTGAAGGGAATGTGGATGCAGACAAAGTAGACAGGGAGAGATGATAATGGGGCACAGATGAGGCTAATTAGGGATGGGAAGCAGGTGGAGTTCAATTAAGGGCAGGGAAGCTATGATATGTAGTTTGTGCAGAACATATTACGTTTTAAAGATCGTTTTTGCTAGTTAGCACCGGAAGTAGCATCAGCCTGTTTTCACTAAGGGCTAATGCTAACGCTTCTTGTGAGACTTGTGTTTTGTTTCGGTAAAAATGGCTCATATCGTCAGATTGCTGAGTTTTTTCCCGTTATTTGAGTATAAGACATTCATAGCTTTTTAAATATTAAGAAGCCCCCAGACGCTGTCTCCTGCAGTGACGCGTTTTTCCCCCGGTATCGGGGGGGGCCGGGCTTAAGAGGTTGAGTGTGCCATATTGAACCTTGAGTGCATTCAAATATTTAAACGTGCAAAGGCATTCCTTATGGAGGCATGGGGGTGGTGATGTTTGAGGAGGTAATGCTTCAGTAAAAAGCCTCTTTTTCAGAGCAAAATGAGCAGAACTTACAGGTCCACTGCATCTGAGGTTTTCAATACGACGCTGATGATGGCTTCTGATTCAGAACATCTGATTCGGCAGTTACTATAAGTGGAAAGTTAAGGGACATTTAATTTACGGCACTGAGCGAACAATCCTCCGTGTTTGAACCTCTTAAATCGCTGCATAGCCGATTTATTTGGACTGGATGATCCCAGAGAGTCTAGAGATTATTTATAACACAGTTTGAGATTTGTGAAACCTTTATTCTCTTTGTGAAAATACAAACAAGGGAGATTTCAGTGCTTTTTTTACATGTAGACCACATTAGACCAGGTCCTGATCTAAAACCACTAGACCTACTGTAGACTCATCAAATCTGGACTGATACAAGAAGGCCTAAAGGCTTGCCCAGCTGGGAGGTTCACTCTCTGATTCTGATCCTGGCCTGCTGCAGCAACCTCAGCCTTCCACCTGTGTTTGGATTTTCACAAATATAATAAAGGTTTCACAAATCTCAAACTGTGTTATAAACAATCTTAAGAGTCTCTGGGATAATCCAGTCCAGATTTGATGAGTGTAGGTCTAGTGGTTTTAGATCAGGACCTGGTCTAAGTGGTGAAGATGCGAAAAAAGCATTGAAATCTCCCTTGTTTGTATTTTCACAAATAGAATAAAGGTTTCACAAATCTCAAACTGTGTTATAAAGAATCTCTAGACTCTCTGGGATGATCCAGTCCAAATAAATCGGCTATGCAGCGATTTAAGAGGTTCAAACACGGAGGGTTGTTTGCTCAGCGCTGTAAAATAAATGTCCCTTAACTGCCGAATTGGATGCTCGGAATCGGAAGCCAACTTCAGCGTCGTGTTTTCAATCTGCTTGGCAAATCTAAAAAACAAGAACGACAAACCAACAAAAATAATCAAACATCACGTATACAACAATTTAGAAACTACAGTGTTGTATTTACCTGATTCAGAATACAAAATGTGTATTATGAAATAAGTGAAAGTGAGAAGAGGACTAAATTGCATCCATGCTAGTGTTGTGATCAAATTCTATTGATAAGATAAAGCTCTTACGCTGCTGCTCATAGACAAAATACAAACGATCAGAGAGGAATTGTGTAGTGTGTAAAAATACCTTTTACTGCTGTGATTGTGGAATGTGTGGAGTTGCCACCATCTGTTAAAGCCTGAATGGGGAAGAATAAAATAATTGAAAGCAGCTATTTCTAACAAAAACATAGACATTTAATCGATTATATCAAAGATTGCAAACATGACAAATCATCACCACACATTTTTTTAAATATGGCATAGCCTTTAAATCACAAAGACCTAGATATTACAACCACCATGAATGCCTTCTGCAGGTCTCCAAAGAGATGTTGATCTCAATGGGATTTTCACCTGGTTAAATAAAGGCTACAAACAAACAATCAAATACATAATATTCAACTGAGTATGCCAGCCAACATCTTCACTATTATAACAGAATACATTGAATGTAAACACTATACTCTTTTTAAATGTAGACTAATATCAGAACAGTGATTTAAGTGTACAGAGCACAGTTCACTTTTATGCTATGCTAATTTAAATCAAGATTCACCAAATGCACTTTAAACATTTCATGCAGGAGTAAAACAACCATTTCAGTTCAGTGTTTCCCCTACCATTGTCTTGGAGGGGTGCTGCGCCCGCCAACGGAGCCCCGCGCCCCCCCTGAAATTCAAGGTGTTTTTAAAAAAATAAATAAAAATGTTTTATATATATATATAGCACCAAATTGCAACTAATCTATATATACAGTCACTTTTCACATTGAACATGTGCTCTTTCATTAAATAAACTAAACGCTTTCATTTTAAGTTGTGAGTTTAGTGTTTGTTACCCTAAGAAATACTGATGGATTAATCAATAACAATAATCCACAGGTCCTCTCTCTGCTCCAGAGGATTTAAAAAAACATATCCCAATGCCGGAACCCTGCAATGGAAATGCAATCTCCCGGTCCCGCACCGCAACCCGCTCGGAGTAGGCCTATACTGATTAGCGCTCACACGTTGTGAAGTGTAACTTTATAATTTGTTGTAATATATAAAACTAAAAACAGCCACAAGTCACGGCATTAGGCTAAAACAATGACATGAATAATTAAGTTACTCACGTACTTTGTTCAATGCCTTCTAAACAGAACCTCACTATATACAGAAAGCACTTTTATGCACTTAAATCAAGTCAGCCCTCGTCTATCTCCGTATATTAAATGTTGACACTCTTAAGACTACCTCCTGGGCCAAGCTGCAACAGGATTTCACCACATTATGTCCGCAATAGTTAAGATAGCATTAGCTAACGTTAGCTAATCTTATTTTAACTAGCAAGCATATAAACCTTGAGATTAAATACAACAAGACAAAAGAAAAAGAAAAAAAAACATTTCCACTAACTGAGTTTTTTAAAATTAGCTCACATCAATTACATTGAGTTAGGTAGATTTTTCGACCACTTATTACAGGTTAATTATTTAAACTGAGTGTTGATAACAAGTTAATACTAAATAAGTAAGGCTTACTTATTCATTCTTATTTAACACGATTTTAGGTTTTACAAAAAACATTTTCATGTCATGTCACAGCTTCCACATTGTATCTTTCCCTACAGTGAACTCAGAGAAGATGTCTCTGACCTTTTCCTAATACAACTAAAGTATAGAACACGTTTCCAGAGGGAAGCGAGAGTACATGAAAACAGCATCCTATAAAGGTGAGTAGAGTGTGTCACTCTCAAAATAACACCTTCTCTTTTGCTGTATCTGTGGAGAAGATAGGAATCAATGCCGCGTGCAGGTGATGTTCTATGTGATCACTGTCAAAAGCCATTTGGGCCAGGAAATGAGAAGGCAGCGACTTGTGGAGGTCCTCCAAAATGATACTTATCTGCCAATCACAGAGGGAATCTGAGATAAGGTAAAAAAGTGGACCGTAAGTGGAGAGACACAAGGAAGTGAGGTGTTTGTCGAGAAGTGAGGGTGAGGAGGTAAATGAAAGGGTGATGGAGAGAGACACGGGGGGAGAGTGTTCAGATTGCAGGAGAGCAATGGAGGTAGAATGGGAGTGGGTAATAGACTGCTGCTGAAATAGCACACGTGGGTCATGAAAAAGAGAAGGAGGGTGCGGGGAGAGAAAGGAAGTGTGACTCAGACAAATACCAAATGAGTGAGTGAGAGGGAAAAAAGGAAACTGTAATGGAAAGAGACAATCTGACTTTCTTTCACATTGCGCAGTTGGAAAAGATTCCAATCTTGCCTCAAAGTGAACATTAGATGGAAATGTCATCTCCATACAGGTCATTTACTTCCCTGCTTAAAATATACTCTTCAAAATGCAAAGGCCAGGAGACGAGTGTGCACAGTGTCGTGATGAAAAGCAGGTGGAAAGTCCTGGGACATTTTCTAAAACTCTAAATATTATTGAGCTCGAAAAATGCAACATTAAAAGGATCAATGGAACATTGTTGTCCACTATATTGGTACATTTGGAAAGGACTATAAAATGGCAAACTTATAAACTCCCTATCAAAGTGAGTGATTCCAGACAGAGCAACTTTTCATTGCATGGACAATATTTTTGCAAAAAATCCCAGAATGCAAACACTTTTCGAATGATGCATTTATACATTTCAACACTATACAATACAATATATTATAGATTATTTTAGATAAAGCCACACTGCAGTATACTAGGCAATGACATGTAACCTCACCTTTTCAGCTTTAAAAATGAATATCATTGTAACGACTGAATGAACACAAGTAGAGGACTCAATAGCACGACTCAGACAGAGGCTTAGGATGCAAAAAAGGGTCTTTATAGCCAAGGTTCGGTACACGGGAGATCAGTCAGTAAGGCTACCAAAGCCGACGAGGAGTAGACAGGGACCGGGTCAGGACACGAAGCTGGGTCAGGTACACGGGGAATCAAGATACTAGGAATAAACACTGCTGGAACGCTAGGAAGAACGAAGACGAACTGGCACTGAAGGGACTGTGGATGCAGACTAAGTAGACAGAGGTGATAATGGGGCACAGGTGAGGCTAATTAGGGGTGGGAAGCAGGTGGAGTTCAATCAAGGGCAGAGAAGCTGCAACTGAAATGAGAGAAACAAAAATGAAAACAGGAACAATAACAAAAACATCAACATGCTGGCTAGGGCTTTACAATCATGGCGTATACTGTTGAGAATGTTGCAGGGTAAAAAGATATAGGGTGCTGTACTTCTGCAGATTGTAATCCCCTCTGAGCCAAAATGATTTTTGATTCAGCTTCCAGTACTCGTGCACAATGACAGCAGTATGGAGCATCACCTGGGGCCTGTACAACGAAGCTGGTTCAACATAACCCGGATATGTTTGAGTTAGCCGGTTGGCCTATCCAAAACATACGCGCTCTCGCTAAACAGTACTACGACGCGGGTTATCAAGTGGATCGCTCAAGCCAGCCATGGCCTATCTACACTGAACAAAAATATAAACGCAACACTTTTGTTTTTGCTCCCATTTTTCATGAGATGAACTCAAAGATCTAAAACATTTTCTATCGACACAAAATAACCATTTCTCTCAAATATTGTTCACAAATCTGAACAAATCTGTGATCGTGAGCACTTAGATATAATCCATCCCACCTCACAGGTGTGGCATATCAAAATGCTGATTAGACAGCATGGTTATTGCACAGGTGTGCCTTAGGCTGGACACAATAAAAGGCCACTCTGAAACGTGCAGATTTGCTTTATTGGGGGGGTCTGGGGGGGTCCGAAAACCAGTCAGTATCTGGTGTGAGGGGTAGGATTAGGGTTAGGGTAATGTTGTGAATCGAGTGGCTTGTGTTCGTCGTCCATAACATACGCCTGCCCATACCATAACCCCACATGGGCCACTCGATTCACAACATTACCCTAACCCTAACCTTACCGCTCACACCAGATACTGACTGCTTTTCGGACCCCCCCAGACCCCCCCAATAAAGCAAAACTGCACGTTTCAGAGTGGCCTTTTATTGTGGCCAGCCTAAGGCACACCTGTGCAATAATCATGCTGTCTAATCAGCATCTTTGTTCTGACACCATAGGGTATTGGCACCCCCTAGTGGCAAAACGTCGGTACTGTAGCTTTAAGGCACCAAATAGCGCGACTCTCCTTCTTGTGTTTTAGTTTACACAGCAAAGCCATGCAGAGCACATCGTAGCTCAGTTCTATACCACAGATCATTTTGTTTAATCCTTGGAGTAGATCTGTCTGTAAGTACTAACTTACCTGTGTGCGAAGTTATGTTTCAAAAATGTGGTTTAATTGATTGTGTGGTTTCAATGTTTAAGATAAGCTAAGCTAACTAGCTGCTAAGCTAACGGACATAGCTCATTCTTAGCATAGGCTGTTGATTATACTGCACTCTATTTGCATTATGTTGCACATGTATTATTTCAATTGTGTAACTTGTGTTGTATTATTCTGTTTATTCTTGCAGTTTTAAAATTTCAAGCCTCAGTAAATGGTCAACTCAACAACTGTCTTCTGAGTCTTTGTTAGCTATCTGTTAAGCTATGCAGTGTGACGCATACGCAAGGGCAGAATAGTAAAAAGACACTACTCAGCTGGAAAGGCAGCGAAATAATTCTGTGATCAGCACGCTACTACTTCAACCTAAAGACTCATTCATCAGACAGCAGTAAGATGAATGACCAGGAAGAAGAACTCCGGTCTGTGGAGACCAGGTCCCGGGCCTCAAGTCACAAGTCATCAACAAGGTCAAGCAAGTCATCTGCCAGTGCTGCAGCGACAAAGGCAAGAGCTAAAGCCGAAGCAGCAAAAATAAAGGTATCCTTCGCAGAAAGGGAGGCAGCCATGATGAGGCAGAAAGCAGAGGTGGAGGCAAACCTTTATGTGTTGAAGCTGGAAAGTAAAGCTGTAGCCGCATCTAAAGAGGCAGCCATATTTGAAGCAGCTGCAGCAGATTTCGAAGAAGGACATCTTTGTGAGTTACAGGATGTAGCTCAGGAGGATCCAGCAAGACGCACAACAGAATACATTGATAAACATTCATTTTTACAAAACACTCACCAACAGTTTCAAAACGTGGAAACACAGAAACTCACTTCTCACAATAACGGACAGCAGGGCATACATTGGCCACACAAGGGTGCAGATGAGCACAAACCCACTGAGGACCTACACTATGCATCTCTTCCTGTCTCTCCAGCATTCGTTCCAAATAACTACTCAGCTCCAACTCCTCATACTCCTGATCTTGCTCAGTATCTCGTGAGAAAAGAGATGGTGAGTTCTGGGCTCCTTGCCTTTGATGATCGTCCAGAAAATTACTGGGCATGGAAATCATCATTCCAAGCAGTTACAAGGGAGCTGTATCTGTCTGACCACGAAGAGCTCAACCTACTTGTCAAATGGCTTGGACCGGAGTCAGCAGCACATGCAAAGCGGATAAGGTCAGTGCACGTTCATAACCCCACAGCAGGTGTCAGTATGATATGGAGGCGCTTAGAGGAATGTTATGGATGCCCAGAGGTGATCGAAAATGCCATTCTAAAACGAATAGAGACATTTCCAACCACCTCAAACAAAGACATCCACCAGCTCAGAGAGCTAGGTGACTTGCTACTGGAGATAGATGCTGCTAAATCTGGTGGATTCCTGCCTGGCCCTTCAAAATGGACGCCCATCCTTTCTTAAGCCGTGCACGAACAGCATTCAGGTGAAGGAGAGGTTAAATGGTCCAGCCAAGCATCAGCTTCCAGCCCCTTCTCACAGCCTGGAAAACGTCCTTAATGGAAGTTTAGATTGTATAGGAGAAAGTGTGTTTCGAAGAACACCTGATGACGACAAACCAGCCCTGTCTGTGGATGACAAGGTCTTTCTCCGAATCATGGAAAACGAGGTGTATATGGATGATGAAAACCACTGGGTGGCACCACTGCCCTTTCGCTTCCCCCGCAAGCCCCTTCCTAATAACAGGGAACATGCCTTGCAGCGTCTCTCCTCTCTCCAGCGCTCATTCAGAAGGAGACCAGACATGAAAGAGCATTTCTTTGACTTCATGCAGAAGGTCATTGACAACCACCAAGCCGAGCCAGCTCCACAACTGCAGCATGGACAAGAGTGCTGGTATTTGCCTACATTTGGTATTTACCACCCGCAAAAACCAGGGAAAATAAGAGTAGTTTTTGATTCCAGCTCTCAGTACAAAGGAGTGTCATTGAACGACATTCTCCTCAGTGGACCCAACCTCAACAACACTCTAATTGGGGTCCTACTGAGATTCAGAAGGGAGCAAATAGCTGTCACAGCTAACGTAGAACAGATGTTCTATTGTTTCAAGGTCAGACAGGACCATCGCAACTTCCTGCGGTTTTTGTGGCACAGAGACAACGACCCAGATAAGGAGATGGTTGACTACTGGATGACAGTGCACGTGTTTGGGAACAGTCCATCACCAGCAGTAGCAACATACGGGCTGAGAAAAGCTGCAGAGCAAGGGGAAACTGAACATGGCACAGACTCAAAGGAGTTTGTATTCAGGAACTTTTATGTCGATGATGGACTAATTTCAGTGTCAAAAGAAGATGAAGCCATTGATCTGCTACGGCGAACCAAGAGCCTACTGGCTGAGTCTAATTTGAGGCTTCACAAAATAGCTTCAAACAGTGCCAGGGTCATGGAGGCCTTTCCTCTTGAAGAACGAACAAGCGACTTTAAAGATCTAGATCTGGGAGCCGACCCTTTCCGGGTTAGGGTTAGGGTCTCCAACGGAGTCTGGGCATAAGCTGGGAACTCAATAATGACAGTTTCACCTTTAAAGTTTCACAGGACATTAAACCGTTCACTCGTCGAGGCATACTGTCCACTGTGAACAGTCTCTTTGATCCCCTGGGATTTGCATCTCCCATCACTGTGCAAGGCAAGGCGTTGGTAAGAGAACTTTCTTCAGAGCAGTACGAGTGGGACGTCCCACTCCCACCAGAGAAGGAAGCTCAGTGGAAAGCTTGGACTGACTCCTTAACTGAGCTAGAACAGATTCAAGTACCTTGACCATATACCCCGGTCTCAATGTCATCTTGCAAACAAACAGAACTTTGTGTTTTCTCAGACGCTTCTACAAGGGCAATTGCTGCCGTAGCATACCTACGTGTTCTTGACCCTGATGGGAAATGGCATGTAGGCTTTGTGATGGGCAAATCAAAGCTAGCTCCTTACCCATTGCACACCATACCTCGCCTGGAGCTGTGTGGGGCAGTCTTGGCGGTTGAACTGGCAGAACTAATCAAGTCTGAGATTGACTTGGAGTTTAAGGCAGTCAGGTTCTTCACGGACAGTCGTGTTGTTCTTGGCTACATCTACAACAATTCAAGGCGGTTCTACACCTACGTAGCTAACAGAGTAGCTCGCATAAAGAACAGTACTAACCCAGAACAGTGGCTCTATGTGAAAACTGAAGTGAACCCTGCTGACCACGGAACAAGGCCAATACCAGCAGCTTGTCTGATGTCATCCAGTTGGTTTTTTGGCCCTCAATTTCTCCGTCAGACAGACACAGAGCAAGAAAATAAGACTGAATCATTTGAACTTGTGCAACCAGAGACTGATAAAGAAATGTATCCTCAAGTTCTCTCTCTTGCAACCAAGTTCACAGAGCAGAGTCTCGGATCACAACGGTTCAAACATTTCTCTACTTGGAAGGCTATAGTAAGAGGCAACACTCATTCATGTAGCCAAGTCCTATTCCAGCAAGTCTCACACTGTAGAGTGCAATGGATGGCATCACTGCAAACAGTCACACACCTCAGAGCTCTCTCAGGCCAAAACAATCATCTTGAAGGCAGTGCAGCAGGATGTTTACAAGAACGAGGTGGACTGCGCAACTCAGGGCATTAATGTTCATCGCCACAGCTCTCTTGTGAAACTGGACCCATTTCTTGACAAGGATGGATTGCTGAGAGTTGGGGGTCGCATCCATAAAGCCCAATTGGAAGACCAAGAGAAACATCCACTCATCCTGCCAGCCAGTCATCATGTTGCCACTCTCTTAGTCCGACACTATCATGATCAAGCAGCTCACCAAGGTCGCCATTTAACAGAGGGCGCACTGCGCACTGCCGGTGTCTGGATAGTAGGAGGGAAGAGGCTCATTTCGAGTACAATATTCAAATGTGTCATCTGCAGGAAGTTGAGAGGCAAGTTTGAGGTTCAGAAAATGTCCGATCTGCCTGCTGACAGACTGTCCATGGATCCACCTTTTACACATGTAGGGCTTGATGTCTTTGGTCCATGGAGTGTGATAACTCGTCGCACAAGAGGTGGTGCTGCTGAGAGTAAAAGATGGGCAGTCATTTTCACATGTCTCAGTATGAGAGCTGTTCACTTGGAGGTTATTGAAACCATGACCACCTCAAGTTTCATTAATGCCTTGAGGCGCTTCCTGTCGATTCGTGGACCTGTCAAACACCTCAGGTCAGACAGAGGCACAAACTTTATTGGAGCATGCAGAGAGCTTCAGATAAACACGGACGATCCTGAGATCAAGGACTATCTGCAAGACCATGGTTGTACATGGATATTTAACGCACCTCATTCCTCACATATGGGTGGAGCTTGGGAGAGGATGATTGGTGTGGCTCGACGGGTCCTTGATGCACTGCTGTTGAAGAATAAGGATAAACTGACCCATGAAGTCCTGGCCACTTTGATGGCTGAAGTTATGGCCATCATGAACGCCAGGCCTCTGGTTCCCATCTCTTATGATATAGACCTTCCTGAGATACTCTCACCTGCTACTCTTCTTACCCAGAAGGCGAGTGTGACACCCACACCCCCGGGGGACTTTGAACTGGATCACCTATGTAAGGCACAGTGGCGCCAGGTTCAGAGCTTGGCAAACTCCTTCTGGAAACGGTGGAAGCAGGAGTATCTGGCAACTCTTCAGCCTCAGAGGAAGTGGACCGAGGATCGGCCTAATCTCCAGGATGGTGACGTTGTTTTGTTAAAGGACGTTCAAGCACAACGTAATGACTGGCCTCTTGGTCTGATAGTAAAGGCCATTCCAAGTTCGGACGGCAAGGTGCGAAAGGTCATGGTGAAGACCTTAGGTCAAGGGACAGCTAAAGAGTACCTTAGGCCCATCAGCGATGTGGTGTTACTGATACCAAGGGTAAAGAGATGTAAATAGTGGTAAACAGGTTTACCAAGCGGGGAGTGTTCTGACACCATAGGGTATTGGCACCCCCTAGTGGCAAAAGTCGGTACTGTAGCTTTAAGGCACCAAATAGCGCGACTCTCCTTCTTGTGTTTTAGTTTACACAGCAAAGCCATGCAGAGCACATCGTAGCTCAGTTCTATACCACAGATCATTTTGTTTAATCCTTGGAGTAGATCTGTCTGTAAGTACTAACTTACCTGTGTGCCAAGTTATGTTTCAAAAATGTGGTTTAATTGATTGTGTGGTTTCAATGTTTAAGATAAGCTAAGCTAACTAGCTGCTAAGCTAACGGACATAGCTCATTCTTAGCATAGGCTGTTGATTATACTGCACTCTATTTGCATTATGTTGCACATGTATTATTTCAATTGTGTAACTTGTGTTGTATTCTTCTGTTTATTCTTGCAGTTTTAAAATTTCAAGCCTCAGTAAATGGTCAACTCAACAACTGTCCTCTGAGTCTTTGTTAGCTATCTGTTAAGCTATGCAGTGCGACGCATACGCAAGGGCAGAATAATCTTGATATGCCACACCTGTGAGGTGGGATGGATTAATCTCGGCAAAGGAGAAGTGCTCACTATCACAGATTTTTTCAGATTTGTGAACAATATTTGAGAGAAATGGTTATTTTGTGTATATAGAAAATGTTTTAGATCTTTGAGTTCATCTCATGAAAAATGGGAGCAAAAACAAAAGTGTTGCGTTTATATTTTTGTCCAGTCTAGTTAGGTGCGCGTTCACATGAAAGGGGTGGTATTTGGAGCATTCGACCAATCACAGACATGGAGAAGCGTACTGACAGCGCAGCGTCATACTTCCTGAATG
This sequence comes from Champsocephalus esox, assembly GCA_036324585.1. Taxonomy (NCBI): domain Eukaryota; kingdom Metazoa; phylum Chordata; class Actinopteri; order Perciformes; family Channichthyidae; genus Champsocephalus; species Champsocephalus esox. The sequence continues at coordinate 38,954,308 of CM070482.1, read as the reverse complement.
AAAAGTCAACCATAATATTAGACATATGAAGAAGTTAAACTTTAAACATCCATGACTTAAACACTTTATCCAGGATCAAAGCCACAGAGCTGCACCTGCAAGGTGAACACAGCTGGGAACAGAACAAGTGTTTGAATGCGTACATTAACAGGTTTATGATATCACTGCCCGTCTAAAACATGATCTGACTTTAATTACATTTGTCTCGAGTCTTTTCATCAACTTAATGTGTTGCTTAAAATAATACTTCTGCATACAGTATGTGACACTGTGAGTGTTGCACGGCCAGATACGGCTCAGCTGACTGATAAGGAGAGATATGATACATTATGATGTGATATGCCGCGGAATGTGTGTAATGTTACTCTGATCCGGTTACTTATGTTGTGGCAGATATGTAAGTACGCTTTCTTAACGCTAATGTTATAATAGTCAGATTGTTCTGAAGATGGAGGTGATATTCTATTTATGTTCACGTTCACACAGTCGGTGATTTCTGCCGGCCGTCTTTCCTGCGACGGCAGCTTTTCTGTATTTCCTTTCTCCTGTAAATGACTTGATCGCTTTAAACTCCGCACACTGAGCTCTGATTGGTCAGCAGGCGGTGCTTTCACTGAGTTGAGCTCTTAGCCTGCAACCTAACCAGGGGCCTGTACTACGAAGCTGGTTCAACCTAACCCGGATATGTTTGAGTTAGCCGGTTGGCCTAATCCAAAACATACGCGCTCTCGCTAAACTGTACTACGACGCGGGTTATCAAGTGGATCGCTCAAGCCAGCCGTGTCCTATCTAGTTAGGTGCGCGTTCACATGAAAGGGGTGGTATCTGGAGCATTCGATCAATCACAAACATGGAGAAGCGCACTGACAGCGCAGCGTCATACTTCCTGAATGAAAAGTGAACTTTAATACCAGTCAAATATGAAGAAGTTAAACTTTGAACATCCATAACTTAAACACTTTATCAGGATCAAAGCCACAGAGCTGCACCTGCAAGGTGAATACAGCTGGTAACAGAACAAGTGTTTGAATGCATACATTAACAGGTTTATGATATCACTGCCCCGTCTAAAACACGATCTGACTTTAATTACATTTGTCTCGAGTGTTTCGTCAACTTAATGTGTTGCTTAAAATAATACTTCTGCATACAGTATGTGACACTGTGAGTGTTGCACGGCCAGATACGGCTCAGCTGACTCAGATAAGGAGATATGTGATACATTATGAAGTGATATGCCGCAGACTGTACTTAATGTACTCTGATCCGGTTACTTATGTTGTGGCAGATATGTAAGTACGCTTTCTTAACGCTAATGTTATAATAGTCAGATTGTTCTGAAGATGGAGGTGATATTCTATTAATGTTCACGTTCACACAGTCGGTGATTTCTGCCGGCCGTCTTTCCTGCGACGGCAGCTTTTCTGTATTTCCTTTCTCATGTAATATGACTTGATCGCTTTAAACTCCGCACACTGAGCTCTGATTGGTCAGCAGGCGGTGCTTTCACTGAGTTGAGCTCTTAGCCTGCAACCTAACCTGGTCCCGACCAGGTTAGCCGCTAAGCATAAGTTACCATGGAGATCTAGCCTGCTAAAAAGAGAACCAGCTTCGTAGGACCGGAAAGCCGGAGTTTCCCCTGATGTTAGCCGCTAAGCTAAACTCCTGCTTCATAGTACACTCCCCAGACCAGCAGGTAGCATCATCTCAGCTGAAGTGATATCAGGCACTCAGCCGCTGACATTCAGACAGCACTACAAAATGTCAATCTTGTAATGTACTCTATAGTGTAGTGAGTGATTTCAGTGTCCATTAGGGGTGTTGAAAATAATCGTTTCTACGATGCATTGCGATGCGGACGTGGACGATTCGGTCTCGATGCAGTGACGGAAGATAATCGGTTATAGAGTAGTAACGTTGCTTCCTGATTTTCCGGCCGCGGCTTTTTTCTGTCACTTTAATATCAAATCGGTCGGTGACGCAGAGATCAGGGAACAGACGTGACAGCGGCACAGCAACACGGAGCAGTCTGCTTTATCCACCAACACAAGGACACCAGTCCAGAACCCACAGCAGCAGGACCCGCTCTCAATCACTCCGTGTCGCTGCCGCTCAGAGACGCTGTGTCTCTGAGCGGCAGCGACACGGAGTGTGACAGGGATTTATGTTTTTCAAAAATAATCGCGTTACAATCATGTCAGGTTTTTGGTGGATTTCCTTAAGTCTTGGATTGCAAAGTATGAATGTCCTCTAGCAATTTTCAGACGATATATAGGGGAGAGTGGGGTAATTTGTGCCAAGGGGCAATTAGTGCCACCCCTGTTATCTAGAAAACCATAGAAGAAGTTGGTCATGTGACCACATATTTTTGAAGAGGCATCCATTTCAATCATCCTGCAAAGAAGGGAGACACATGGCTTGAGAAGAACGCACATTTAAGTTAAAAAAACTATTTTTTGCCCTCCAAAGTAAAATGTATATGATCAAGGTTTTTTGATTGCTGTGTTTGAACAATTTAGACAACTTTGAAAACAGTTCACACATGTGTTAGTGCTTTAGTAAGCTACACCATGGGTCTATACAGTTAGCATGATGCTAGCTCAAAACGGCTGGGGGATGCATTTTTTTCAAAATGGTGGGCATGGGGTGATTTGTGCCAAAGGGCCTGGGTTAAGTTGTGCCAGTGGCACAACTTACCCCAACTTATGATTATTTACTATATATTACTTTATTGTATTTTATTGTTATTGTACATTGTATTCTTACATTTGATCACTAAAACTATGTGACATTCTTAATTTTAGACCAAAATCCATCATTCCACGCAAATACAAAAGGAAGACAGACAGGGTTTCAACTCCTCTTGAGGAGTTGGAAAGAGCAGTGAAAGAGGTGCAACAGGGGAAGACCATACGTCAGGTTGGAAAGGAGATGAAGATCTGCAGGATGACCATAAAAAGATATATGGATAAGAAAACAATAGGAGAAGTAACAAAGCCAGGCTATGAAAGAACAGCAGTCGCCAAAGGAGTCTTCAATGAGAACATGGAGAAAGAGCTGGCTGACCATATTAAGACACTAGCAGCAATGTTTCATGGCATCGGTGTCATGAAATGCCGTGAACTGGCTTTTGAGTCCTTTCCTTGAAGCAGATCCAGATCCAGGAGAGCCACCTGCCACTCTCACAAATCCCGAGCACTTATCAAATGACAAATCTTGTTCTTCTGCTCACTTGGGTTATGTGTCTCCAGAAGTCATTCTTCCCTTGCCAAAAGCCACAGAAAGAAAAAAAAATTGTAAGAAAGAAAGTGAAAACAAAAATCGTGACCGACACACCCGAGAAGATGGAGTTGGAGAAGGCTCACAAAGAAAAAGAAGACAAAAAGGCTGAACAGGAAAAGAAAAAGAATGAAAGAGAGAAGAAAAGGGCTCTGAAAGCTGCACATCAAACCAAAACAAGAAGAAAACAGCTGTGTACAGTAGCTCAGAAGAAAGCTCCACCACCAATGATGAGGCAGAAGATGGCCTGGAGAAGACACACAGCAGAGAAAAGGAACGGGCTGAAAAGAAGAAAAGGAGTGGAAATAAGAAGGGGGCTCTGAAAGGGTCAAAACCAACCAAGCCCAAAAAGAAAGTGCTCTCCAGTAGCTCAGAAGAGAGTGACTTTCCGATGCCACTTAGCGATGCCACTCATTATGAGAGTTCAGATGTCCAGAGTGATGATGATGATGATGATGATGATGATGATGATGATGATGATGATGATGATGATGATGATGATGATGATGATGATGATGATGATGATGATGATGATGATGATGATGATGGTGACAAGGATCTCTTTGCTGGTGACTTTGTCAATGTGAAGTTTGCAGGTAAAAAATCCAAATCCTATAACTATGTTGGATTGGTGGAGAATGTTGAAGGTGACGAGATCAGTGCAAAGTTTCTGATGATCTGTTTTACTTCAATTATCAATGGCACAATTTACCCCAGTGTATTGTCTCTAATGGCACAACTTACCCCGCACCGGGGGCAAGTTGTGCCACAAAACCACTTTTTTTTCTAAAGCTATATTTCTCAAACAGTTTATTTAAGATCTGAAGTGATTGTTCCCAGGGATGCACAACATCCTAAACTATATGTACATATTTTAGTTGGAGGCATTACTGTAATCCCCTTGCTTTAAAGGCACTTTAAGTAAAAATTGGCACTACTTACCCCACTCTCCCCCTACGTGTGTAAAGTTTGTGAAGGCAGGAGGAAAAAAGCTCCCGCGATCACCGTCTCCTCTCCGTTCCTCCAAGCCCCGCCCCCTCCCTGAAAATAATGAGTGACAGGCTGACAGTGACCCGATAGAAACTTTATTATTCACTAAATCACTGAGATATAATGAAGCTAACTTAGCCCTCATGCATTCATGGGATTTATGTAACAGTGAGACAAAGAATGTAAGTGTGCACCCACATGCAGTATTTTAGTTTGTATATGCTGTTGTAAATCCTCCTGTTGTCTGCTGTGTTCAGACTCAAGTCCTGTGTGTGAGGCCTCATTCAGGACATTCAGTGTCCTTCCTTAACAGCAGGTCGTTGCTAGAAGCTGCAGCTAGACTGCAGGAGCATTAGCTTTTTGTTTTTGAGGATGGAACAACTTCACACACGGAGGCTAGACCTATACAATTCATTTATTTTGGTTTATAAATTAATGTCAAGACATTTATGTTATTGATTTCTGAAGCACTTTCTAAATAATAAAAAGAGAGTTCATATGTATTTACTGCATGTATGCATTGATGAAAAATAAGCCATGTGCAGTAATATAGAACATTGAGGATGCAACGCATTGGTATGAATCGTGATGCACCGGGATATCGAACCGAATCGAATCGTTGACAGGATAATCGTAATCGAATCGAATCGTGAGACCAGTGAAGATGCACAGCCCTAGTGTCCATGTCCACTGTTTTCTAAGTATCCCACAATGCAAAGTACCACTTTTGATGGATGCCTTCATTACAGTATACAAAACACAAAAGCTGAAAGTGTTTATGCAAACTAAAAAGTATGGTCATAATTCACTGCACTCTTTGAAGGAACCAATCATTGTTTATCATATACTAGGAGGACATTAGTGAATTAGGAGTTGATTTTAAACACACCTAAGACTTTGAATGGGCAAAATGGGAATAAAATAAAAGCAGACATTTGTAAAGATTAAAACAATAATGTATCATTGTAAAGGTTCAGCCTTGATTATTCTCAGTTTGTTAAGTTATTGATTCTGTTTTTAATTATGAGCTAATATCGGAAACATTGGGGCTTGTACAATACGTTTTTGAAAAGCACAGCGGGTACTAACACAGGGAAGATTTTCACTTGACAGAGTAATACTCAACATCCATTACACATTTCTTCTTTTTGTTACATTGGTTTCTGTCTGAGGGCTCAGTTGGAAAACAAAAGTGTACAAATGTGTCTCAGCTCTGCAGGATGTACCGAGCTTTCATTTCCCCACAGGAAACATTCTCCTCTGGCAAGCTGGGTGGCTCAGATAAGCAAGTGTGCTGTCAACTCAGCACCTTGGCTTGGTGCTAGAAAACAGTCCAATCAATACATCATTAATCATCGGTTACTTGTGGCCAAGCCGATGTGGACAAGCATTAGAATGGAGGGATTAGTGGGTGGAGAAATGAGCTTGACGGCACGCATGTGAAGTCTCAGAGCTCAGTGAAGGAGTCCAGATAAATGATGACGGGGAATGTGTTCCGAGTGCTGAACTGACCCTGATGGATAGCAGCTGCAGGCAGGAGTGTGTGTGTATAGGTGGCAGTGTGTGTGGTTCATGTTTCATACATGCCCGGACGGTGTTCTTCCTTCCATTTCCTCATGATGGCTTCATCATGTGAGTGCATCCACTCGTAACTGCTTTGCTACAATCAGCATCCTGAGCAATCTGTCCGACTGATTCACAGCCCTGACTCATCCGGGCACACTTGTAAAACATGATTCATTTCAATCACTGACATCAAACTTGACAGAGACAAAAGTGAACACAACACTTTTTTGGCGGTATATGTGTGCTGATACACTCTTCACGTACAGACAGGCTATCAGGGATTCTGAGCTACTCGGTGCGGATCAGACTCGCGGACAAAATAATGTTATGTTTATTTTAACAACTTTGTGTATAAATCAGTCATGGCCTGATTTAAATGAATGACATCATATTTAAATAGATATGCGTTGTCTTGTTCTGTGTGTGATACAAACAAAGTGATTTTTAAATATAAAAAGTACAGTATAATATACATACACACCTGAACACCTACTTATATACATAGACATACTCATACAGATATATAGACACATATACACATATGCACACATTAAGAGTTATAATTAAAAAATGAAGGCATTACAATACATACAGTATTTTCTCACTTCTGGAGACATAGAAAAACATATTCATAATTAAAATGGACACATTTTTCATCAAAATTCAAATGAACCCGACTTAAGGGAATTCAATATTTATCTTCTGACAATGGCAAATTAGCACGTAGGAGAAGGCTTAATTTGAACAGAACCTTTCTGAAAACTCTTGCCTACCATCTGTATGTATTCAGCTCAAAAGGAAATACCATTGCATGCGATGGATTCCTGCACACATTACTGCACTCAATAATACATGGTGGGCACTCAGAGTCCCTGTCTGTCTGTCTCTGCCTGTTGTTGGTGCTCCTGCTGAGGGGCCGTGCGAGTGACAAGCGGGGCCCGGCGCTCCGACTCCGCTCACACAGACACACTCAAGCCGTTTCCCTCTGCTATAAATGTTTCACCAATTTGTCAAAGCCCTAGGAACAAGCTACCTGCCATGACCTCCTATAGTCCTCCTGTGAGCCGCTGTGGAGAGGAAGAAGGGTTCAATAACTGCCGCCGGCACACGGCAGCAGGGAGAGGAGAGTGGAGCCCCAAATCAGCACCCTGAGGTGCAGGGGACATACTGTTAAATATCTTGATCACTGTGCATCAGTCTGCTGAATCTGAAATATTGATAATATTGAAATTGTGTGACTGTGAGTAAGGTCTGATAACTTGTACAGAGAAAAATACATTGTAAAAACATTTTTTGATGTTATGACTGTTTACAGTATATTTGCATGTACGGAGTCATACACAAATATATTCAAAATTTGAACTGACTAATTTGTCATCAAAATGAAAGAACTGGAATTTAGGGAATGTTTAGATTTCTCTTCTGACAAAGGTAACTAAGCACATATTTATCAAGAGAAGGTCTGATTTGAACATAACATTATAGGAATCTTTAAATAAATAAAAAAGAAGTATCCATATTTATGGTGATTTTCCTCAAACCTGAAGTTAGGAGACAGTGGAGCCCATAGTTAGTCTGCTGAATCTGAAATATTAATAATATGCATATTGTGTGACTGTGAGTAAGGTCTAATAACTAACTGAAACGAAAACACATCTCTTCAAATTGTTTTTATTTTAAGAGATAACATGCTTAGATGAATTACATTGCAAAAAGGATTATTCTTGATCTTCCTTCAAACATAAACCTGAATCGAGCGTGAGAGGCAGTCTGTCTGTACTCTGCCTCGTAACGTGTCTTAATTGGAGCGAGAGAGAATGCAAAGTAGCCCACTGAACTCCGTGGAGCATGCATGTTCACAGTTTATTTTTTTTAATCATGATCTCATTGTGTAATTTAATTTGAACTCTGAATGAACCCTTTACAGTAAAAGCGAAATATTAAAATGTGATCATGATTCTCGTGTACACAAAGAATACAGATGGCAGAAAGCGCATTATTATTATTGTTGACAAAATATGTTGAGCTAAATCAGTACTAAATTGAGATTGACCCAAAAACCTCTCGATGACCGATTTCTTTTGGCATCCCTTTGTCAGTGTTTACTGCCTCCTTCCCTTTCGGTGAACTTCATGTCGTGCTATGCCTGCTCACAGATGTCCTGCCAGCTGATGTTCACACTTGGAAGTCAACTTGGGTCAATCATCTCACATGTTATTGTTGAGGACTAATGTTTTCCCAAACCCAGCTCAAAATGAAAGCCGATTAACCCGTTAGCCGACAACCGTTATCAGTGGAAGAGAATGGGGACATGAAGCCACTTTGATTTGTGGAAGATTAGTCCCAACACAATTCCGCCCCCCTCGGATAAAAGTTAACCCCTTGATCTTTGCCAGGGGAAATGTGCCATGCACTTTAAATGACCCCCTCAAAATCCTACAGCACGATCACACCAATACGACCGTCTCATGCACCGCACAATTCGAAAGCTGTAGACAAAGGAAGGGGATAATTGACCATCATCGTCAGAGTTCACTGTTTTCAGCATGTCTGACACATTTTCCAATAAAGGCGCACTCGCGCTAGCCTTGTTTAGCATCGTTGAACCGTACGGTGCGGTGGGTTTGTGTGAACGCTGGAGTCAGACGGATCAAAAATGCGCTCACTAGTCCGCCATGAGGGGTCGCCTCGGACCGCTTCCTGTTGTTTCTTCCGTGGTGGGGAAGCATTCGAACCAATGGAAATAAGTGTTTCTTTTTCTTTGTAATAGTTTTTGTTAAAAAATGCATTCTTATTTCCTGTTTTGATGAGTGATGTCCTAAAGTCTGCTGGTACTGTATGTGATCCAGGTCAAGACCAACATGACCAGAACCTGACGTTGCGCCGTTGTTACCAAGATATATTGGATATTGCTGTAGGACTATTAAGGAAAAGGATATTTCCTCCCCATGATATTACATTGTTGAACTGTTTGAGTTTAGCCTTCATGAATATAATTCAGCCCAGTTAGAACAATTCAACAAATGATAACCCACAAATTGGTTCCAATCAGGAACTGGAGCATGGGGTGTGAACTCACCATAGGTTTTGGTAACTTGAATGCTTTGAAAGATAGATATCAAGGACCGAACATAAGCAAAGTGGGAAACACACTGGTTTTATATTTGGACCTGAAATGTCAAACCAAAGCATAATTGAATGCTAAAGTATTCCTATATCAGCACAGTGTTATGTTGGTTTAATGTGATGGGTATTGATACTGTACATCACAGCAGGATGTGAGTGTGCATGCGTTACAGTGATTTACTACTCTGACATGAAGGTAATGCACTAAAATGAGTTTCTGCCAGTAACTGACAGTCACACGGTGATTTAATGTGTGTGTGCAATCCATTTAATTACTAAACACACTGCAGGTTCTAATGCACTGTTTACGGACCTTCACTTTTATGGATCTATCAGCCACTTCTGGATCATAGGTAATATTCTTACGGGACCTGAGAAACAACCAGTTTTCCTTCTGAACCCAACATCCCGCTCGCAGGTTTGAAGGGCATTTTGTTCAATAAAATCCCGCAAATATTCCAATTTACCCTAGCCAGAAACAGAAAAATAGTCCGTGGATTCTGAAACTTGCACTCCCTTGAACAAATCATGCATTTTGTATAATACCATTCCCAAAAGGAAACAAATCTTCATGATTTAATTTTACATTTTACCCACAAAAAAAAAGTGCACTCACCAGACCTATACAAACAAATGCCTGCACTCACCACACCCATGAATCCATGGATGACTCGGCTGTAAATAGTTAAATAAATATCACATTTCCCCGTATCATTTCTTCACCAAATGGTGTGTATGTTGGTGATTGGGAACATGTTGGAAAAGTTGTTTGGATGTTTTTTTTATTGAAGAAAAAATATCAAATAAATTCAGCAAGTCGATTGATGGCATTCCAGCTGTTTTTACCTCCACAAAGTCATTTTTAGTCTCTTTACTTCTAGCCATGACGTGTTGTTTCTTTATAGGCCACATTCAACTTAATTCGACAGAAGCAGAAAAAACCCTAAAACTGTGAAGAGGTTTAAAACAGTGCCATTTTCATTGTATATACCTCGTTTGCCTTGGGTATACAACAGTTGCATTTGTTTGTTGCTTAAAATAGGAGATATAAAACCCTTTTATTGGCAGTTGATATTCAGCAGATTACTACAATGTTTTAGAGGTAGGATCAGGATGAGCTGTATTTATTGCCTACTTTGGTCCAGTCTCTTTCAGAATAATCGCGAGCGTGGACTTTAACAACCCTACGTTATACTTTAACTATAATCAGTGGCGAGCCGTGACTTTTATACCTAGGCCCTCTGACCCCCACCTTCCCAAAAAAAAGAAAGAAAAAAATAAGAGTCTCAGCATATACTTCAGCGGAATATCAAAACCACGGCCCGGGTGCAAAATGCATGAATGACTACCACACAAAACAAAACCATTTATATAAACACCTATCATGACAGGGCACCCACAGCCAAGTAACAATTACAAATGAATTAAGTCGGCACGGCGACCCACATTGAAAATTACTCAGGCCTACCTTTCAAATCACTCAAACACAAAGTCCATCCTCCTGTCCTTCTGGATAAAGCACTTGCGGGTCATGCAGCTGATCCTTTGCCACTCCAGTTTATCATTGTAACTCAATCTTCTTTAATTTCTTAAATGTTTTATAAAGCTACATCTGGCACTGTTACGCTTGATACATTTGAATGTTTTAAGTGTTCATTACTGTGCATTGTCCCTGCCAAATAAACGATTAAATAAATAAAATAAATGTAACCCTTCACATTCAAACAGAAACTGAACAGGCAGATTCGAAGGATTCCTTTCTTTGGAAATGTTATTTGAAATATATTTAAATCAAGTTATTTGGGTAAAACTAATGAAAAATATAACTAAAAAAATATATTTTTTAATGTTTTCAAATATTATTTTTTAGAATATCTGACGGCCCTAGGAGAGGGCCTAGAGGGCCCTGACGGCACTCCACTGACTATAATGAGTGTCATATGTATCAGGCAAGATGTGAAGATGTCTGAGAATGGATGCGTAGACATCCAGGATCCAGAGAGGCAGTGGCACGCAGCCCGGCCCTGATGATAGGCTCAGACTGAGATTTCAGAGGACAGGAGGGGACCATGTGTATCCTGTCAGATCACAGACCCCTTACTTCAAAGGTACCGTAGTCATAGATTTATAATCATGTCTAAACTTGTATGAATAATGGTGTGTTCTGAAGAAAAACAAACATGTCAAGGTCTAAAACAGTAAAAAGCACATAGAGGGGCCCAGGACAAAACAATGATCTGACTGGGTGTGTCTGTCCAGCATATAGGCATTAGGGAGTGGAAGGAAACATATCTTGTTAGTGCAAGGGATCCTTCATTAAATGCCAATCGTTAGGTCCTAACAGTTAAAAATAAGTTTCAAATGCTACCACCTGACTGCTCTCTAAAAAAAACGGTGTTCCCAAGACTCCAGTTGTCTTCTGCTTGAAAGGTCTACTACTACTTTAAGTTTCATAACATGATCGTTACATATAAAGATATGTTAGCAGCATGGCTCTATGGATGGTTGGTACATTACATTCCTATTGAAATGTATAGGGTATTCCTGATCCCCAGAGGATAAAGCATACCCGTATTGGTGATTTCTAACTTTTCCTCAAACTGAGCCAAACATGTTACAGTCGCTGGTCTAGCTGTAGACTTATCAAATAACTCTGTGTCAGTAAATCCATCTTTAGTTTTAAGTACAGTCTAATCAACCTTGAGCCATATTGTGTAACCCTGACTGGAAAACACAGTTTGGGTAATTGCCTGCCAAATGCATGTTGACAGTACATTTACAACAAAACATTTTTTCAATATACTTTATGTTTTGCAAAGGTCACGCATGAAAGCTTCTTAAGCCATTAGCACTTACTTGACAAATGCATCTCTCTGTTTCCTGTGTTTATGACTTCCACATTACAGTATAAGCCCCAGTGGAGCCGCCTCGCAGATAAGTGCATGGGTGATCAACTTTCACAGGCCCGGAGTCAACATGGACTCTGGAAGCAAACCCGATCTCCACCATCTTTCCAGTGTTTTGGGATTGTGCTGTGGAGTACAGGGGCTGTTATCAACAACTAATTAATGTGTAATGAATGGGCTCTTATGCGGAGAGCGGGATAACAAATGTGTTGCGGCTGTTGGCGCTGTACTAATAAATCAAGCGAGCGGCTGTGAGCATGCGGCGCTCTCAAACACAACTTTATGAACAAGCTGTCAGCAGCGCTCTGTCCAGCGATGGCAGCTAAAGTTCAAAGCTCCACCTTTGAATGGACCTTTCCATGTGTGTGCTAGGCTGTGGCTGAAAGGAAGCGAGGGAGGAAACATATGACCCTTTGACATCTTCTTTAGCGAGGACATTTTAATTAAGAGAGGCGTTCGAAGCAGCTTGAGACCTAAAACGTCTTCATCATCCGAAATCCAGGAAATAGGAAACAAATGTTGATGTACGTGACCTGCCATCACAAAGTCAATGTCAGAAAACACACACACACACACACACACTCTGAATAAATAGTTGCAGGTATTTACTTATCCGGGACCCTCTTCTGCTTCCTATTAATCAGCTAATGTCGCAGCACTTAATAAAACCGCTTCAATCATAGCACATGTCAAACATCCCTCTATTACTTTTCCTCCGTTTCATATACAATCAAAATGAAAAATGAAAGTTTGTTGCCATCTGGTGCAACTTAAAAAACAGCCCCCCCCCAGTCCTGCTACCATCAGCCTCAGTTGGGGAGAACGAGAGACACAAAGGGGGGAAATGGAGGAATCGGCACTGGAAAGCCAACGAGAAACCATGAATCACTTCTTCTGTCATCAAGTCCCTTTGCACAGAGTGAGGCTGTTCAGCGAGATGAGGCAGTTTGCTAGTCTCTCAGCGGGCCTCATCAGTGAGCTTGTACTGCACTGTCAACCCCCCCCCACCTCCAACAAGCCAACCTATTATTATAAACCCTCACACACAGGCACACCACTGTTACACTGAATGGACTGTAGATTGAAAGAGGGAATGACGTGTGCGGTACACTCAAACTGGGCGTATGTGTGTGTGTGCATGTGCTTCAAGGTGTGTACATTACTGTAAGCTTTTTCTGTGTGGGCATTTCTGCTCAGCTCTTATGAAACCGACACCTGCAACACGTATAGATGAGTCTCTCCGCTCTGCTCTCTGTGATGATGAAGCCAGCAGCAGGCAGCCTTCCTGTCAACAGGTTGTTGTTACAAAATGCTGACATTCTTTTTTGTTCGCTCATTAAAGGTGTTTACAGACCAGCATGGGACATGAATGGAAAGGTTGTTAACTTGAAGCATAATATCTGGTTGAGAAGTAGGAAAAGTCACATTCAGCCGTGGCATTAAAGCAGCTTTACATGAAGAAGGTTTCAGACATTTGATTCATCCAGAAGCCAAACTCAAGACCAGACAAGGAGCGGGGGATGAAGGGAGACACGTGGGCGGCAAGCAGAGATAGAATAATAATGTTTGACAACGTAAAAAAAACTGAAAGAGAACAAGAAATACATGTTTGTCTTCTTTAAATAAGTATATAGCCTTATTGATTATTCATTTATATTGGGCAGCACACATTAGAGCAGCAAGGACATGGCAAGCCGAGCAAGCCCACCCATCTATAGAAGAGATTTAACAGTGCCACCTAAGTCATCTCCTCATTTAGTGGGAATGCTGTTTACAGCATTCCCACTAACTGTTCTTCTCCAGACAACATTTATTGACATTTTTTGGCCCTCTTCTCATCCCGCATTGAACATCGCAGAAACTCCGTTCGAACATCAAAACGTTCAGCTCGGTCGGGAATCGATGGCTATTACTTTCTCATTCATAACTTTCATAATTCCAGAGATACATCCCATAATACATCACATTTTTAACATTGAAGTCAATGGAGGAAATCTTCAGACTTCAACAAATCTTCATGCGACTTCAACTGCTAACTGTTCATTCATACTTTCACTCAGAAACCTCATTCCAACTTTAAAATGTTACAAATCTTTCTGACATTATTCGTGTAAAACAAACAACTTTTAAGTCTGATTCTTACTTTTAGAGATATTAACATTTGTTCAGACCTTGTTTTAGAGGTTTTATTCACATTTTAACATGAACTAGAGTGCGTGATGTCACAGCTAGAGGGTAAGAAATCTTGAAATGTGCCTTCATATATTTTTTTAAAACTGCCATAATTCCCAAACCCTACATTCCTGGGACATCATTTCTCATGATAAACGTAGGAAAACATCTCGTTGCTTGAAAAATGACAAATAAGTAAGCAAAAATAATTCAACAAAATGCCTCTTGAGGGCATGAAGTGACAAAAACGTTCAACATGCCTCCATTAAAGCCCATATTTCCTCACGGTAGCAGCCGCACACCTTTAGTTAAACTGCCAAAAAGGCCACATTATTAACCCGAAAGTACACAAAAATGTCACTTCAGATACTCAACTTCCTTGACATATTTCACGTTTTGAAATGTCACAGATATCTGTTACGGTTCTTCCACAAAACGTTCACATGTAAGAGGTTCATCTCTCATTCAGAACAATGGAAACCTGTGATCTCTACAGAGCTCGTTAGCTCAAATAGAAACACCTGTGTCATGGAACACGATGATGTCATCACTCCAGCTGACACAATCAGAGCAGCAGACTTCAGATAGCAGTGTGCTAACAGTCCAGCCGTGAAGACATCTACGGGACAGTTTTGAGATTTCTTCAAATGCCGTTGTCATGGCAACACAATGCTCGCCTTGAAACACGGTTTTCTCATAACTTCAGTGAAAATACTCCAAACAGCCCAGAACTTCACAGGTTTGGTAACGATGTAACCATCAACGCATCTAAGAGTAGTATAGTATGTCATCAAATGCCGTTGCCATGGCGACAGACCACTCGCCATAACACATGATGTCGCTATAAGTCCAATGCACACGGTCCAATCGTCCCCCAATCTTCACTTGTATATCACCAGTCCATGCCTCAACAGCTCTACGCCAAATCAGAGATCTCACCATATGCCGTTTCCATGGAAACACATCCCTCGCCATAAAACATGATGTCGCTATAACTCCTATGAAAATGTTTCAAAAGTGCTCAAACTTCACATTTGTGCTAACAGTCCAACCGTAAATACATCTATGGGACAGTGTTGAGATTTCTTCAAATGCCTTTGCCATGGCAACACAATGCTCGCCATGAAACACGGTTTTCTCATAACTTCAGTGAAACTGCTCCAAACGCCCCAAAACTTCACAGGTTTGGTAACAATGCAGCCATCAACGCATCTACGCGTATTATGGGGTGTAATCAAATGCCGTTGCCATGGCGACAGATCATTCACCATCAAGTTAGTTCAGAAGTTTGCAGTTCAAATATTCTGCTGCTTTTCCAAGCATTTTTACTTTCTTTTCTTCTCTCATCACACATTCAAGCCCCCTGTGTTCATGTATCATTTCAATTAAATTATTCACATTCTTCTTACACATTTCATTTTCATCTAAATTCTTCACTTTCTTCTTACACATTACATTTCAGCATAGCAGTTTAGCGTCAGCTTTTCAGCATAAAGCATTCCCACTAGCAATTTCTTCAGGAATTGCATTCTCTAGTTACAACATGAAACCTAATCAGTGTCTGCAAATACGATTTGGCAACAAGCTAACCCTTTAAGGCCCACTGTTGTAATTTTACAACATTACTTTAAGCCAGGCATCCTCAAAGTCCGGACTCCGGACCGAACCACAACTGTCTCTGGACTCTGAGCAAATTATACTTTTGATATGTATTATCTGTATTATCTGCGATACATCGCCACAAGTCAAAATTATCCGCTATGTCCACTGCAAACCGCGCTCTGCCTCTGTCTGTCTGTCTGTGTCTGTCAATGCATTGGTCCAATCACATTCAGCTTCCCGTCAGCGTTTTTTTCTCATCTAGTTGCATCTGTACTATAGGTAGTAGCCTAGTGGCATGGGGTGGAAACTGCCACCCTAAAAATAGGCCTTGCCACCCCAGCTGCCACCCCAGTTAGCAGCTTTGTTTTGAAAGAAAAGTTGTGGCTCATCGGACATTTATGAGAGAACGTCTCTAATGTCCGAGTGCAAGTGAATGCAGCACAAGACGCACGTCTTGTAACCCCTCCCCTGGCCATCGCGCGAGCGTTGAAATATGATTTGCGGCGATTTCATTTGAACGGGACGGTGCAAAACGAGAAACATTGATTCGGACCCAAGCACTGAAGGAATGAGGTATTTGCGGTCTACACTGACAGAGAAGAGACTGTCAGTTTCGCAGTACTCAGCATTGAATCAAAACGCACTCAAGCTTTGGATCTTAATAAGTTTGTGAGGCGTTTTGCTGAACAACATGGTAATTGCCGCATTCAGCTGTAATATACATGTCAACTTGATGCTCTGCTCACGGATGAGCATACACAACTGTTAAGATGATGACCTTACGTGTGTAAATATATTTTTTTCTTTGAGGGGGTCTGCCCCCAAAAAACAGTTTTAAGTCCTGAGAAAGTCAAACAAGACGGTGTGTAAAACTACACTGCCCAGCCAAAAAAAAGTAACCACTTTGATTGAACTAGGCCAGTAGGTAAGGACATTCCACTGGATAATAACTGAGTATAAAATAATGCATGACTGAAGTGATGGAGACCATGTTGAAGGCAAACAAAAAGAGGAAGTAACAGGTCAAATCAAGCAAATCTCCCTCTCAGATTCCACAGCAACCAGAAGAGCATAAATACTGGCTGGTGATTTGATTCATCAGCTTTGTGATATAATAACAAAATGCACAGTGCATTTCCTTAGCTGTGGGTGAGTCCACTGACACCACTGACATTGCCCAGTTGCTGGTGTTTGTGAGTTTTTATGACGAGGCAAAGAGGGAGTTTGTTGAAGATGTGTTGGGCCTAACGAACCTCAGTGGACACACAAGGGGGCAAGACATTTATAAAGCAATAATGAGAATGCTGAATGAAAGAGGGTGCAGCTGCCTTTATTCATAACTGTGCAGCTCTTACACTGCGACTCTGAGGGGTTTGTTTTTTTGTTTTTTTAACCTTGTGTTAAGAATCTTGTTGCAATTGTTTAAAAGTTGAATGACTTATTGAAACATTT
Source organism: Champsocephalus esox (assembly GCA_036324585.1). Lineage (NCBI taxonomy): Eukaryota > Metazoa > Chordata > Actinopteri > Perciformes > Channichthyidae > Champsocephalus > Champsocephalus esox. The sequence continues at coordinate 38,937,215 of CM070482.1, read as the reverse complement.
ATTTTGGACCTTTAAGATTTCTGAAAAACACACTGTTATTTACTCAACAATGACACAATTATCATTGTTTTTATTTTTTCGTTTGATTCTATAATCTCTGGCTTTTTAGCCGTTTCTCAGTCCCTTATAAAGGACATTTCGAGCATCATCGCGATACACAACACAAACCCGGTGAACTGATTACCCAAGATCCTCAGCTAGAAGCTCGGCGATTGGATTGTTTTGTTTTGCACGTTGGGATATGGTGTTAATGCGATATGAAATCAGAAAAACATTTAAAAAAAGAAAACTTTATTCCGATTGTGCTTGCTTTTCTTTGGAAGTCATCACATAACGGCATTGTAATACACAGTTCGGCTGCATTAAATATTACACATCTGCCGTAGTTCTTTATTTATAGAGCCCTGATGAGAAGACCTTTTGACAAACTGGAAGAACATCCAAGAAAAGTGAATATGTGACGTGGATCATAAATATATCAGTAATTAAACAACATCTTCCATTTCTTTACACACAATAAGTCTCCTTGCAGTATCAACACTAATTCGGCTGACTTTTATATTTGATCCAATTGGTAGATGGTTATATTTACACCATAACGGTGCTCAGCTGATAGAAAGGGACTGTAGTTTTTAAAGATATTACTGATTTTCTTTGAATACAAGAATGTAAATACTGAGTTGAGAGAATAGTCAGGGGTTTTGGGTGATGGGAGACACATCTATGGAATCACAATGTCAATAGCTTATCATTAAAGAACGGATATACCTTTCTGTCTGTGATGTTTTAAAAAGCAGATATTAATTTGTGGAAGTAAAACATGAGAAATAGTATAGCAATATCCTGGAAAAGTATGTAAAAACATGAATACAACTACACATCTTAAGATGTTATATAGATCCTCCAGAAAAACGTGGGCAAAAATCCTTGATTATACGATTAAACATTGTTTTGTGATTTTATGCAGTGAAATTGCGGGAGGTTGCAAAATATGTGGAAAGTTGCGAAATATGCTAAATATTTTTTTGGAAATATTGGGCTGTCTTATTTATTCTCTCTCACACACAACCTGCCACTAACATTAAACCCCTTTACTATTCAATTAAACACATTCAATGTTTATTTATTGTAAAAGCAATTGGGCTATTTTAATCACACACACACACACACACACACACACACACACACACACACACACACACACACACACTTCTCCGCCTCATTCTGTTTTCATTTACTTGTTCAGTCTTGTAGGCTACTCACCTCGTTTCTTGTAGCCCTCAAAAGGGTTTTGGAGGTCGATGCCTCGGTGAACGTGAGTTCAAATGTGAGTGGCTTTCTTGTCCGCAGCAGCAGAAAGCATTTTCGAATGTTTGAATGAATCAAAGTCGGTCGTCACCGTGGATTTTCTCTTATGCTCCAATACACAGTTGCACGGGGGTGCAGAATAGTTTACCCCCACTTTCGTGCAAGACATCGAGGTACTGCTTTGCCCGGTCTTTAGCAGAAATGTTCGTCGGTAAATGAGATGGATTAGATTTTTTCATCTTGGTGTTTTCTCTCTCGTGTGAGCTCCACACGTTCACTCTACGGTGTTGTTTACCTTCTGTGATGCACAAGCTGATGACGTCGCATCATCATCATCATCATCATCATCATCATCATCATCATCATCATCATCATCATCATCATCATCATCATCATCATCATCATCATCATCATCGTCATCATCATCACCACCACCATCATCATCATCATCATCATCATCATCATCACGTCAAGACGAGTTAACTTTTTTCTCAACATTGTGTGGAAAAATGCGGGGATTATGCGGCCTTTTGAGAAATATGCGGCCTTTTAAAAATCTGCGCCATTTTGCTGATTATGCGGTAAATTCTGCGATCGCATAATCGCGTTTTTCTGGAGGGTCTAGTTATGCATACATAAGTGTCCTACACTAATAATACACAGTTATTATTAGTATGCTGTGTGTACCTTGTGTGCACCGCCTAGTAGGGCTGTGCATCTTCACTGGTCTCACGATTCGATTCGATTACGATTATCCTGTCAACGATTCGATTCGGTTCGATATCCCGGTGCATCACGGTGCATCACGATTCATACCAATGCGTTGCATCCTCAATTTTCTATATTACTGCACATGGCTTATTTTTCATCAATGCATACATGCAGTAAATATATATGAACTCTCTTTTTATTATTTAGAAAGTGCTTCAGAAATCAATAACATAAATGTCTTGACATTAATTTATTATTTAACCAAAATAAATGAACTGTATAGGTCTAGCCTCCATGTGTGAAGTTGTTCCATCCTCAGAAACAAAAAGCTAATGCTTCTGCAGTTGAGCTGCAGCTTCTAGCCACGGCCTTCTGTTAAAGAAAGGACACTGAACGTCCTGAATGAGGCCTCACACACAGGACTTGAGTCTGAACACAGCAGACAACAGGAGTATTATACAAACAAAAATACTGCATGTGGGTGCACACTTACATTCTCTGTTTTACTGTTACATAAATCCCATGAATGTATGAGATTAAATTAGCTTCATTATATCTCAGTGATTAAGTGAATAACAAAGTTTCTATCGGGTCACTATCAGCCTGTCACTCATTATTTTCAGGGAGGGGGCGGGGCTTGGAGGAACCGAGAGGAGACGGTGATCGCGGAAGCTTTTTTCCTCCTGCCTTCACAAACTTTACACACGTATATCGTCTAAAAATTGCTAGAGGACATTCATACTTTGCAATCCAATACTTAATTAAATCCACCAAAAACCTGACATGATTGTAACGCGATTATCTTTGAAAAACATACATCCCTGACCCTGTCACACACTCCGTGTCGCTGCGGCTCAGAGACACGGAGTGATTGAGAGCGGGTCCTGCTGCTGTGGGTTCTGGACTGGTGTTCTTGTGTTGGTGGATAAAGCAGACTGCTCCGTGTGTTGCTGTGCCGCTGTCACGTCTGTTCCCTGATCTCTGCGTCACCGACCGATTTGATATTAAAGTGACAGAAAAAACGTTGCCGCGGCCGGAAAATCAGGAAGCAACGTTACTACTCTATAACCGATTATCTTCCGTCACTGCATCGAGACCGAATCGTCCACGTCCGCATCGCAATGCATCGTAGAAACGATTATTTTCAACACCCCTACCGCCTAGTGGTTAAAGCACGTTATTGAATTATATTTGTTGAATAATATTATTTTTGTTGAATAATGTTATTTGATGAAAACAATATTAGAGTACATACTTTCATAGGGGGAAAGTAGAAGGTCAATGATAGAAATATAGAATATAAAAAATCAAGAAGATACTGTAAGTGATCTCTACAATAAAACAGTTTAGTGCTGGATGTACAAAGATATTAATATGAGGAGGTACAAAACAGACAAACTAATTAACCTTTATTTACAAATTAAAGAATACTTTAGGTTAAGGTCTTCTTTTAAATAAGAAAAAAACGTTGGAGGTATCTATCTACACATCAATATTAAGCCTGACATAGTACTTAACGTCTAATATATTGCTTTCCTGCAATGTTAACTATATTCAAGCACTTATTTTAACTGATATTATACACATGAATTATAATCGTATGTATGTAGATCTATTGGTGAAATGGGTCCGAATTACTGCCGAGGACCCGGACACAGCTCTCGCTTTGGGAGTACATATATTGGATGGCCCTGAGTAGAGACCCCCTCACCCCATACTCCCGCAGCACCTCCCACAGTAACTCCCTGGGAACTCGGTCATACGCCTTCTCCAAGTCTACAAAACACATGTAGACCGGATAAGCGTATTCCCAGGCCCCCTCCAGGATCCTTGCGAAAGTAAAAAGCTGATCCGTCGTTCCACGACCAGGACGGAATCCGCATTGTTCCTCCTGAATCTGAGGTTCGACAATCGGCCGGACCCTCCTTTCGACTACCTTAGAGTTAACTTTCCCGGGGAGGCTGAGTAGTGTGATGCCTCTGTAATTGGCACACACCCTCTGATCCCCCTTTTTAAAAAGGGGTTCCACCACCCCGGTCTGCCACTCCTTCAGTACTGTTTCCGACTTCCACGCAACGTTGATGAGACGTGTCAACCATGACAGTCCCTCAAGACCCAGAGCCTTCAGCATTTCCGGGCGGATCTCATCCACCCCCGGGGCTTTGCTACTGTGGAGTTGTTTGGCGAACTCAGTGACCTCCCCCCGGGAGATTGGTGTTGATCCCCCGTCATACTCCAGCTCTGCCTCTAACATATAGGGCGGAGTTGTCGGGTTCAGGAGTTCCTCAAAGTGTTCCTTCCAACGCCCTAACACTCCATCAGTTGAGGTCAACAACGTCCCATCCTTACTGTACACAGCTTGGATGGTTCCCTGCTTCCCCCTCCTGAGGTGTCGGACAGTTTTCCAGAACAACTTTGGTGCCGCCCGAAAGTCTTTCTCCATGTCTCCTCCGAACTTCTCCCACACCCGCTGCTTTGCCTCGGCCACGTATGAGGCTGCTGCCCTTCGGGCCTGTCGGTACCTTGGAACTGCCTCAGGAGTCCCCCGGGATAACAAATCCCTGAAGGCCTCCTTCTTCAATCGGACGGCTTCCCTGATCACCGGTGTCAACCAGGAGGTTCGAGGGTTACCGCCCCTTGAGGCACCTAGGACCTTGAGACCATAGCTTCCCGCCGCGGCTTTTGGCAATAGAGGCTTTGAACACCGACCACTCTGGTTCAATGTCCCCAACCTCCACAGGAATGCCCGAAAACCTTAGTTATCCTTAGTTGTTCAATATATTTATTCAATAAATGTGAGTAGAAAATACAGGAATTCTGCTCCCACCTAAGCCCAACGTTGCAATACTACAACATTTCCCCCAAAAACTTACCAAAACGTAAAACATGTGAAAACTCTTTCATTTCTGCTACAGTGGCTGAAAGGTCAACAAAATACATTCTAATGTTTTTCTATTTTTGGGCTTTACAGGGTTAAGACAGATATAAGGCTGTACTCAAGCTATTTAGGACCAATCTTTTCATCACATAAATCCCTCTTTACCTAAAGCCCTCAGAGATTATATCACAAAACCATGTTATACCAAAGGGAACACTTTTGGGAATCTGTTCAAAGACACTGTGCTTTTAAAGATCTCTCCTCCCAGTACAACTTTCAAAAGTCCTCCAGGTTAGGCACTTCATCATCTCTGAACAAGATGACCATCTTTAATCATTACAATATTTGCCTCAAGATAAATGTGTCTGTGTGATAAACAGGGAGTGAGTTGTTATGTACCATCATATTAACAAGTCTTATTCCATGGCTTGAATTCTCAATTCTGATTGGTACATGTTGACATTGCAGAGGTCTGCTAAATGTGTTAAAAGGCCGCTGCATGTATGCACAGTCTTATCAATCCGGAGAAGAAGTCTGTGCTTTTAACGCGAGCTGTCGACAACAAACATACATTAGTTTTTATCCATCAGAAAAGAGTATGGAATACTTTTAGATTATTCATTCTTTTATTTGTGGATAGCACCAAACTTTGGATTCACGATAGCTAAACTGTCCCCAGTAAATTAAAAATAATAAGAGAAGGAAAGAGGGTAAGACACAGAGCGCTGGACGTCAGAGAAAACAACAGAAGACCGACAGGAAGTAAACACGAAAGGGAACAGCAGAGAAATACAGACAGGAAGTAAACACTAAAAGGAACAGCAGAAGAAGACAGACAGGAAGTAAACACTAAAGGGGACAGCAGAAGAAGACAGACAGGAAGTCAACACTAAAGGAGACAGCAGAAGAAGACAGACAGGAAGTCAACACTAAAGGAGACAGCAGAGAAAGACAGACAGGAAGTAAACACTAAAAGGAACAGCAGAAGAAGACAGACAGGAAGTCAACACTAAGTGGGACAGCAGAAGAATATAGTACAGCCGTTAGTGCGCAGTGGAACTGGCTATTATTTGTAAGAAAAATAATGAAGATCACTTCATTCATGTTGGTTTATTCAGTATGTAGTGTTACATGTGTTTGTTGTTCTCTCGTCCAGGAGAGAAGCTTAAAATAAGAGACAATGGAGTCTCTGAAAAGGGAAAATTGGTTACTTTAATTAAGTAGCGTGGTAATGAAACAAACAGAGGGAGTACAGGTGGAGACAGAGCAGCTGTTGTCTCGCAGTGGTTCCGGTGGGAAGAGAGTGAACAAAGCTCTGTCACCTATCTATAGATGTTATTCGTGACTCCTCCTCCTCAATGGCGGCCGGTGACCCCTGTCTTCTGTGTCCGATATCGCGTAAAACGGAGGATTTAGACGTTGTGTGGTCAATGTATGACTCCACACGCCTTTTCTACTCATACACGCCTAGACTACTGCAACTCCCTCCTGGCTGGTCTACCTGCATGTGCCATCCGACCTCTGCAGCTCATTCAGAATGCAGCGGCTCGTCTGGTCTTCAACCTTCCTAAACTCTCCCACACCACGCCGCTCCTCCGCTCCCTTCACTGGCTTCCGGTAACTGCTAGAATCCACTTCAAGACACTGGTACTTGCGTAGCATGCTGCGAATGGATCTGGCCCTTCCTACATCCAGGACATGGTTAAACCGTACACCCCAAGCACGTGCACTTCGCTCTGCATCAGCCAAACGACTCTCTGTACCCTCGCTGCGAGGGGGACCCAAGTTCCCATCAGCAGAAACACGTGGGTTTGCTATCCTGGCTCCAAAATGGTGGAATGAGCTCCCCATTGAAATCAGGACAGCATAAAGCTTACACACCTTCCGGCGCAGACTGAAAACTCATCTCTTTCAACTCCACTTCGAGCGATAGAATGACTAACAAAGAACTGCTTACAGAGCACTTATATACTAATACAGGACTGGCTTATCTAAAGCCAGTTGAGTAGCACTTGAAACGATTGGCTCTTTGAAACCTGATGTTCTTATATGATTCTGCTTTCCTCAAGGTTTATCATCACTTTGAGAAAAAAGATTATTGATTTAACCCTTTTAGAAGGGAAGATATAGTCATTTGTTCTGGGAATGTCATTTTCGAGTCTGATACCTGAACAAACAGGCTCAAGGCTTAACAGGTTAAACTAAATGATGTCATTAAACATTGATTTTAATTTCTAACAGTAGCCGTGTTGTAAGCGAGATAATGTCATTGAAAAACAAGACAGACGGTGGGTGGCTGCAAATGATCCCTTCTTTAAGTTTTATTTTGCTTGTTCGATCTTCACCTATATCACGTACACCAATGTTCTCTGTTACGTGATGCTTCATGTAAACTGAGGGATTGTTTTTAAATTAATAAAAGAGAAATCCACCCATAAATGCATTGAACGATTGATTTGTTGTCACCTCCTCGGTCTCTCCTCGCACATATTAATCTGTTCAGGCTGACATCTCACTTTCCTGATGGGATATTTTTCAGTCAATTGATTTATTTTTCATTTTTATAACCCAATAACACAAATCACATATATGCCTCAAGGGGTTTATTTTGTTGTTGTATTTATGGCTTGTATGTTGCTTGCTGCAAGCAGTGATGGAATTAGTATTCAGACCCTTTACATTCAAAACCTTACAAAAGCTGTCACAAAAAAACAGTAAAATGACTGTTAATAATAAACAATGTCTGTGTCTTTTAAAACTCTTTTAATTTGCAAATAATTTGGGCTGTCAGTCGATTAAAATATTTAATCGCGATTAATCGCATGATTGTCCATAGTTAATCGCGATTAATCGCAAATTAATCGCACATTTTTGATCTGTTCTAAATGTACCTTAGAGGAATATTTTCAAGTTTTTAATACTCTTATCAACATATGAGGGGACACATATGCTTTATGCTAATGTTTATTATCATTTGAACAATGACAAATATTCTCATGAATATTAAACACAACAACCTCTGAACATTACAAATATTCGACTCAATTCAAACCTCTCTCATACAATCATACAATACAAATGGTGTGTGTGTGTGTGTGTGTGGTGTGTGTGTGTGTGGTGTGTGTGTGATGGATCGTTGGAGCTATGTGCAACGCAAGGCATATGCTCGAACGGGAGCTGCCTGGACGCTGCAATCATGTTGCGCACTATCCGTGCTGAGTGTGCTGACTTTTCGTGCAATGTCCCGCTGTCTGCTTCCTGCATAAAGTCAAGTGCTCGGCGCAGTTGTGTGGATAGAGCGCTCCTCTGTTTTCATTTAAACAGCTCCTTATATCTTTAGCGCAGCTAGCTAGCACCGGATGCTAACAACAACAATGCACGTAAGGTCTCTCTCTCGCTCGCTCGGGCCACACATACACACACACCCTCCCGGTCCTCCCAATAGCCAGTTGGAGATCGCGGTCGTTTACGCTGACTTGTGACTGTGAGAAATGTTTCCATTTTCGATCTACTGAGAATTAGCCAAGTAACAGTCAGTTCATGCAGTAAATGACAACGACCCGCCCCTGATAGATCCCGCGAAAATGTATCATATTTATACACATTCTCGCGCGCTGCGAGAATGTGTATAAATATGATACATTTTCATATCAAAACAATGGGGTTGGTAAGCCGTTGCTAGGTCAATTGTTGGACTTGCTTTAGCAACTCCTAGATACCCCCTGGCGCCGCCCCTGTGGAGAGTAATAAGGTATCCGTAGACCTTTGTATGAGGTATATGTATTACTTAACAGGTCTACAGCCATGATACATAGATCCGTCCTAGATGCGGGCTTGCAGACACATAGTATCACTCCGCAGCCGCACCCCATATATGTGCGCGGCACTTTATACTACAGACGGTCAACTTGAAAAATCGCTCGCAAATTGTTAACGATGCCGAGCCGCTTTAAAGTACACATGTAGTATGAGGAACTTAGCGATGCTCATAAAGAGGCGACATGGGGTCTGCGGCTGAAAAGAGAAACCTGAAAGTTAGACATGAGTTAAATCCCTCAGTGAGGTGTTCCAGAGAGAGCGTGTTTAGTTTACAGCGGCCTGTGACGGCCAATAATAGTTTAAATGTCTTCCTTACTGTAAGCAGTTATGTCATAGCTGTTTGTGAAAGATTATTCGTATTCTTTATTGTTCATATAGAACCCACCGGGTGGCTGGTGTCTCCCTTAGAGATAAGGTGAGAAGTTCGGTCATCAGGGAGGGACTCGGAGTTGAGCCGCTCCTCCTTCGCGTCGAAAGAAGCCAGTTGAGGTGGTTCGGGCACCTAGTTAGGATGCCACCTGGGCGCCTCCCTAGGGAGGTGTTCCAGGCACGTCCAGCTTGGAAGAGACCAAGGGGTAGACCTAGGACCAGGTGGAGGGATTATATCTCTTCGCTGGCCTGGGAGCGCCTTGGGATCCCCCAGTCAGAGCTGGTTGATGTTGCCAGGGAAAAGAAAGTTTGGGGCTCTCTGCTGGAACTGCTACCCCCGCGACCCGACCACGGATAAGCGGGAGAAGATGGATGGATGGATGGATAGAACCCACTGCTTTCTGCTCACTGGTGAGTCAGCCTATGGATGAGTGTTTTAAGCACATCAGGCTGGCAGCTGTATGGGCATTGCACTATGGTAGCTGTTATTTGCACATTGTTAATCATAGGCAATACATCCTTACATTGTTTAACTGTGAGGTGTTATACAATTGTACTGTACTCTGGAGAGCTTTTAAAGGGAAAAAAAGAAACCGCATGATGGGATGTGCAGTACCAAATATGTAAAGCATTTTTTGTTCATGTATGATTTGCTGCATATAAGGAATAAAATAAAAAATCCTCTGTCGTACCATATTGAAGTATCATTATGTTTGCATCGCGTTGAATCGTATCGCATCGAATCGCATAATGTTGAATCAAATCGTATCGAACTGTATCGCAACAGGGGTGAATCGTATCGTATCGCCTGGTGTTTAAAATGTATCGTTAATGTATCGTATCGTGGCAACGTATCGAGATGCGCATCGCATCGGCCTCAGTGATGGAGATGCACATCCCTAGTGCACATGCATGTATGGTGCACACTTCAAAGTTCTACTTTATAGTACTCTAATAACTCTAGTATTTAATGGTGCGTTGACACCAGACACGAAGCACATGTTCACCCGCCATGATAAAGTCAATGCAAAGATGCTGATAAAGCAATAGCTGCCGTAACGGTAAGCGAGTGACAAAGTATTTGCATGATAATTTCCTGCAAAAGCAAGTCATTGTTGAGATTCTCCGCCTGTCATCACTGACGTCTCACTGTTGTATCAGAAGAAGAAAAAACTGTTGGCTATGGGTAACGGCACCCAACGCTCTACAGTACCTAATATCTGTATCTGACATTCAACGGAAATCAATGTGTATATGCATGTGAACAAACCATAGGCTAGACATAGTCTATCTTATGTCAAATAAAGTGTTACTTTATTTATGCCACACTACATTATTTTGAGTGTTTATAGAGCAGCTACAATGTTAGCTTGGCCTAGCCTGATCAATCTCCCCTCCATTCAGGAAACAACATTTTAAAAGTGTTTTTCTCATCTTCTTGCAAACACACTGGCCATAGCATTTATTCAAGGTTGTTACTATATCTATGTATACTGTATTTGAGCTTCAATATCAGCATATATGTATTTATTATTTTAACTAGTTCCTGAACAGAGTCCTTCACATGCTTATATAGGGGAGAAGGGGGTACGTTGAGCCAGTGGGTAAGTTGAACCACCCCCTGTAACCAGGCAATGCTCTATAGTTGCAATCACGTGACCAGAAATGATGCAAGCTCCTCCCATTTCTCTTTGGCTGTGACAGAGAGATGCTCATTGTGGTCTGGTAAGTAAACATTTTTACAAAAAAACTTTTTTGCTTGTCAAAGTATATTTTCTAGATGTCAGCTATTTCGGCTGTCATGTCAAACAAATTGTATCCAGGTTTAAAAACATATATTGTATATGTTGATGTGTTAAAGCGTATTAAACCATGTGAATCATTAAGCTAAAGATGACTGCATTTTTAAGCTAGGCTATTTTTTCTAAAATGGTGGCTATGGGGTAAAGTGAACCATGGGCCTTGGGGTAAGTTGAGCCGGTGGTTCAACTTACCCCACCATGAGGCACAAATTAAGTTAAGTGTAAACAGTCTTAAATTGAAATGGTTTGTAGTATTAAACAACAGATTGTGTTCCTTCACATTTTAAACAGTGTAGACAAGCCATCATGCCAAGAACATACAACCGAAAGACAAGCTGGGGCTCAACATCCCTTGAGGAGATGGAGAGAGCAGCCACTGAGGTCAAATGTGGAACATCCATTAGAGCAGTGGCCAAAGAGAGAGAAATTGACAGGTCTACGCAGATGCAGTTGCAAGAAAAAGTATGTGAACCCTTTGGATTCTCCACACATAGCGTTGTGTGTTCCTTCCAAACAACTCAACTTTGGTTTCATCTGTCCACAGAATATTTTGCCAGTAGTGCTGTGGAACATCCAGGTGCTCTTCAAACGTCCAGCAATGTTTTTTCTGGACAGCAGTGGCTTCCTCCGGGGTGTCCTCCCATGAACTCCTTTCTTGTTCAATGTTTTACGTATCGTAGTTTCGTCAACAGAGATGTTAGCATGTGCCAGAGATTTCTTTAAGTCTCTAGCTGATTCTTCTTCACCTCATTGAGCATTCTGCGCTGTGCTCTTGCAGTCATCTTCACAGGACGGCCACTCCTTGGGAGAGTAGCAACAGTGCTGAACTTTCTCCATTGATAGACAATTTGCCTTACCGTGCAAATTGGACTGATGAACATCAAGGCTTTTAGAGATACTTTTGTCACCCTTTCCAGCTTTATGCAAGTCAACAATTCTTAATCGTAGCTCTTCTGAGAGCTCTTTTGTGCGAGGCATGGTTCACATCTGGCAATGCTTCTTAAGAATAGCAAATTCAAAACTGGTGTGTATTTTGTATAGGGCAGGGCAGCTTTAACCAACACCTCCAATCTCGTCTCATTGATTGGACTCCAGGTTGGCTGACTCCTGACTCCAATTAGCTCTTGCAGAAGTCTTTAGCCTAGGGGTTCACATACTGGTTCCACCCTGCGCTGTGAATGTTTACATGGTGTGCTCAATTCAAATATGAACACATATAATTGTTGTGTGGTATTAGTTAAAGCAGAATGTGTTTGTCTATTGTTGTGACTTAGATGAAGATCAGAACACATTTTATGACCAACTTATGCAGAAATCCAGGTAATTCCAAAGGAAGGGTTCACATACTTTTTCTTGCAACTGTACATTAAAAAGAAAGAGGAAAAGGAAGTGAAAACAGTAGGGTACAGTGGAACAGCACAGGCAAATAGAGTCTTCACAGAGGAGGGCTAGTTCCATGGCCTTACTCCAAGGACATGCTGTGAACTGGCATTTAAACTGGCAGACAGAAACGTTGAGTTACGTATTGTAACCCTTGTCATATTAGCACAGACGGAGCCCTCTACTGGACTCTATGGGTACTACCCTCTATGCAAGCATTCACCTACTGAGATTTCTATAGACGTAGCCGGCCTCGGGCGGGCCTACCTGAATGCGCGCGCATCTCACCGTATAAAAGGAGGCCTCGCCTCCTGACTATCATCCTACACCTCTCTTCAGCGAGCGATATAGGACAGTGCCCTGAGTAGAGGGCTCCGCCTGTGCTAATATGACACGGGTTACAATATGTAACCCAACGTTATATCTCTCACAGGCTCCGCCCTCTACTGGACTCTATGGGTACAGTGGGTGGAGCCCTGATGTATACGTGCACTGTCGTCCAACAACATCATTCCACCCTCCTGCCCCTGACCGGCTTTTCTGGTCAGCAGCTGCTGCCCCACATTCTCCTTTAACCCGGTTGTGACCGTGAAGAAGTCTGGGCTGCGGCTGACAGAGCACACTCTGCTGTGCTTACCTCGCAGAAAGTGTGCTCACTAAAACAGTGCCGGCCCAATAATCGCACTGACCTGGTGAGGCGGGGGCATCTCTAGCAATGAGTGAGTAGCCCACACACCCGCCGCCATAATCATCACCCAGGGAGAGTACAGCCCAGGGCGGTGGACTTCCATGGACGCCGGACCCGGAAGGAATGCAAACGTGAATGGCACCGCCTCGGCCATATCCTGGTCCCCCAAACACTCAAAGCAAAGGTGGTGGGGATCGGCGCCCGCTATTTCAGCTAGGGCACGAAGGACAGGTCCGGGTCTCTAGCAGTGGCGACTCCCTGGAGGTATGATAACTCTTTCTTCTTCTTTCAAACATCTTATCTCTGCTTCAGATGTTGCCTGCTCGCTGAAGAGAAAAGGATGATTTTTGCGGAGCTCGTTGCTGTTTCACCTAGAGGAGTCAAACACTCTGAGGGGCAGGGCTGCCTCTCTTCCGTCGGCGTGGATAGGAGGTTTACCTGTGCACCTGTGCTGTTGTGGGGAGGTTTTTCCCGGGAAGTCGCGGAGAGACGGAGCGGTTGCACGTTGTTGTTTGGGCCCCCTTTTTCCACCTGCCCAGTTGTGCTGTGGCAGGGACCTGCTTCCACTTGTCGTGTGCTGCTGTCCTGGCGAGATTTTACCCCGGGGGGCGGGAAAGACCGGAGCGGCTTCGCGTTCGGGCTGCGGCCTGCTTTACACCTGCTGTAGCGGAGGCCTGTATCCACCTGCTCCACCTGTCGTGCTCTACGGTGCGAGGGTTTTACCACAGGGATATCGCTGAGAGACCGGAGTGCCTCTACGCCTCGATTTGGTCCTGCTTCGCCTATCCTGCTGTACTGAGGAGGTTCTGCACCGGGGATATCGCGAGGAGAACGGAGCGCCTCCACATTTCGGGCCTGCTTGCACGCCTATCCGGATGCTCTGCTGGTCTGGGAAAATGGCCCATATCGGGATTCTGCTGTGCCTGTTAACTGTTTTGGACTATGAGAAGATCTCTAGTCATCCTGAGAAGACTACTGGATTCAGGTCTGTTCTGCCACTTGCAGTGGGCATCACCTGCAAAGGTTCGGGTGTGTTGCTCAAACAATTACCGGTTGCCTTGTCACAGTCAATCTGCTCGACAAAATATGTTTGTCTTTTTTATTTTCCTGCGATGATGGTTCTTCAGGACTGCTTCTTAAGCTCTAATCACACTCTCGCAGACTTTTCCGGTGTTTCTAAATTAGATGACAATGTATGTGTGTAATTTAAGAGGAAAAGATGCCTGGTTTTGTTGTTGTTATTACTGTCAGGAAATGTACAACCTAACCCTGATCCGCCCAGTAGTAATAGTCAGATCGCTACTCCTGCTGATTTTAAAGCTAGGTCTGGGTTGGGTTTCATCCACTTGAATGTGCGCAGTCTGTTAGGTAAACTAGATTTTGTCCGTATCTGGGCAAAATCGACTGACGCTGACGTCATTGTCTTATCAGAAACATGGCTAAATAAGTCTATTTTGGCCTCTGACATTGCCTTAAATGGTTTTAATGTGTATCGTACCGACCGGCCTAATAAAGGTGGTGGCGTTGCAATTTATGTTAAGAATAAGTTCAGTGTAACCACATTAGTTTCCAAATCGATCAGTAAGCAATTTGAATGTTTAGCCTTAAATATAGAAGTGGCAAAGGGTCAACAGGTCATGGTGGTGGGCTGCTACAGACCCCCCTCAGCTGTCAAAGACTCCTTGTCTTCACTAGCAAATCTTTTATCACAACTAGACTACAAGGAAATAGTGCTACTTGGAGATTTTAACTGGGACTGGTTAACTGCAGTGTCAGAGGATTTTAAAAACCTTTGTATCTCATTGAATGTTACTCATTCTTTTGTGGACAGTCCTACTCGCCCAAATATTAAGTTCCCTAATAAATCCTCCCTAATTGATCTAATTTTAACTAATGTTCCCCATAAATATTCTTCTGTGGGAGTATTTGCAAATGATCTGAGCGATCACTGTGTTGTAGCCACAATTAGGGACACTGAGGTCCAAAAGGTTAAACCTCGCATTATCATCAAGATAAAACATTTTGTGGAGCAGGGTTTTGTCCATGATCTGTTTGATTTTGATTGGGGTAAAATCGATCTGTGTGCTGATGTAGAAACCGCATGGTCTTATTTTTATCTTGGTTTTATGGAGATCATTGATAGACATTAACCCCTAAAGGGTAAAGGGACGAGACAATCCTTGGTTTTCTGCTGAGCTGTGCAGTCTCCTTCATGAGAGAAACAAGGCCTGGGCAAAGGCTAGGAAATCAGGCTCAGAGATAGAATGGCTGCGTTTTAGGCAGCTAAGGAATAGCTTCACTTCAAATGTCAAAAGTGCAAAGTCAAAGTACTACAGTATTTGTCAGTTACCACAGAAAACCTAAATAATCCTAGGACATTTTGGAAAGCAATACAATCGATATCAACCGGTGAGATCCGTAATGAGCTACCTCCGTGCCTTACCCCAGCATCTGGCTCTATATCGGACAGGGCCACAATGCTAAATTGCTTTAATGAGCACTTTGTGTCCTGTGGTTCTCTATTTGATTCTGTGACTAACTCTTCTTCTGTGAACATCA
This sequence comes from Champsocephalus esox, assembly GCA_036324585.1. Lineage (NCBI taxonomy): Eukaryota > Metazoa > Chordata > Actinopteri > Perciformes > Channichthyidae > Champsocephalus > Champsocephalus esox. The sequence continues at coordinate 38,921,701 of CM070482.1, read as the reverse complement.
CAGTCTGTGACTCAGAACAATGTGGTCTGGAAAACCCTTTCAGTTTTACCCCTTTTACTGTTGATGTTGTTCATGAAGCTTTATCTAAGCTAGATCCTAGGAAACCGGCTGGCCCGGACAACTTAGAACCTTTCTTTTTAAAGATAGCTGTAGACTTTTATTGCTCCACCTCTTACTTCTCATTTTAACCTCTCCCTCAGCACAAATACAATTTCAAAAGTATGGAAGTTTGCTTATGTCTTTCCTTTACTGAAAGGAGGGGAGGCAACTATTTTAAATAACTATAGGCCAATCTCTAAATTGTCAGTTCTGGCTAAGGTTCTTGAATGCCTAGTGAGTGAACAGGTAAAGGAGTTTTTATGTATAAATGATATCCTGTCTAAACATCAGTCAGGCTTCAGAAAGCAACACAGCACCATCACTGCCACGATGAAAGTGGTGAATGACATTACTAGTATTTTAGATAATAAGCAGAGTTGTGCAGCTCTGTTTATTGACCTTTCCAAAGCGTTTGACACCATTGATCATCACATTTTAAAGCAGAGGCTACTCAGTATTGGCATGTCCAGCCATGCAGTGGGGTGGTTTGTGAACTACCTCTCTGAAAGGTCCCAATGTGTTCATTTTGATGGACTGTCTTCTGAGTGGTTAAACATTTCTAATGGTGTACCACAAGGTTCTGTTTTAGGACCACTTTTATTCTCCATATATATTAACAGTGTAGGTGATAATGTGGATGAAGCTACTTTACATTTTTATGCGGATGATACTGTGATGTACTGTGCAGGTCCCTCCATTAAAGAGGCTGTTGTTAAATTACAGCCTGTTTTTAACACTATTCAGACTCAGCTCTCTGAATTAAAGCTTCTTTTAAATGTGGATAAAACCAAGGTAATGCTCTTTTCAAAAGCAACAAAGACACCAGAGCCTGTTTTAGATATTGTAACTACGCAAGGAACAAAACTTGAAGTTGTTGCCTGTTACAAATACCTTGGTATCTGGCTTGATGATTGTCTCTCTTTTAAACTTCATGTCAATAACCTGCTTAAAAAACTGAGGGTTAGGCTAGGGTTCTTTTTCAGAAACTGAAACTTGTCCTGTTTCTCGCTTGAGGCCAGGAAAAGGCTAGTCACTGTGACCTTTTTACCTGTGCTGGACTATGGGGATCTGGTGTATATGAATGCACCTGCCAATTGCCTGGTCAAGTTAGATGACCAGCTGCACTGAGATTTGTGACAAACTGTAAAGCATTAACCCATCACTGCACCCTGTATGCAAGGGCTGGTTTGCTTTCACTAACTGTACGGAGGCTCAGTCACTGGTACATTTTTATATACAAAGCCATGTTGGGGAAACTTCCATCTGATATCTGCTCCCTGATCTCACGGAGAATTGTAAGTGGCTACTGCCTGAGATTGAATGCTGTGGTTTTATTAAATGTGCCAACTGCTAGGACTGTCTTAGGGAAGACAGCTTTTAGATGAGCAGCTCCTCTGTCTTGGAATAGTCTGCAAATTAAATGGAAACTGAACAATCTGGTGCCACTAAATGTTTTTAAAGCTCGGTTGGATGCTAGTCAATCAGAAGCTATTGGTACCTGTTTATGTGGATAATTTTGTAAATGATGCTGGATGATGTCCTTTTGTTGTTCTGTTGATGCTTTTATGTTTCATGTGGAACTACTTGAACAGGTCTCCCTTGGAAAAGAGATCAATGATCTCAATGGGATTTTATCTGTATAAATAAAGGTTTGAAATGAAATGAAAATGATAGTCAGAAGGCGAGGGCTCCTTTTATACGATGAGATGCGAGCGCATTCAGGTAGGCCCGCCCCGGGGCCGGCTACGTCGATAGACATTTCAGTAGGTGAATGCTTGCATAGAGGGTAGTACCCTTAAAGTCCAGTAGAGGGCGGAGCCTGTGAGAGATATAACAACATACCTGTCCCCAACAACTGGGGGAGACTAGTTGTGCAGGTAGGGTGTTCAAGAGAAAGCATGATTTAGTATGTCAACTAAGGCTAAATGATCTTGTGTAGCTAAATACAGTAGGTCTATCTTGAACACATAAATTGTATTTGTTTAGGCCGAGATTGGTTCACAAACTGTAAGGCACGCTATCATCTATCCTGCCGTATGCCTGAAGCAACATCCTTGGGAAGGGCTACAGCCTTCAATACAACTACAGTGGGGAGATTATTTGACAATCTGGGCAAAGTGATGGACAGGTGACATAATTAACTTTTAATAACATTCATAGTGCATTGCATATGTGTACTAGCCGCATTTACAATAATATCTATTTAGTGCTATTTTGTTGCAAATAATTGTTCCGTTGTTCCTACCTGTAAGGTTTCATTATTCTGATCTGTTTATTGAATGTCCTCTCTTTGATTTACAGGCATACATTCCCTCTAAATATGATTTACAATATTGTTGAAACTGGTGTCACTACAATGCAGACCCCATTGCAGATTGTCACAGAGAAAGGGAAAAAGCAAGAACAATAAGAATAAAACGTTGGGGGTATCAACAGATAAATATTTAGTCTGACAAAGTACTTAAGGTCTAATATATTGCATAATTTATTTTGGCACTTGACAATCACCTTTCCTAAATGTTACTCAGGTGTAACTATAGTCTGATTTAAGGGTTGTATATATTACACATCATTACTCATAATCTGCAAAGTAACTAAAATAAATGTAGTGGAGTAAAAATACCAAGTTAACCTCTGAATTGTAGTGGAGTAGAGCAAAGTAGTACATGGTGCTGTAACAAAAACATTTCTCAACTTGGGATCAATAAAGTATATCTTATCTTATCTTAAACTGGACCCGTTCAAATCCAGTTTTGGATAGTCTGCCGTGGTTACATTCCATTTCAAAGAGCTGTTTGACACTCGGCGTAACCTTATCGCATTGCCACTCCTACATCCAATCGCAGAGCTTGAGGACTAATCACGGGGTTTGTAAAGGAAAGCGGATGTTGTAGTCCCAAACGATAGCTGAGGATTCTGGGTAGTGTAGTGTCTTCGGAAACTCTGTAGTGTCTAAACTCCGAAAAAACTATTTGTTTCTCCGAATCAAAGGTTAAAAACACAAAAGCATTGTATACAATTTAAACCAATCAATATTGTGTAATTAACAAGGATAAACTGATGTTTTTTAGTGGATGAGTAATGATATCACTGTGTAATCATTTGACAGTGAGGGAAATACTTCCGGTTTAATTACGAAAACTTCAAGACCGGAAATACTGTTTTCACCCCGTGAGGGTTGATGCCAACTTTACATGGATGCTGCGTAAAGACTAAGTACACGCTCTCCTGGCGAGACCTCAAATCATCTTCGTAATATCTGTCAAACTATAGATCCTACACATCCACTGGACGTAGATTCTAAAAGTACAATATACACTTTGATACATCTAATCAAAAAGCATTTTAATGGTCAAACTATTCCACAATTTAGGATTTTTGGAGGGTTATTTGTGTATACGACCCTCCGGAGCGTTTGCAATAAACAGGAGCATGTTATTTCTTACACAACCACTAGAGGTGCTACACTTTAAAACGTGACTATGGGTCGTAATAAGCTGCTGAACAATCAACCTATTTGGTCGTTTCTCGTAGGAGGACAGGCTGGAATGAAAGTAGGCCCAGTTGATAATAAGAGCTCATTGTAGGCTACATTTAAAGTTGAATTTACCCTGTGTTTGATTGGTAAGATGTATGACATTGTATCACCATTTCTATATTCTATTTGTTGTTTGTTTATATCACGCAGTCTGTTCTTCTTCTCTCGGTGTATCACACAAGACGCTTCTCAATACTCAAATTTCCCCTCCTCGACTCCTCGACTCCTCGGTCCTCCGGTAGTGACCCGGAAATGAATTTCAGCGCGCCATTTTGAAGGACATCTCATTTCTCTAAATGCACACCGAGGACCGAGCATCGAGCGTCGAGGAGGCTCTCTGGAGGAGCTATAACCGAGGATACACTGATGGTTCCTCTACGGCTCCTCCGCGGATGCATTTCCGGGAATGGTGGAGGCGTGACGCGCGGCCGGACTTATCTCAGCCAATGACAGCTCTGCATGCATCCCCTGGATATTATTTTAGAAACTGCTTTCATTGCGTCGCGATGTTTACAGTGAGAACAGCTGTGAGGTCCGTGCAGAAAGCAGAGCAGTGTGTAAAATATATATCACTCTATATAACAGGCCACTCTCTTTATTTGCTTTAGTTTAGTAGATATCTACAAACAAAGAGTCGATATTTTTCTAAGACCATTTAGTGCTTCACATAATAAAATACACAACGACTGTAGCCTGATTATGCTTTAGGAGCTGTAAGTGTGTACAGTGTGTAGGTGTGTGTGTGGTACAGTGTGTAGGTGTGTGTTGTACAGTGCGTAGATGCGGCGGACAGACGGGTCTCAGTTGGTTTGGTGTCCTCTGCTTACTTGTAATACTTGTAAATACAACTTTTGACCCGTAATTTAAATTCCCCGTTTCAGCGACCAGAGAGAGAGGGGGGGGGGATATATCCAGTCTCTGATTGTGTTACGTTATTATGAGAGTGCTCTCATACTTTAAATTATATATATTTATATAAATATATTTGTGTGTGTGTGTCCCCGCATCTGTAGCCGGTTATTGTCTCATTATACCGCACTCTCAATGAATTGAAAGTAAATATGTGGGGGAACAATGTTCAGCTGATCTAACAGAGATTATAAAATATGACAAAACACTCGACAGCTGATGCAGCTGTTGCCACATAATAATGAACGGACGTCTCTTTAAAATGACCGCTCAGAGGAGAGGAGTTCTCATTTCTTTAAACGTCTGCTGCTTCCCCTCCTCTCTCCTCGGTTCCTCTCCTCGGTCCTCCACTCGCATCTCCTGTGGGCGGGACTAAGTCTCGAGGAGGGGAGTCGAGGAGGGGAAATTTAAGAATTGAGAAGCCTCTACAGTCTGTCTTCCGGTTGTTGCCTCTTTTGAATGACGAATACACACTACCGCCACCTGCTGGTAAGGAGAGTTATTGTCACTCACACATGCACAGTTCGTACGTGCTACTTGGCCGTCGTCTGAAGTATTTGCGGTGTATTCCAGTGCGAAACATGGCCAAGATCAATAATCGTGGCTTGATATTGAGTAAGAACATGTTTTCATTCATCACACAGCTTCCGGTCTTCCAAGACCCGACCGGACAAAAATATGTGGTGCAGGCACGAAACAGACTACCAATAGAAATACATTGCTTTTGATATCGTTCTGTGTGACACGAAAAAAAAAGGGAAAATCGTGTTGGTGAATAATCAATAGATTGAATTAATTTCGTGACTATTACACGAAATGCCGTGAGACTGGGTTGTTAGTTCGGATTAGCTAAAACCCAAGTCAGCAATGATCATTCTTGACATATGTCTATCTCCATAGAGCCTGAATCATCATATTAATCACAGAGCTATCATATGCCTAAAACAGTCCTGTTGCTCTTGTAGGTAATCCTGTCATGTACACAGCTACAGTTGGGTCTTTGTTATCATGTTACTCTGATATTGGAAGCGTACATTCAGTATGTTCCCAACAGTAATATCATGTAATTATTTCAGCATACTTTTAATCTCTTCATTGCAATTACATTAAGACAAAATATGTTACATTTAGGTTCTTACCAGTTAAGTTAACAAGATTGATTCTGCCGACTTGTGACTTCCTAGAGACAGTGAGTACAGCTCTCACTGAGCTGTGTTTTACACACAACATTTAGTTTTCTGACGTATCTAGGACTTCCTCAACATTAACAAAGCACAAAAAGCGAAGAGACATTGTTGGTAGCTTGGTGACATGGAGATATGTCTACCTGCATGTGCCACCCGACCTCTGCAGCTCATTCAGAATGCAGCGGCTCGTCTGGTCTTCAACCTTCCGAAATGTTCCCATACCACGCCGCTCCTCCGCTCCCTCCACTGGCTTCCAGTAACTGCTAGAATCCACTCCAAGACACTTCAAGACACTGGTACTTGCATACCATGCTGTGAATGGATCTGGCCCTTCCTACATCCAGGACATGGTTAAACCGTACACCCCAGCGCATGCACTACGCTCTGCATCAGCCAAGCGACTCGCTGCACCCAAGTTCCCATCAGCAGAAACACGTGGGTTTGCTATCCTGGCTCCAAGATGGTGGAATGAGCTCCCCATTGACATCAGGACAGCAGATAGCTTACACACCTTCCAGCGCAGACTGAAAACTCATCTCTTTCGACTCCACTTCGAGCGATAGAAACTATTAACAAAGCACTTATATACTAATAAAGGACTGGCTTATCTAAAGCCAGTTGAGTAGCACTTGAAATGCTTGACTCTATGAAACCTGATGTACTTATATGATTCTGTTTTCTTCAAGGTTGTGTCTTCCTGGTCGAATGTATTTATTGTAAGTCGCTTTGGATAAAAGCGTCAGCTAAATGCAATGTAATGTAATGTAATATGTCCTGCCTCCTCGCCAGTTCGTAATACTTGCAGAGGTAACACAAGGCAAATATGTGTTCTATGTCCAGTGTGAATGCACCGTTGTACACTGTCATTAGACTGTTTAAGGATTAATTTTGTCTTGCAGCTATTTCTGAAAACTGATCTAAATATAGCCTACATTTAAAGTGTAATGATAATATAATACATGCTCTTACAAAAATACTCACCAACATAAAATATGACTATATCTATTTATGCATGATTTGTCTTTCGACGGTGTTGTGTTTCTCACACAGAAAAAATAGAGCACGTTCAGTAATAACCAGGTATAATCCAATATGTGAGAAACAGTGCGTGGGGAGATTATTGTATTAATTCTCTGAAGGTGTGGTTATTCAAAGCCTGGGATGAACAACCTGTTCAGAGCACGTAACATGGCTAAATGCTACAGTAACACAAAGCAACGCAGACATCTGTAACATATTAACTGTCTGACTCACATCGTCATGATTACAATAAAATGAATAATCCTATTCAGTTCCAAAAATCATGGATTAATTAAACCAAAGAATCTGTTAACATGTAAATCACAGAATTCCCTGAACACGCTCAGCATGCTGTTTCGATGGGATTCCTCCTGTGAACCAGAGAAAAAAGAATACATCCAGTGTGTGTCTGCCATGGATCCTTTAGATGCTGTTATACAATGTGTTTGCTTTGTGCTTTGATTTGGTGCCAGCAGATCCTTTCCTCTGTGGTATTTGGAATACATTCCTCTGAGAATATCCTATTTATTTAGCATTCATTGGAGCTAAAGTTTGAAATTGGTGTTGAACTTTATTCACCCACGTATTACCTGTGAAAACAGGGAGGGGAAACATTCGAAGTTCACACCAGGGCTGCCCCACTTTCCTCCGTCAATCAAGACATTTAAGGAACAGCTGCAGCAAATGTGTTAACAGTACATTTACCAGGCAGTGATCATAAGAAAGTAAAACTCAATGATAAAATGAATGTAAGTCAATATTTCTGCTTTAAGTTTGGGTTTGGTCCCCACTGACTCTAGTGAAAAGTCTTTAGCTGCTAGATTTCCAAATATCTCCTCCAGCTTGTCTGTCTGCCATTTGTCAGGAAGGTCGCACAGTGTTTTAGAGATCTCTTCATGTTTGATGTGAATATGAATGTGGGACTGAAAGTGGTGAGAATGAACCATACGCTAACTCTGCTGTTAAAACAAAACAATAAGTTAGAAGGCGCTAAAAGTCTTTGCACTCATACAGTAGGCTTATAGTTCTCTGTACATTTTGAACTTCGAGTTTAAACTTATATATTTTCATTTGATGTGATTTCACTAAGAATGATACTGTACTGAATATAAAGGGATAATGTGCAGCGAGGCGGTCATTATGGGGAAAACAACACCCGACAGGCAGATCAGAGAGCCTGACGCGAAGCGGAGGGATCTTGATCAGCATGAAGGGCTGTATACAGTTCAATCGACCGGACTTCTTTCTGCAGATGTGAGCGTCCTTATCAACGGTCAATAAGTGCTTGACAGCGGTCTTCACTGCTGGATTAACAACGTGTCACGTGTTCTGAATTGACCAATCCGAATCGAGTATTCAACTAAGCCATGTAATAAAAGAAGTTCAGGCATCACAAATAAAGAGCATTTGTTAAGTGTTATGGATAGCATATGTTTGAAACCCATTTACAATAAGTACCTGCAGGGAGCTGTATTGTTATCTGTGCTCACAAAGGAATCATTGTAGACTTTGATACAGTCAGAGTTGCGCCGCCACCACTTATAAAGGACAGCATACATGGCTTGGCAACATATGGGAGACTTTAAAATAGGTGTTGAAGATGAATTAGTAATGCAAAACTATCTTTTATTAACAAGATGTTTACTGAAACATAACAAATAATCTGCAAACAAATGGCAAAGGTTTTTGTGGCAAACGAACCAACCACAGATATCTTATGACAGCCAACACGAGACTTGTGGATGCTTTACAATCTAAACTACCATCTGTAAAGGCCATATCCTATTGTCACCCTTCCCTCCAGGGAGAGAGGGCGCAACGAGCACTGCCCCGTGAAGAGGAGAGGTCCAGGAGAGGGACGATGTTAAGCTAACGGTGTTCAGTTCTTTCCAGCAGACCGGCTGGTCACGTAGCCTCCACCCACACGCAGGAAATATGCCCGCCGACGGCCGGCCAGCTGTGCTTACATCTGACTGTGTGCTGTGAAAGTTTATTAAAAAAGTGTGTAACAGACAACTCACAGTGACAAGCGTCACAAAATGACGTTCACAACATGCGGTCAACTGCACTCATTTCATTTCATCGTTTATTTGATTGATGTAAAGATGCCGGATTTGAGCTTTTAGCTAATTTCCATCCGTAGTCCCTCACATACTGTACAACGTTTAAGAACATGACATTTATATACATAGCAAAACTAAATACATGATATGCAGAAAGAGCATGAGCAGCATATACAAGTATTTACCACATAGCAGCTATGATATGTAAAGTGCAAGAGAGGATAAGAGCTACACAAAGTGCAAGAGGAGACACCCCTGTGTTGAAGTGCATTTTAGGTGATTGCACGTTTGTTTGTTTCTCAACCATCTTGTAACCTTTAAAACTGTTCAGAGTGGGACAATCCCGTAACTCAGTCGGAGGCTATTCCACAATGAGCTGCCCTGAATTGATAGTACATTTTGACCGAAAGTGATCCGTCTACGGTGGACTTCACCGTCCCCTCTGGTTTCTCACCTCGTGCAGCGTCCGGTGTGTTTTTTTCTATAATATATGATGCCTGTAAACGGAGATGTATTTGTGAGTTCTAGATAGTTAGATGGTGTACTAATTGACCAACAAGAGAGGCTGATCATAGATAAGATATCATTTGATCTTCACTCAAACACATGTTGTGAAACATATGTCATCGACAATCTACAATCTTCAAACAGTCGGCACTTAAAGGAACGAAGAGGAAATGCATCATCGGCTTTTATCCAATAATGGAAAATAACGATGATGACACCTTACTTTCATTATCTAGCAGTGCATGTGTATTATTTGTATAATGCTAATTTCACACATAACTGCATTAATGTGACATTTGTATTGTGTCCCACCGTCTGGTGTTGGTGTGTGTGGTGAACAGGTATTCTAGATCCTTCCTGAGACCGTGATGTGCAGGCATGTTTTTCTGCGGCGTTCACTAAAGTGCCAGCTGTACAGTTCTCCCATCCACAGGGTCACTGGTGCTTGATGAGACAAGACATTACACTGTTCCTCATGTTGATGTATGGGCGGATTCCTGTCATCATTATGTATTAGCTATTTCCCTCTAGTGGATCAAAGCCGATGCATACATGTTCCTCATCATTCCTGTGTAAGTGCCCACTTATTGTCCACATATATTGCACAGCCTAATATTTGAAGCTGCCATTCAGTACAGGTTTTAAAAGATGGGTTAGGGTTCAAATACAATTGTCTTGGATATTTTACTGTTTGGGAGCCTTGGACCGGAAGGACCCCCAAACTATTGACCCAGCTGTATGGCATCAGACCGTTAGCAGGTGTGTTACACATGTGCTGCACTGGTGAGCTAAACAAACAGTTTAACACATGCCCTGTTATTACCCAAATTATGTAATTGTGCTAATGCGCCAACCATGCATGCAGCCTGTTGCAGTTGCTCCTGCTAGATTTTTACTATTTTCAACTTTCTTATTTGATCTTATTTGTTATTTTTCTGTGCCCTCTCTAAACTTTCCTGCAGATATAATTGTGTTCGTTTTCTTTGCTGGTGTTGACCACACCCCAGTTGCACCGCAGAGACAAAGCAGGAGAGCAGGATTCAGATGTATTGATAAAAGGAGATATATGCCACGTCTTCCCCCACTCATCATGGGCAATGCAGGCTGGCTGATGGAATGGACGACTTAATGGCGAGTCAGACAGAATATCTGGAGTGTAGTTTAATATGTTTTACAAAAACATGGCTGCCATAATCAATTCCATTGATGGCTCCTGGACTTTTTAGGCAATGTTTCCATCAACATGTTTCTATTGATGGTTTCCTGATTTGCTCATAAATATTGGGTATGCTAAATTATCTATCTATCTATCTATCTATCTATTTATCCTTCTCCATACTACACTTACATGTTTTCTTTTTCTCATTGAAATTAAGTAGACATTTCTAATGATCATTATTTCTGAATAATAGTGGTTTGCTTCATCAGCAGCACTATCAGAGAGCAAACAAATCAGTATTAAAACATGTACAAATAGAATGTAGAATGAAACGACACAGTGGGGCAGACGGTGAAACAAATCAAGGAATTTAATCTGAATGCGATGAGTAAAAGATTAATATTGACTGAGGGAAATGACGGCTGTTGGAGGGGGACACTGCATGCACCAGGCAGCTGAGATTGAAAAGGCACCAGGAATTCATCCAATTTCCCATCTACCTCTCTCCACTCCCAAATGTAGTAACGTTTGGTTGCAGAGTATTTTATTGGCTGGTAGAGAAAGCCAAAACAAAAGATGAATAAGACAACAACGGTTCCACATCAGATTGCAGAATTATGTTTTTACAATAGTATTGTTTTCCGACATAAATGACAAAAGCTTTCACACTTTTGTAGTCATTATAGACGTATATCGACTTAATGTCTGTTGGGATATAGAGTGTCACATCCCTCGCTGCTCTTTGACCCAACTCTCTTGCTCGATCACATTCTTCCCAATTTCACACATTAGCCAATTACTAACACAAGGTAATCAAATCTGCCCTTCAAATCCACACCCTGGTCATCTGCTGAGCTAGGGGGATAGCATTAGTACTCCATCAGGGGTGATCTCCGGGCTTAAGTTTATATTGCATTATGGGGCTTGGCCCGGGCAGGTCAATCAGATTTGTGTCTGACACAGCTGCTCGATGAAGGGCTCTTAAAAGGTCTTTGTAAGTGATGTGTGTTCTGTTAGATGATGTCCAAGCATGTGTGGGTTCTTCTGTTTCAGCATGTTTACTTTTGTATACTCACATCTCTTGTTGTGTATGCCGATGTATCTTTGATGCTCCGTTTAACGCAACATGCTTCTCTGCGTCTTCCGCTTGGCGTGGTGGCGGGGTCATGGGGTGCTGGGTAAGATGGAGCCAACAGGAAGCGACATCTGTTGTCTGACGTCTGACAAGGATGGATTGCATGACTGATGCACATGGGGCTCATCGAGGCTCCCCAGGTCATGCGGTGCTTGCCTTGAGGTCGGCAGGGGTCAGAGCCCCTCTCCAATTTTCTCCCCCGGCAGACTCCAGGAAGCCAATCAACTTCAAACAGCAGCTGATCATCTGGGGGGGTAATTGCAAATCAAATGGACCTCTCTTTTGGGGTGGAGTGCTCCCTTTCCTTTTCACGTAGAACAAGAGGCCACTTCCCTTTCTGCTCTTCTTTTTCTCTCTGCAATTTGTCTTTTCGGCTGCTTTTATCCCATAATTGTGATGGAGGACATTGGAGAAAAGCAAGGCAGAGTGGAGCAAAAGAGGACAATATGTTTCACAGATTTGTCACATGTGTGACTGTGCATGTATGTATGGTACTATTGAGTGCCAGCTGACAAACACATAGAGCCAGCTGCCTTGGAATACAGTGGCAGTCTTTGTGAAAACAGTTTAAACCCAAACCCACAGCAGCATTTTCCAAATAAGTCCCTTCGCAAATGCACAGTCATGATGCGTGCGTGTAAAAAGCCAGACTCACTAACTGTAGCATTACAAATGGCATCTCTACTTCCTTTTCCTCTTTGTTTTCCTTCATTTTGCTTTTCACTGATTTGGTATTGTAATACATTTTCACCCTGGACATGTGTGAATATATAAGTCTACATATAGTGGGGCAAAAAAGTATTTAGTCAGCCACCAATTGTGCAAGTTCTCCCACTTAAAAAGATGAGAGAGGCCTGTAATTTTCATCCTAGGTACACCTAAACTATGAGAGACAGAATGGGGGGAAAGAATCCAGGAAATCACATTGTAGGAGTTTTAATGAATTAATTGCTAAATTCCTCGGTAAAATAAGTATTTGGTCACCTACAAACAAACAAGACTTCTGGCTCTCACAGACCTGTACCTTCTTCTTTAAGAGCCTCCTCTGTCCTCCACTCGTTAACTGTATTAATGGCACCTGTTTGAACTCGTTATCAGTATAAAAGACACCTGTCCACAACCTCAAACAGTCACACTCCAAACTCCACTATGGCCAAGACCAGAGAGCTGTCAAAGGACACCAGAAACAAAATGGTAGACCTGCACCAGGCTGGGAAGACTGCATCTGCAATAGGTAAGCAGCTTGGTGTGAAGAAATCAACTGTGGGAGCAATTATTAGAAAATGGAAGACATACAAGACCACTGATAATCTCTCTCGATCTGGGGCTCCACGCAAGATCTCACCCCGTGGGGTCAAAATGATCACAAGAACGGTGAGCAAAGATCCCAGACCCACACGGGGGGACCGAGTCCATGACCTGCAGAGAGCTGGGACCAAAGTAACAAAGGCTATCATCAGTAACACACTACGCCGCCAGGGACTCAAGTCCTGCAGTGCCAGACGTGTCCCCCTGCTTAAGCCAGTACATGTCCAGGCCCGTCTGAAGTTTGCTAGAGGGCATTTAGATGATCCAGAAGATGATTGGGAGAATGTCATATGGTCAGATGAAACCAAAATAGAACTTTTTGGTAAAAACTCAACTAGACGTGTTTGGAGGAGAAAGAATGCTGAGTTGCATCCAAAGAACACCTACTGTGAAACATGGGGCTGGAAACATCGTGCTTTGGGGCTGTGTTTCTGCAAAGGGACCAGGACGACTGATCCGTGTAAAGGAAAGAATGAATGGGGCCATGTATCGTGAGATTTTGAGTGACAACCTCCTTCCATCAGCAAGGGCATTGAAGATTAAACGTGGCTGGGTGTTTCAGCATGACAATGATCCCAAACACACCGCCCGGGCAACGAAGGAGTGGCTTCGTAAGAAGCATTTCAAGGTCCTGGAGTGGCCTAGCCAGTCTCCAGATCTCAACCCCATAGAAAATACCAGCAACAGTGAAAACCTTGTGAAGACTTACAGAAAACGTGTGACCTCTGTCATTGCCAACAAAGGGTATATAACAAAGTATTGAGATGAACTTTTGTTATTGACCAAACACTTATTTCCCACCATCATTTGCAAATAAATTCTTCCAAAGTCAGACAATGTGATTTTCTGGATTTTTTTTTCTCATGTTGTCTCTCAGTTGAGGTATACCTACGATGAAGATTACAGGCCTCTCATCTTTTTAAGTGGGAGAACTTGCACAATTGGTGGCTGACTAAATACATTTTTGCCCCACTGTATATTTGCACGAGTATATATACATATGTGTGTGTGTATGTTAAAACAGAATTTCATTTATTTATGTGTTTACGTACAGACATAGAAGCCTGACTCCTACTTTTTCCGTTAACATGCTTTGATATTTGGGTCCCTGAACAAAATCCTTAAAACTTGATGATTAATGGAAGGGCTATTATCTTAATAAGCTATTCTACTAATTTTGTTTTCGATCGTCTGTTTCATTAATTTTCAGTTGTAATATTGAATTGAATAATTGTAAATATATATATTTTGAGAATACAGTGGCAGTCTTTGTGGAAACAGTTTAAACCAAAACCCACAGCAGCTTTTTTCCAAATAAGTCCCATTGCAAATGTACTGCTACTCGCCTGTAAAACACCAGACTCACATACTGTAGTTTCTGGATTATAAATGTCATCTTGATGCATATAGTTTGATATTTTCACATCTTAAGTGGGGCTGTGTATGTTTGTCAGTTGGTCCTCAGAATGACATGCAGCCACTTAAAGCCAGCTGACTCCAGAGTGCTGTTCTGTGGCGATCTGGGTGAGCTCGTTAAAGGAAAGTCTCAAGGCCTGCTTTCTCAAATTACTCCTGTGTGGCAGGGGAACGAGAGCCAGCCGCTCTGCTGTGTGGCTTTCCTTAATTGCAAAAGGCGACGATGGAACCGTCCCTCCTAAATCTCCCCATTTATTGGGCACATATTCATAGCCGAGAACTACAAAAGCCCATTACCCTGTATTGTGTACATAATGTTCTACATGTCAGGGGAGCGCTGACGGAGCGGTCGGGAGTAGCTGGAGGTGTTCTCCTCGCTACGAGCCGTGCAGGATGTCCTTACACGCTTCCATCATTGGGCTTCTCAGGGGTATCAGTGTAACAAATGGACATCCTATAATTTCTCCTCTCTGCTCCAGGTGCTCTTTCAATTACAACCTTTCAATTTAAAATGCTGAAGATCATTCTCCTCCATATCTCTGGCTGGGAAATGGGTGTGCATTTATGGAAAGGTCAAACTTAAATTAGAAAGGAAGAGACGTGCAGTGAGCTGGCGTCCAAATGAGCATCGCTTTATATACGTTATAGAGATATGTGGCCAACACCGGGTGGCTCTTCGGTTTGGCCTATCACTTTCCATTAACAATAGGGTTATAGAGAGAATTACATGCATTTTCACTGTGCCGGAGTAACTGATACGCTCTTTGCCTTATCCCTTAAGTCCTCCAAGTGTTAGAGCATGATGAAAAAAGTGAATGTAGATAATAAAAAAGCAATAGATAGGACTGCAGTCTTTTTGGAACAGCTGCCAAATAAAGAGCCTTGACGACAGACAGCTTCTCAGCACAAGTGCAGCTGTCACTCTGAATAGTGTCGGAGTGCAACGTGACACACACTCGTTTCACACAGCTGATCTGATTGGTGTGTCCGTGATTGTGCGAATGCATTCATGTGTGACTTGATGTACAGTGTAGATCCATGTGAACACACATAGAGGCTGTTACAGAGTGTGCTTTCCTCTAGGGTCACTTTATGGATTGCTGCACTGAGCTAATTATCAAGCATATGCGCTGTCACTTTGGACACATGACTGCATTCAAGCTGCATGTACTTATTCATGAGCTTCGCTTTACTTTATCGACAGTGTCGACTTTCATTTGCATTGAATTCTTCTGTCTTCTGATGTCCAATCACCTTATTTTCTGTATATTTAATGCACAACTAATATGAATACCTGCATGCCTGGTTGTATGTACAAAGAGTTATTGACAAATGAATCCCTCTCTGTATGAGCAACCTGTATTCAGATTGACCTGAAACAGCTCAGCCTCCACCTTAAATAAACAGCTTTTTGTAAAATTAGGACCATTTTAGAACCTTCAAAACTCATTTTAAGTCTTTAGTGGAGTATAAAAGGAAAAGTCCTTTTTTCTAAATGTTTCTACAAAAATGATGATGTTTGCAGTACTCAAATTAGCTCATTCTAAATACTTTAGTAGTTATTTTGTATGAAAAATAAATTAATGTATCGAAATTAACTTAAAGGGGACCTATCATGCAAAATGCACTTTGTGATGTCTTTTATACATAAATATGTTTCCCCGGTGTGTCGGGAACTCACGCAGCGTCAGAAAATAAAACCCTTTTTCTTTTCCTCCGTACCCACATCTTTTAAAAACGGGGGTACAACGAGCGGATACAGATTTGCTGCCGATATTACGTAATTTCGGACGGTGGACCCACACAAAGTTGCTATCAGAAACAATGCCTGATGTGTTTTGGACGTGATCTCATCTTTGTTTGCATTAGCATCGCTAACACTCAGAGCTAACCTGTACTGGAGAGCACATATGAAAAAGCATTAAAAAGCAGGAAATAAAAAAAGGAACTCACATTGTGATAAACCTGCAAGAGAAAAAGTATTTGAGCTCCATACTCTTTCAGAAATAATCGTTGATGTGGTTTAGAACAGGATGGCGTTTTATCACAGCAGAATTTAACTTAATCTCCAGTATAATTCTGATCAGGCATTAGCTCCGCCTCCTCTTTTTTTTCAAGCTAAGGACCCAAAATCCGCGTTTCTCTAAACAGTGCTGGAATAGAGGGATATGAGGGATGTCTAAAATGCATGATCTGTTTGTATTTTGAGAAAAACACATCATAGACATGTTTTTATTTATTTGTATATATCTGAGACCCATATTATTTGCCTAAACATAGCATGATAGGTGCATTTTAAAGTAAATTACATTTAGAATGTCATAATAAAATCTATTATTTTACAAAATGTTAGTCATCAATGTATTAACGTGTACCTCACTTTCTTTAAGGACTGTTACATTTTGTTAACTGCAGTCTTAACCTTCCAAAACTGGTGGCAAATGATGACATTATATTTAAATTATCAACACACAGTTTGGTCAAACATATCTCTGCAACTTTACCTCACTTGCAGTATGACGCAGTTATTGGCTTTCTGCATGGTGATATGGAGGAATCAATGCCTTCATGTTCTGGGCTTTACATGTACAAGAACACAAATAAAGGACCCCAATATGCCGCTCTGGTAAGGGACACACTGCCCAACCCGATGAAAAATCAAACTGTCCAACACCAAGAGTTCTGGCAAAGTAATGGGTAAGTGTAAATGATTGGCCAGACACAACACCAGTGATGAACCTACCCTTGAATCCCAGCATCTAGGTAACCATTAATTTCCCCAATGCTGGTATCAGATTGCACATTCTAAATATTATGTTATATAAATGGACCTATCCAACCAGGTGTGAACACTTGGTTTTATCCCGTTCAGTTCCTCATACAGTAACTGATACCGTTGCAGGAACTTTGACCTCATTACATCTGGACAAACGGAGACTCTCCCATGTTTTAACTTTCTCTAGTTTACATTATAATTCATTCACCCACATTCTTAAGGTGTGTTAAGTGTTAGCAAAGGAAAACCTTCCTCACCAGAAAAGAAAGGGGGAATGATAACAGTGAGCAACTAGAAGTGAACTCTGAAGCACAGACCTCCTACAAAGCTGTTTCCATGAATGAAAGATGATGTGTATATCTATCAAACAGTGGCGGTGCCAGGGTACGGCTGGGGTAGGCTACAGCCATACCAAGAAATGGCTTAGCCCTACCTTAGCCCGACCATGACAAATGATGTTAAAGTAAGTAAGCATATTGAGAACACGGATTGCGAAAATCTACCGGTCGTGTCCACAACACACAAACTGATCCTGACCTGCTAATATCAGCGCGGCCGCGGTCAGATCAAAATGTCTCCGAATGCAATTTGAATAGACCTACAGCCAATCAGAGCAACGTACCGTTGGGTCTGCTGCGTCATGCATTACTGATACGTCGATACGTCATGTTCACAGTGAAAAGTCCCCAAACTCACACCGAGTAAATTGCAGACAGACAGCAGAACTTCTAGGATTAATTGTTTATTTCGGATGGATACATTTGTTCTTAAACGCCCTCGCATTGAAGTACAAGTCGAACAGGTGCCAGAGTTACACTACCCACCTGAAGAGTGAATAGTGAGTTTTGAATATATTTTGTAATAATGGGTCATTTGAAAAAGTGTTTTGTATGACAATAGAGACACAGGCTACCTGTTGTGTGCTGTGTCTGTCTCTCTGTTTACCTGTGTCTCTGTCTCTCTCCCTCTCTCTCTCTCTCTCCCTCTCTCTCTCCTTGTCAATTCTATATGCCAACTTTTTTTGTTTCTGCCGCTGCGTAGCATGTTGTAACAACGTGGAATTAGCAGAATAGGCTATTGTATTGTTTAACTCACACCTGTTGCTCTCGATGTAATTTAGCTGATAAAAGGAGACTAATAAAAGCTAATAAAAGCCTCACGCGTGCGTTTCACTGTCAAAAGGTGCGATATAGCGTGTATGTAATTACATTACAAATACTGACTTGAGCCCCACCACTGTATGGGTTAGCCCTACCATTACGCAACAAAAATACTCTGGCACCGCCACTGCTATCAAATCTGGTTCACACAAGAAACATGTTCTGCCTTGACCCATGCTACATCTTTACATCTAGATTAGAAAGTATCCAATACTATTAAATTCAACTTGCAACATTTTAAACAAAGTAGACCCTTCTTAACTGTCAAGGCTGCAAAGTCATACCTCCACTGTATGATTCTATCCCACATTGAATACTGTTTGACAAACTGGTCGTTTGATGTGCCACAAACCTGAAACCAAAAGAACAGCTGTACACAAGAGCTATCCAGGTGTTTGACAGAAAGCCATATGCATACCACCACTGTACCATCCTTGAGAAACACAATTTCTTGAGTTTTTAACCCTTATGTTGTGTTCCGGTCTCCCGTGACCCGTTTCAAGTTAAGATGATATAATAGCTACACACTTTTTGTCGGAACAAGGCTTCATGATATCCTCCACAACAGCTATATAAACACTCCAAAACTTATTTTGACAATTTTTGCCAAGTCTGAAGGTCTCTAAAAAAAAAGTATATAACTTGGTGCTTGGGTCGGGGGGGACCCAGCAGAATTGTTCTGGGGGACTTGGGGTCAAATGTGGCCCAATCAAGATTCATCTTTGACTTTAGACACCCCGGCCCCTCCCCCTTCATCAACTGTAACAATAGTTGTTCGCAACATGCACCTGGTCTCCCCTCCCTCTGGCCCCCCTCCCCCCACGTGAACTTGACCTTTCTCAAAGAATATGTACACTAACACTTGAACCTGAACGCATTATGCATGTGTGCAATAGTGGTGTAATGTCTTTTGGACCATAACATAAAATTACAACAGGATTGTACGGTTATGAATGAATTATAAGGTAGTTATTATGTAGTTTAACCAATATTGGATGATAGTAATTTATTTTCTTGTTTTGGACTGAGATAAATCATGGGTCAAAATGTACCCGCGAACACCATGAACGGTAACAGCTTTCGAACACAACACAAGGGTCTTTTTATAAATGTTTACATGGACTGGAAACCCCCTCCCTTAAGGAAATTAATCCACAAAAAACTCACTGGACGCTGCACTAGGTCAGAAACCAGAGGAGATTGCAAAGCCCATCGTAGACGGACCACTGTTGGTCAAAATGTCCTCTCCATTAAAGGCAGCTCATTGTGGAACAGCCTCCCAACTGAGATACGGGATCGTCCCACTCTCAATAGCTTTAAAGGTCAACTCAAACAATGGTTGAGAAACAAACAGACGTGTGATCACTGCTAAATACACTTTAATACAGGGGTATCTCCTCTTGCACTTTATGTAGCTCTTGTATCATCTCTTGCACTTAATATGTCGTTGCTGCTACATTATACTGCCATGTGGTAAACACTTGTGTGCTGCTCTTGCTCTTTTTTCATATCATGTATTTTTTTTTGCTATGGTTACAAATGTCATGTCAAGGACTACGGATGGAAATTAGCTCAAAGCTGAAATCCGGCATATTTACACTTGGAGCATTATTTACACTTGGAGCATTATTTATCTTAAGTGTTCATTCATGTGTATTGTCCCTATTCCAATAAACGGAAGAAAAAAAGAAAAAAAAATATTCATGAAAATCAAGTCCGGAGTTTGTCGGTAATCCTGCAACAAATTGAATCCGAGACTGAACCTATTTACAGAAGATACCAGGTCCAAAGGTACCAATGTGTATTCAGATTCCCTTGAACAGTTCCAAATGCCTTCTTTATCATTGTGAGAATGCACTTCTCACCATGTCTCTCTAAGTGTAATGAAAGCCTTTCCTCCACTGCTCTGTCTGCCTCTCACTGATGTTGACAACACTAGGGAGCACACTTACTCCAGAAATGAGAGGAAAACAGAGAAAGACAGAGAGTAGCGGGGTGGGGGGAGGAGAAGGAGGTGGCTTATGTGCTGCAGGGTGAGAGAATGAAAGGGGGAGAGAGAAAGAGAGAGAAAAAAAGAGAGCTTGGTATCTGGCTTTATAGGCTCGGTGGAGATCGAAGGGAAGGGAGATCAGAGGTAGACGGGGGTGTGTGTGTGTGTGTGTGTGTGTGTGTGTGTGTGTGTGTGTGTGTGTGTGGTGTGTGTGTGTGTGTGTGTGTGGTGTGTGTGTGTGTGTGTGTGTGTGTGTGTGTGTGTGTGTGTGTGTGTGTGTGTGTGTGTGTGTGTGTAAAGGGGAACTGTGGTGTCAGGCTTGATTTCATTACCGGGGCTAATCAGGTCCATATACTTTAAGTGCTGCTTTAATATGTCTAATCTCTGCAGGATATGGCTGCTTTGCCTTGGATCGCTGTTAAAGAGGGACACACACCGACTGAGTCAGGGACAGGGGATCCAGTCCCTCTCACAGACAGATACATGTTTTCATTGACATTGTGACTTATGTGAAACTCGACCCATCAGACCTCAGTGCTGAATTCTACTCGTATGTTTGTTTTCAATATATATGATTCAAGTCTTATGATTCAACCCACTCATATCACATGTATCCTTCACTATTCAGAGTTCCACCATATTATAAATAAGAGAAATTAAAAACAATTAAATAAACACAAGATGTTAAATTAAAAAGATTGAGAAACAGCGTCTGAGGTACAGGAACGAGGCAGGACATCTTCGAGAGCACAGAGACCCTCTGAAGACTGATGATGAAGACATGATGAAGACTCCGGCTGATGATGAAGACTAAGACTCATGGTGAAGACATGATGAAGACTCCGGCTCATGGTGAAGAGATGATGAAGACTCCGACTCATGGTGAAGACATGATGAAGACTCAGGCTCATGGTGAAGACATGATGAAGAGTCAGGCTCATGGTGAAGACATGATGAAGACTCCGGCTCATGGTGAAGACATGATGAAGACTCCGACTCATGGTGAAGACATGATGAAGACTCCGGCTCATGGTGAAGAGATGATGAAGACTCCGACTCATGGTGAAGACATGATGAAGACTCAGGCTCATGGTGAAGACATGATGAAGAGTCAGGCTCATGGTGAAGACATGATGAAGACTCCGGCTCATGGTGAAGACATGATGAAGACTCCGACTCATGGTGAAGACATGATGAAGACTCCGGGTCATGGTGAAGACATGACGAAGACTTATTTTTTTTGGCAATTCAGTGAACATGTCAGAAACAAAACATACAACAATAATAATCATAATAATAATAAATATACATATTCTTCCTTTTTCTTTTTCTCACTTTTGATGAGATGCAATGTAGTTTGGCATTTATTCGTACGAGTGGTTTTTTGAAGATGCAGTTTCCTCTCAACATGTGTATCTTTTCTCTCCATGTGAAAAGTCCCTGGATATTATGAGGTAATTGTTGATTTGCAGCTTTGAACTTACTTTGAATAGTTTTAAGTCAATCAGGTATTGCAGTTTTAGTGTTCTTCGTGTCACGATCTGTCTGTCTGTGTTGTGTTTTGTCTTGTCAAGATCTGTCTTTGGTTTTCTGTCTGCATTGTGTCTTGTCTAGATCTGTCTTTGGTTTTCTGTCTGCGTTGGGTCTTGTCTAGATCTGTCTTTGGTTTTCTGTCTGCGTTGTGTTTTGTCTTGTTTAGATCTGTCTGTGGTTCCCTGTCGTTAGTTTCCCTGGTGTGTCTAATTTACCCGATTGTGTGCACCTGGTGTCCCTGTGTTTTCTCCTCCCTCCTCACCTGTGTCTTGTTTGTATGATTAGTCTTGTGTGTATTTAAGTTCTGTTTTTTCTGTCTGTCTTTGTCGGTTCGTCTTGTGTTATGACTTGGTTTGCGGTGAGTGTTCTGTTCAGTCTTTGTTAATAGTTTAGCCTTGAAATAAAGGAGTTATTTTTGTCACTTTAATCTGCATTTAGGTCCTGCTTCCTACACACACCGTAACAGTACAAACCGACCAAGACATGGACCCAGCAGATGATCCATTTGAGGTGGAATTACAAAAAATGTCATTTTATTTGGCTTGCTGCTATGATTGGTGGAAGGGAGCGTCCAGTGTTCTGCAGAAGGAGGCCGCTCTGGTAGAGGCGCACCGGTTGGCTATGGAGAAACCAGACTTGGTGAAATTCTTACCTGGCTGGATTTGGAACTTCCTCTGGGTGTGTGATTTCCAGCCTGCTGACGACAAACGTCTCGGTCAGAGCCATTTAATAGAAGAGTTACGACATCTCCGTTCACTCCAATGGACCACTTTTTTACAGCAATGGCGGATCGTGGAGCCTCTCAATAGTTCCCCGGAAGTTAGCGCCAAGGCTAGCAGAGCTGTAGAGTTGCACCATAATATACCGTTCGTGACGGACTTTTAAAGGTAAGAAGAAGTTTAAAGATTTATATTGTGGATATTATCAGTACATCTGATTCTAATGAACATGTGTATTAAAGGATGTCAGTGGATTATCCCTAAATTAGTAGATTTAGGGAACGTTTACAGATAACAGATTAAGCTAGCATACCGAAGCAAGTTAGCAACACACGTTGAACAGCCTTTTAATTGTACATTCCGTTCTCTCCGTCATTTCGTCCAATGTGTTGAATTAGAGAAGAGGGGCTTCTAAACGGGATTGTATGCGGGGGTGGAGGGAGTTAAATATTAGATAAATAGAACTTTGGTGCGTGTAAGAGTGAGTGTTTTTCGCAGAGCCATATTGTGTCCTTGTGATTCTGTTGATTATTACCTGTCTGTATAATGTTGCAGCTCAGCTGATTTTGGATTGATGGCAAAGGGAGAGGGACTTAAGTGAGAGTGAAAACACAAGGTAAGTTTAATACTACTGTTTTATATAAGTAAACACCTTATCTCCCCAAGGCAATAGGTGTGCATAACCCTTTCTCCTGTCTGTTACTCCCTCTTTCAGCACAAGAACCAGAGGGGGATTCAATGGAGCCTGAATACCTGCTCTGAGACCCTCACCCTGCACCCTGAGTCTCAACTCTGTTTTTCAAGCCTTTCCCTGTTTTTTTTGTATTAAACAAAACATTAAGCTCTCCCAATGGTGTGGTTTTCGTTTTGTGAAAAAGTGCAAATGCAGTGTTTGTATATAATTACATCACATATGTTGTTGCTGTTGGTCGTGAAATGACTGCTGACTTGAGCCAGCCATTTTTTTCCTCCGCTCTGTGTCAGTGGGGAAGCCGTACATTCGTACTCCTTTCTCTGAGCGATTAGAGCATCCCCAGGCAGCACAGCAAACCATGGTGGCTACTAGGAGGCAGCACAGCAAACAGGACAACACGGAGGAAAAGGCACCGACAAACTGCATGATATGCTATTCAATGTTTATTGAATTCCATGTATTTGCAATAGATGTTCCTAAAGCAACACATTTAACATCATCATATGCTGCTAGTCCTGCTGCTGCTGCTAGTCCTTTGATAGTCACCTGTCGGTCTCCTGTCCTTTCTGAAAGCCATAAAGACGACATTAGTCATTTAGATAACTTGTGTCCTCTGTTACCATGGGGATTACTGAAACTACCATGAATTTAAGAAAATGGTAGAAATGAATCCAATATAAATTTTAAAGCATTACTTTAGATCCCCTCCCGCTAAATGTATCGATAAACATTAGAAAGTGATCCTCCTGACTACCATACAAGTTTAAGAAGATACTATTGGTTTGAAAGAATTCAAAGCTATAAATAAACATCAACAGGCTCTTTAACCAAGGCACTGTTAGTAACATGTAAATAGTTGTTCACACTAATCCTAATATTAGCAAATTTAACTTTTGAAAATATATTGATGTAAATACATACACATATCGATTGGTTGTATAAATATTGCAAATCAATACCTTTATTCACTAATAATTACCAAAAATCGGAGTTCTATCTCCTGTTATCAATGCATTCACATTGCCCGCCATGAACTTCCGGGGAACGATCCCTCGTCTACATGAACCACGTGACGATAACCATTTTTGGACTTCCGGTGTCGTAACTCTATCTGGTGCTGGTCTCGGTGTGTTCCGTCCGGAGTCAACCCCTGCTTCAAGTTCCCATATTCTGGCCCCAGCAGCCATGGTTCCGCCCCAAGTTCTGGCCCCAGCAGCCATGGTCCCAGACCCACTTCCGGCCTTCTCTAGTCTCTTCTTAAGTCCTAACTCAAGTCCCTTCTCTGATCCCCTCTCTAGTCTCTTCTCGAGTCCCCTCTCTAGGCCCTTCTCTCTTCTCGAGTCCCCTCTCTAGGCCTTACCCTAGTCCCTTCTCTAGTCCCTACCCTATGTCCTGTCCCGCCGACTACGATCCTGCCAACTCCATGTCCAGTCCCGTTGGAGGTCCCGCTGACTACTCTCATGCCGGGGGTCCTGCCAATCCTATGTCCTGTCCCGTTGGGGGTCCCGCCGACTACTCTCCTGCCGGGGGTCCTGTCAACTCCATTTCCTGTCCCGTTGGGGGTCCCGCCAACTACTCTACTACCGGGGGTCCTGCCAACCCTATGTCTAGTCCGGTTGGAGGTCCTGCCGACTACTCTCCTGCTGGGGGTCCTGCCAATCCTCTGTCCTGTCCCGTTGGGGGTCCCGCCGACCACTCTCCTGCCGGGGGTCCTGCCAATCCCATGTCCTGTGCCGTTGGGGGTCCCGCCGACTACTCTTCTGCCGGGGGTCCTGCCAACCCTATGTCCTGTGCCGTTGGAGGACCCGCCGACTGCTCTCCTGCCAACCCTATGTCATGTCCCGTTGGGGGTCCCGCCGTCTACTCTTCTGCCGGGGGTCCTGCCAATCCCTTGTCCTGTTCCGTTGGAGGTCCCGTCATCTACTCTTCTGCCGAGGGTCCTGCCAATCCCTTGTCCTGTTCCGTTGGAGGTCCCACCGACTACTCTTCTACTCTTCTCTCTCCAACTCTATGTCCCGTGCCTTTGGAGGTTCCGCTGGGGGTCCTGCCAGCTCTATGTCCAGTCCAGTTGGAGGCCCCGCCATCAACTTTCCTGCCAGGGGTACTGCCAACCCCTTGTTCTGTTCCGTTGGAGTCCCTGCCATCATCTGTCTTGCCGGGGGTCCTTCCAACACCTGGTCCTCTTCCGTGGGGGATCCTTGCGAGGCCTATTCCACCGGCTCCGGTTCCTGTTCGGCCGACACCGGGCTCTGCTCGGCCTCTGGAGCTGTCTGGTCTTCGCCCACGAACCCGGACCCCTGAGAGCCGCATTCTTCGCCTTCGAGCCCGGCCCCCTGTGAGCCGCATTCTTCGCCCTCGAGCCCGGCCCCCTGAGGGCCACGGCCTTCGCCCTGGAGCCCGGCACCCTGAGAGTCGCGGTCTTCGCCCTTGAGCCCGGCCCTCTGAGAGCCGCAGTCTTCACCCTCGATCCCGGCCCCTGAGAGCCGCGGTCTTCGCCCTCAAGCCCGGCCTCCTGACTTTCCCGGCCGCGGTCCTCGCCCTCATGCTTGGCCCCCTGCGTTCGCCCGCGGTGGCCTTTGCCCCTCCATAACCCCCACCTTGGACTCTGTCATGCCCCCGGGCTGTCCGCTAGAGTCCCTCTTCTCGGCTTCTGTCTTGCCCCCGGGACTAAGCAGTCAGCTTAGTCCCGTCCTCCTGACCCCCTCCACCCACACTGGTGGCTTAGTGATGCGGTCGATTCCCAAATACGATGAGTTTGGTTTTGCCTGCATTCAATGTTAGTGTATTTTGGTCAAACCAGATCTTCATCCTGCTCAGTTCCTTCTCCATTGTGACCAATAGCTGTTCTAAATTGTCCCCACAGCAGAGTAGACTTGTGTCTTCTGCACTGTTGTAACTTGTTTTATTTAAGGCAGTAAAACATTTGATTATTTGACATAAGTTAAAAGGTACGTTTCACAAGAAATGCTTTTATTTTGAAGTGCAAGTATGTCTCTTCCTCTGGTGGCTTCCTGTTATGAAAAATTGAATATGAGCATGTCGAGTGCATTTTCTCTGTCTTCCACCGTTCTTTTTGGAAACTGTTTAAGGAATATAAAGTAAAGGTTCAGTTTGAAGTAGACTGTACTTGGTTCTTCATTCGAAGCTTCTATTACACAACAATTTTGGTGCCGAAACCAGGGAATTCTCAAGACTTTTAAGACTTTGAACTGTGTCGTAGTTTGGAAGCTAACTGGCTAATGCTAGCTGTTGAAATGACTGAGCGCTACGAACGGATGAGACGGAAGCGGGGAACAATACGAGCCTCGACAACGAAGCTGATTACTCGTATAGAAGAGGAGGTGAGCAAAGATGAACCAGACTCTGATAGACTCCGTGAAATGCTGACTTTATTGTCAAACAAGGAAGAAAGTTTATTAGACTTAGAAAAAAGCATTGAGGATGAAACGCCGACCGACGATCTGGAGGCAGAGATTGAAAACACGCAGGATTATCAGGACCGCATTATCACATGGAAATCCCGGGCCACCAGATACATTCAGAAGGTGCGAGAATCTGTGACTGTGCGGGTGAGCGATGTGAGTGCACCTTCAGTCAGATTGCTGCATAAACAGACTGTTAAACTGCCCAAGTTAATAATAGAAAGATACGGTAGAGAAATAAGCCAGTGGCAAGAATTCTGGTCCCAATATGAAACGGCTATTCATGACAACGATGCACTGATCAAGAGGGATCTGACTGGAGCAGCAGCAAGAGCTGTGGCAGGACTGGCCATGACAGATGATAATTATGATACAGCAATACAATTGCTTCAGAACCGCTTTGGAAGAAAATACATTGTAGTAAGTGCACACATACAAATACAATACAATACAAATTCGGAGTCTAGAATCCTTAGGGGTACACAGTGACACATATGGCTGCCTGCTATGCCCAGTTCTACTACAGCTCATACCAGAAGACATAGCATTCGACTATACACGCATTTCAGACTCCAGTGGTGAATGGAGGGTACCTGAACTCATCCTGTTTCTTCAGAATGAAGTCAGAGCAGAGAGAGAGCCCTTCAGCTCACCAGACTGGGTAACACTAAAAAGGACTTTCTGCCAAATATCAGAACTGGTAAGCCTCACACGCTTACTGAAAACAAACCTAAAAGTTGGAATGTGCCATCAGCGACTGCATTGCACACAGCAAGTAATAACTACCAGACATGTGTATATTGTGACAGTGCCAACCATAAACCAGAACATTGTCCAGACAATTCTGTTGCTGCTCGCAAAGATATACTGCGAAAATTGGGAAGATGCTATGTGTGCCTTGTGTAGTCGCAGACATCACCAGTCAGTTTGTGATCAAAGTGAAGCTAAACCAGATGCCGACAGTGGAAGTACTGATGCTGTGGTATCAGCTGTGTCAAGCACAGTTAAAATGAAAGCTAATGTTCAGAACACAGTCCTGCTCCAGACAGGCAAAGCGTGGACAGAGGGCCCAGCAGGGAGAAAAATCATACGCTGTCTGTTGGATGGAGGCAGCCAGAGAAGCTTCGTTCATGAGAATGTAGTTAAAGCACTAAGACTACCAGTGGTTAGGCAGGAGACGCTACATCTTCACACTTTTGGAGCCACCTCTCCAATAATAGTACAGCGCAACGTTTGTGAAAGTGTCCCTAAAAAATGTGTGGAATTATCAGCAAGGAATAGAGATCGAAGCAGTGGAAACCCCTCAAGTGTGCAGTGCTGTGATAAAAGTGCCAGGCGAACCAATCCAAAACGAATTAAAGAAAAAGGGTCTGCAGCTTGCTGATTTTCCATTGGAAGGCGCTGATGATCCAGAGCTGTCTGTGTTAATAGGAGCAGACTATTACTGGAAAGTAGTGACAGGCAAGGTCCAGAGGATAACAGAATCGCTGGTAGCTGTAGAAAGCAGCTTTGGATTGGCTTTGCAAGGGCCAGTAACAACCTCAGGTGTCACCGAAGCCACTTGTATGCACATAAGTCTAGAAGAGGACACTCAGATCTCCAAACAGCTACAGGCTTTTTGGGAGGTGGAGTCACTGGGCATCGTTCATGGAAAAGCCCAGAGCCCAGAGGAAACAGAGGCTCTTCAAAACTTCGAACAGACTATAAAATACAAAGATGGCTGCTATCAAGTCAAGTTACCATGGCGACCAGAGAGAAGGGATCTCCCAAACAACTTCAGAGTAGCAAAGGGGAGGTTTGAAGGTCTTAAGAGAACAGATGTGACCCTGTACACAAGGTACAATGATGTCATACAGGATTACCTGCAGCAGGGCATCTGTGAGGATGTACCAGTGAACACATCAGCAGGAGAGCAACCGGAGGCTGTGAAATATTACATGCCACATCATGCTGTTATCCGAGAAGATAAAGCAACAACTAAACTAAGAATTGTGTTTGATGCATCATCACATGAAGAGGGTTGTCCCTCACTAAATGACTGTTTGCTGACGGGTCCAAACCTTAACCCAAATCTGTTAGATGTGCTCATTAAGTTCAGACTCCACCAGATAGCCTTTACTGCAGATATTACCAAGGCTTTCTTGCAGGTAGCTCTAGCAGAAAAGGATAAAGATGCTGTTGGGTTCCTGTGGCTTCATGGGCCTCCAACCAAAGACGGTAAAGATGAGCTGCGTATCATGAGAATGAATAGAGTGACATTTGGAGTGTCACCTAGCCCTTTCCTGCTAGCTGCAACAATAAGAAACCATATCAAGCAGTATGAAACAGAGCAGCATGTAGCAGTGGAAGCACTGAGAGAGTCTCTCTATGTTGATGATTTCATTTCCAGCTCATGTGATGTGGATGAAGCCTTTTCACTTACCACAACAGCAAAGGAGATTCTGTCTCACGCCGGCATGAACCTGTGCAAATGGGTGACAAATTCTCCAGATCTGAGAGCCAAGTGGACAGAAAGTGGAGTGGAGCACACGACAGAAACAGCCACTTGTGGAAATGTACTGAAGGTGTTAGGGTTAGTATGGAAAGCAGAGATGGATCATTTTGTATTTGACTTAAAGGGACTGCTGGACATTTTAAAAGGCAAAGAAAATACAAAAAGAAGTGTACTACAAACATCAGCTCGAGTATTTGACCCCATCGATTTCCTGACTCCCTTCATTATAAGAGTAAAGTGCCTGTTTCAAGAACTGTGGGAGAGGGGAATCGGTTGGGATGAGCAGCTGCCTTCAGACTTGGCTGAAAAATGGGATCAGTGGTGTGCAGAGCTGCCAAAGCTCCACCTGGTGGCCATTCCGAGGTGGTACCAAATTGAGATCCAACCAAACTCACAGACAATCAAACTGCATGTCTTCTGCGATGCCAGCGAAAAGGCATACAGTGCTGTTGCCTATCTGCAAGGACAAAACAAAGATGGAGAGGTTGTAACAAGTTTTGTGGCCTCAAAGTCAAAGGTAGCTCCATTGAAGAAAATGTCAGTACCCCGCTTGGAGCTTATGGGTGCACTGATCGGGGCAAGGTTAGGGAATAATCTTCTCAAGCCACTCAACATGGACAAGATTCAGCTTCACATGTGGACAGATTCGATGATCGTTTTCCATTGGATTCGCAGCTCAGCACAAAGGTGGAAGCCGTTTGTGTCAAACAGAGTGACTGAAATACAAGGACTCACAAATCCAGAGTCGTGGGTTCACTGCAGCGGAAAAATCAATCCTGCTGATTTACCCACCAGAGGCCAGAGCGTCGAGAACCTCATCCAAAGCAAGCTGTGGTGGAGTGGACCCGCTTCACTGTTATCCACAGATGGAGCAGGAGTCATTGATGAGAGCTGTGATGCAGATGAGGTGAACGCTGAGCTTAGGTCTAAGTTTCAGGCTGTAGTACAGTTTACTAGCACTGAAGAAGCTGAACCACTACTAGACCTAGAGAAGTACAGCAGGTTAAAAACTGTATTGAGGATAACTGCATGGGTGAAAAGGTTCATAGCTAATGCCTGTTCTAATCAAAGGATTCAGGGAGAGCTAACTTCAGAAGAGCTCACAGCAGCAGAAGTGTACTGGGCAAAGGTAATCCAAGAGCAACATTTCAACCAGGAAATGTGTCAGCTGAAATCTGGACAACACATAAAGAGAGATTCGAAAATCAAAGACTTGAAACCATTCTTAGATGAAAATGCCCTTATGAGTGTAGGAGGTAGGCTACAGCCCATGGGTGCTACCTAAAGATCACAGATACACTGAGCTACTAGTTCAGCGCTGTCATGAGAGAGTGATGCATTCAGGGGTCAGAGATACTCTGGTTGAGGTGAGAGAGAGATACTGGATTTTAAGGGGGAGACAGCTAGTCAAGCGGGTGGTATCACATTGTTTCATTTGTCGGAGACTGAAAGCTAAACCAGCACAGCAGGTTACAGCTCCTCTACCCAGAGACAGAGTGACTGAGTCTCCACCCTTTGAAGTAACTGGAGTAGATTTTGCAGGGCCATTCATTGTATGTCAAGTCTAGCGGTCAGGCTAAGAAGGCATATATTGCACTTTTCACTTGCGCTGTCACCAGGGCAGTGCATTTAGAGTTAGTGTCAGATCAGACGACAGAAAGTTTCCTCTTAGCCTTAAAGAGATTTATAGCAAGACGAGGACTGTGTAAAGTTATTTACTCAGACAATGCTAAAACATTCAAACGAGCAAACCAAGATCTAAAGGAGCTATGGAAGTCATTCAAGGGCTCAGAGCTCACAGAGGTTTTCACTGACAAGGGGATCACCTGGAAGTTTATTGCCGAGCGAGCTGCTTGGTGGGGCGGCTTCTGGGAGAGACTAGTGAGATCTGTTAAAACATGTTTAAAGAGGGTCATGGGTAAGGCTTCACTGAACTTTGAAGAGCTAACAACCATGCTTGCAGAGGTTGAGGCTGTGTTGAACTCCAGGCCTCTATCCTATGTACACAATGATGCATCAGAGCCTCAGCCACTTACCCCCTCTCACTTCCTGGTGGGGAAAAGACTAACTTCTCTACCACCAAAAACTTTGCTTCCACCATCTCAGGCAATCAATGCGAGTAGAGAGGACATGAGCCGGAGATGGCGGTACCGGCAGAGACTCTTAACCAGCTTTTGGAACAGCTGGAAAAAGGACTACTTGATGGAGTTGAAATCAGCTCACAGGTGTGAAACACCTTCACCCACTTTGCTGAAGGTGGGAGATGTCATCCTCATCGGAGAGGACAAAACTCACAGGCAGAATTGGAAAATGGGTAGGATAACAGACCTGTTTCCAGGGAGAGATGGACTCATTCGTTCCTGCGTTGTCCGGACTTCTACGGGCAGTTTGTTGAGGAGACCTGTTCAGTTAATATATCCATTAGAGATAAGTTAATGGACTGAAAAGTGATGAAAGACTGTTCATCGTGCGGGAGAATGTTGTAACTTGTTTTATTTAAGGCAGTAAAACATTTGATTATTTGATTTCTTGATATAAGTTAAAAGGTACGTTTCACAAGAAATGCTTTTATTTTGAAGTGCAAGTATGTCTCTTCCTCTGGTGGCTTCCTGTTATGAAAAATTGAATACGAGCATGTCGAGTGCATTTTCTCTGTCTTCCACCGTTCTTTTTGGAAACTGTTTAAGGAATATAAAGTAAAGGTTCAGTTTGAAATAGACTGTGCTTGGTTCTTCATTCGAAGCTTCTATTACACAACATGCACAAATAATGGTTATAATAGTTGTTTATACTTCACATATATTGTTAATACACAGAATAAATAGTAATGGCCCCGAGACTGATCCCTGATGTAACATGTAACCTGCAGTAGATGCATGGCTTTGTATTTCAACATACTGTTCCCTGTTATGTAGGCAGCTGGATAGCCATGAAAGTTGATTCATTAATAATTCATGGTCAACCGTGTCAAATGCTTTTTTAAGGTCCAGAAATATCCCTTTTGCATACTATTTATTTTCTATTGCGTTAGTAATGTGTTCCATAAATTCTATAACTGCAAATTATGTGGTTCTGTTAGCTCTGAAACCATATTGTTGCTCATCGAGCATGTTATGTTTGGTGATAAAGTCATTTAGGCTTGTTTTGAATAGCTGTCCACTGTAGTGACCTCTATGCATGAAAGGGATCATTACTTGTTATTCTCTACTGCTAGTTAATTAAAAACTGTATATAATTGTTAATTTGCACATCCCTTTCAAGATTTCAAGATTTTCAAAGGTTTATTATATCATATAAACAACTACGGTGTAGTTATCCAATGAATGAAGAATGTGGGTCACAGGTTCCTCAACAGTGCATTACAAGACATATATCAATATGTGTGTACCTCCACCATTAGACTGTCCTATTCTTCACATTTCTTATTCTATCTACATACATAAGAGTATAATTCAGATGTATAATATCAGTTAAAATAAGTGCTTCAACATAGTTAACATTGCAGGAAAGCAATATATTAGACGTTAAGTACTTTGTCAGGCTTAATATTTATCTGTAGATACCTCCAAAGCTTTTTTCTTATTTGAAAGAAGAGCTTAACCTAAAGTATTCTTTAATGTGTTAATAAAGGTTAATTAGTTTGTCTATTTTGCACCTCCTCATATTAATATCTTTGTACATCGTGCACTAAACTGTTTTATTGTAGAGATCACTTCTAGTATCTTCTTGATTTTTTATATTCTATATTTCTATCATTGACCTTCTACTTTCCCCCTATGAAAGTATGTACTCTTAATATTGTTTTCATCAAATTATGAATATTCAACAAAAATAATTCAATAATGTGCTTTAACCACTAGGCGGTGCACACAATGTACACACAGCATACTAATAATAACTTTGTATTATTCGTGAACATGACCTCAGACACTGTTTCCTGCAAGATGTTGCAGGAGGCCCCGTTACCGGGGTCTCTCGGGCTTAACAGGTTAAAGTAGGCCTGTGTATTTTCTTTTAATTCTTCTTATAAGAGTTATTTGTTTATTATTAGAGGTAAACCCTCGGAGCCCCCCTGGTGACATTGGTGAGAAAAATATTAATACCACGTATTAATAATGCGTGGCCACGAGTTAATAAATCGTGGCCACAAATTAGTTATTATGTTCCCACGCATTAGTAATTCGTGGGAACACAATAATTATTACGTAATAACTAAATCCAGATAGTCTATACAGAAACTGATGACTGGGTGACAACAAGTCGAGTAAAGTTGGAATGATATTGGCAGATTCAGATTTCACGGATCAATAACTCATGAACAAAACGTTGTTCAGACACAAATGACGTCTACTAAGTACCGTGGTAAAGTTGACAACGAACTACAATTACATTTTGATAAAAAAAATCCAATACGCGCTGTCCTCCAAACTGGAGACATTACATTGGTCTCTATCTGCAGCCGGAGAAGAAACCTGTGCTCAGGGACCGTCTGCAAAGTGCAACTCCGAAAAAAGAGAATACAATAATATTTAATCATATTCATATTCACTATTATACAGTATATTTCTACCAAACTCATTACACACATCAATATTCTCATGTTGCTCATACTACAACAGAGAGTTTGGAAGAATGTGCTTTTTTAATAATTTTGGTGAATATTTATAGTGTAAAATCTTCAATAAATATGGCATCATCTTCAATAACGTTGATAACGTATACAGTATAAATACTCACCAAATGTAATCCATACCATATTCTTCCAAACTCTCTGATGGAGTATGAGCAACAGAAGACTATTGATGTGTGTAATGAATTTGGTAGTAATATACTGTAGAATAGTGAAGTGATTGAATATTATTATATTCTCTTTTTTCGGAGTTGCACTTTGCAGACGGTCCCTGAGCACTCGTTTCTTCTCGGCTGCAGATAGAGACCAATGTAATGTGTCCAGCTCGGAGCGAGGACGGAGCATATTGGCTTTTTTTTTATCAACATGTGATTGTAGTTCGTTATCAACCTTACCACGGTACTTAGGAGACGTAATTTATGTCTGAATAACGTTTTGTTCATGAGTTATATTGATCTGTGACATCCGAATCTGTCAATATCGTTCTAACTTTACTCAACTAGCCTACGTTTCAAACCGTGCATTTTCAGCAACCAAATCAAGTGCCTTTTGCTAAGGATGACACTGTGCTTAACTGCAAGGGATTGCAGAATATCATTATAATTCATACCCAAATGAAAATAAAATCAAATAAAATCAAAATGATCCATTCCTCACGATAATAGCCGTAGCCTACGGTAGCTACAGAGTTTAGCTAGTGTTGTCACCTTTATATCACAGTCTATGGTTGTCACTCAGTCATCAGTTTCTATAGACTATCTGGATTTAGTTATTGCGTAATAATTATTGTGTTCCCACAAATTACTAATGCGTGGGAACGTAATAACTAATTTGTGGTCACGCATTATTAATTTGTGGCGTATTCATATTTTTCTCACCAATGTCACCAGGGGGGCTCCGTAGTAAAAAGTTTTCTATAATCTAATAAATAATCAATGCCAAAAAACTGTAGTTGTTGTCTATGATGTAACAATATATACAACTTTATAAGCTATCAAATATGTTTTGTGTCTCCAGACAAAAAAAATTGGTGGAAAAGGGGGCAAAATGGCTCTTTTGGTATTTAGTAAATTGGTCCAGTATTGAGCGAGTCACTGCAGACAGCAGCCCCTATATCTGATATATAGTACACATATCATGTACTGTATATGTATAGATACTTTTAGTAAGATGTTATATGGTGTATATTTGTATTTTCTATATTTATGATTTTTAAAGAATGTGTGTGAGAAAGAAGAGCTGAGGGGAGTGAGGGATGCAGGGATGCACGTATGAAGGGGTTGATGGGTGGAGACATGGAGTAATGTGGCTAAGATAGGGGACTGAATGAGTAGAGGGGAGAGGGAGGGTGGGTCATGAGAATGAAGATAAATGGTGGCTGGATGTGTTAGCCAAGTAAGACAAGTCTTAAAGCGACCCTATTATTCTCACTTGCACTGGAAAACCCCCACAAAACATAGGTCCTCTACTGGGACATGTCCCCATGTTTTAATGTTGAAAAAGCTTATTTTTGTATCATACTGTCTGTGCTGGAGCAGTTCTTTTCACCCTCCGTCTGAAACCAGAGCCCAGTCTGCTCTGATTGGTTAGCTGGCGGCTCTGTTGTGATCTCTCTGGAAGGAACACAGGGATGTTAGCCATTGCGGACCATTTGCATGCACAAATGAGTGCCGGATAGTTGGAAGTGTAGCATACATTATATAAAGTTTGATAGCAGCCAGATAACAGCGAAGTATACAGTATTTTGCACAGTTATTACAGATTGCATTGCAGTAGTTGAATAGTCTTACAAAGAGATAGCAGCGAGTACAAATTATAATTATAGAGCGATATATAGGGCCTCTTTAACAAATGAACTTCATCAAATAAACAGTAACACAGCTGACTAGATCAGTGGTTCCCAAACGTGTTGTGCCCAAGGCACCAAAGGACAAGTACAAATCCCAAGGCACACCTATTGTGCAAAATAGCCCTTATAACACGTGTTATCACTCATATCATGTAAAATATCTGTAAATGTGCATAATGATTTACTAATGCCAAATAAAATGTGACAAAGACAACTATATTACTCATGAAATATTTATTAACGAAATATTTCAGAAATTAATTTGAAACGTGTTGCACTGGAACCAGACACCGCAAAGACTTCAGCAGAGCACGTACGAACTGTGCATGCATGAGTGGCAATAACTCTCCTTACCAGCAGGCGGCGGTAGTGTGTATTCGTCATTCAAAACAGGCAACAACCGGAAGACAGAGAAGAAGAACAGACTGATATCAACAAACAACAAATAGCGTGTGCGGTAGCTTCACCTTAGCATCTGTTCTTTGCAGGTGCTTGTTGAGGTTTGACGTGCTGTTCACAGCAGTGGATAACAGTTTCTGGCCTGGACACAGTTTGCACCTCACCGTCACATTCCTGTCTATTCTTCGGATGAACTCAAAATAATGGGCATACCTCCACCCCTCCAGAGTTATCGCTGACTCAGCCATGTTTATGCAGCACTGCACGTGGAGATGTGGAAGTGCAAGTCGCGCAGATTACGTACATATAAACCTACAAAGTACTGATATAGTAAATAAAAAAATTATTATTTTTGTGTAGTTGTATATTGCAATAATAATGTATGGGTGTCACAAAATCCCACGGCACACCCGGACTTGCCTCACGGCACACCGTTTGGGAACCACTGGACTAGATCATGACTGCATTTTTGGTTGAGCCTAAACAAATCTGCCAATGGTTTGATTGTTGACTCGCTTATATTAATTGTGTCTGAATATTA
Organism: Champsocephalus esox; assembly: GCA_036324585.1. Lineage (NCBI taxonomy): Eukaryota > Metazoa > Chordata > Actinopteri > Perciformes > Channichthyidae > Champsocephalus > Champsocephalus esox. The sequence continues at coordinate 38,885,153 of CM070482.1, read as the reverse complement.
CTTAATGGTAAAGGTTTTGTCACAGTTTTAAATTATCTTACTCCGTTAATACAAAGATGAACCAATCATAAAGTCATATCCCTGATGCATGTGTGTAGACATGTGATCACACCTGTGTCTGTGTTCCCATCAGTTCGCCTGCTCCAGCGCTCCAGCCGCCTGCGGTGGTGTCTGCTCCTCCTGTCTGCTCCTCCCTCCTGCTCCTCCTGTCTGCTCCTCCTGTCTGCTACTCCCGTCTGCTCCTCCCGTCTGCTCCTCCCGTCTGCTCCTCCCGTCTGCTCCTCCCTCCTGCTCCTCCCGTCTGCTCCTCCCGTCTGCTACTCCCGTCTGCTCCTCCCGTCAGCTCCTCCCGTCTGCTCCTCCCGTCTCATCAGAGCTAGCACCTCTGATAAAAGCTCATCCTCATGCTCTCACTTGCACATAACATCAAGCATGTATACCCACTGCTGCTAAAGGATATGACAATGTGGGGTGTGTGTGTGTGTGTGTGTGTGTGTGTGTGTGTGTGTGTGTGTGTGTGTGTGTGCTTCACACATTTTAAACATCTCCCCTTGTTTCGACTACATTTTCCACATCACATGTTTTAAGTATTTGAAGTAGTTCCCATTGTTAAATCACAGTGCCACATTTCTTCAAAATGCACCAATACTGTATATATTTTTGATTAACAATGTTTTTCATCTTTAAATCAGAGAGTAAAGCGTGCTGAGTTCAGAGATGCCCCACACAAGACTTGCTGAATGTCCAACAGTAATCAATTTGGATTATAGTAGATTCACATTGTAGGAAGTAAGGACCACATATTAAAAACTTCTGACATCATCATCATCATCAATACATTATGACAAATATATTTTGTACAGCAATGGGTCATGTCTGTATTGTCACATGACACTTTTTTGGATGACTAACATTTTACTTTTATCCTATTCAGTTATGAAAAAAGCTCCTGATGGGGGGTCACAGTTGGAATCTGTTAAAACAATGTTTATGATACTCACAATTCCTTAAGATATATTTAGAAATCACTTGAAATACTTTCTGCTTCCCTCTGATCCATATTTTCAGAGGAGGCCCAGCAGTAACTACAGTCTGGCTGTGACCGCAGCTATGATTGGCTGAGGGTTGTGTGCTGAAACACTATTTGTGGCTATGGCTAAGTATCTGGCTGGGGCTGTGATTGGATACAAAGATAGTTAATGCTATAGCCAAAAGCTACAGTTGTGACTCCGGCTATCTCTTTAGCCATAATTAGGGCAAGCGCTAAAACTATGGCTACAGCTTCTTCTGAACATGGACATTGGCTGAGGTCTAGTTAGCTTTGCTTAACAGCGTTGCCCTTATGCCAGTGTGGAAACATCTTTAGTTTATCCAGTTAATGTTTCAACAAGGTATCAGGTTGGCCATGACAATTCAGTTTATGTTTATGTTAATTCTTTGATAAAAAAAAGAAAAAGTATTGAAAGGGATCTCAAATCATAATGTTTTGTAACACAGAAGTATTCAAGGACATGCAAAAGTTATTGAAAACAATTGTTACATTGACTTTTTAAGACTTGAAAAGTCCTAAGACTTAAGACTACAACTGTAATAACTGAATATGTATAAGTAGGTAAACTGAGGTTATATTCAGAGTAACCCTTGCAAATGATGAAATGTTTTATTTTGAGGTATTGAGCAATCCACAGCTAAACATTGTCTGTTGTCCACTTTGTTGTGTTGTAATGATATGCCAGAAGAGTTTTAATGTGATTTTCTGGTTTGATATTGATGTGTCTTGTCAGAACTCTTTACATAAAAACCCCTACCAGCTGTCTGCTGTGTCACTGACATGGCTATTTATTTGAGTGGCAGATAAACTAAGTTGAATTCCATACACACACAAATATCCGTACAATACTCAGGGAAACTTTACAGTGTTAAAAAATAAGCCTCAAGGCTTAGATTAACTCCGCACAAAAATGTCACCAGTGATTGACTTATTTTGTTTATCAAACTGATTATTCTAATTATCTCACACGGATTTCTGTATCGTGTTGTTTAATGTAATGTATTGTTTTGTTGTGGTTGCTTTTGAAACACAAATTAAAAAAAGTTTGGAGACCAACACTCCTCCGGTACGAACGAAAATCTTCTCGTATCACTCGGACATGTTCGGGTGATCACGTAGTTGCCGCCTTTCAAAATAAAAGCATGCAGTCTCTGTGGGAGTGACCGCACTATAGGATGATCTGTGTCTCGTGGGATGGCAGCAGCATGTCATTATGACAGTGTCCTCTCGGCTTCTCATAGGCCTGATCCTCACAGCTCTACAGCTCCACACTCCGCCTCAAGTGGCCACATCACACGGATCATCTGCAGAGGCCTGGAAGAACGAGTAAACAGCCACCATGCTGTTTGTTGTTGCTTTTAAAATGCATCCTCCATTAGTGAGGCACAATACAACATCCCAGTAGCCCCCCACAAGTGTGTGTTTATATTCCACTTCCATTACCTCTCATTAATAAAGCATCTCCTACTCAGACAATGTTGAAGAGCGACCATTCTTTATCACGCTACATGGCTGGCATGTTGGATGATGGTCTGACTGACTGTTCTGTTCTTGTTATGGTTGCACACTGAGACTGCTCTACTGGATTGTAAAAGCACGATGTAACAAAATTACAAATTTCGTCCCACCATTCTTCACTTATATCACCCTTAACTGCTAGCTTTCTGACTTTTTTCCCACTTTTTTGAGAATACGATCAAAACACATAAAATATTACTTTTAATGTCAAATCACCCTCATGTCCCTACAGAGAGATATAAAGAGTCTAAACGACTTGGCCCTCCATGATTTAACACTTTGACAATGATTAAAAGTCATATCATCATTTCACGTTATGTTTAGGTTTGAACATGAAAATGAAATTAAGGCAATTATACAGCAGTAACTATTCAGCCAGACAGGGCAAATCTGATTTTAAAATGTTTACGCATTACACCTCTCCAGTTCTCCTCAGCTATATAGAATTATTATCGGTATTGAACATTCCTTTTTGCTTTTGGCACACATGTGCTGTTTAAGAGCCAATCACATCTACCTAGGTTTGGTCCGGACTTTCAGACGTTCAGAACCAACCGGTCAAGCTGCTAACTATCCAGATATTTACAGATCTATGTATTTATTTTAGATACATTGACAGAAACCAAACATAGAGAGCGTGCATTATAGACTTACATGTTGCTTCGTATTTGCTAGATAGATTGTAAACGTTTGCTTTCATGTTTGCCATATCAACTTAAAAAAGCTATTATATCAATGTTGTGTTTACTGATACTGAAGTAAAAAATTCAAAATGAAGTACTGCTTTAGAACCTTGTTGACATTAATGGAATGGATCATGTAATTTGAGTTATAGTTCCAGTATATCGTTAATTTTTTTCAATGTATTGGACAGTTTTTTTTTGATACAGTTATAGAGGAAAAGAGACGAGAGATATTTGAATATTGTATTGAAAAGTCATGTTACTGTTTACCTTAAAGGTGCCATATCATGGCCATTTATACTGATCATAATTCGATTGTTGAGGTGAATAGATGTATACTGTGCAATTTTCCAAACTCACATTGGTTTCTCCCAGCATCTCTGTAAAGTATGTTTATTCACTCTCTGTCCTAAACGGTTTGTTGGAGCTCCTGCCCCTCCCCCCCCCTGTGAGCCCAGTGTGCTCTGATTGGTCAGCTCGCCCACTCTGTTCTGATGAGTCTACCACCGATACAGCGGAACATCAGTGATTATGTTTTACAATAGTTAGCAACCAGAAAATGACAGATGAGAATGCTGCGTGGGGTCTGGGTGCCGTGTTGGCGGGACGTTGTGTGGCTCGCTGCTGCGAGGAGCGGACAGTGTGAACTGGGTTCATTTCCTGCTTGCTGCGTGGGGTCTGCGAGACATCTCAAATGGACACGGGAAGGGGTGCTGAGGGTGCGCCCATCTGCGAGGCTCCACTAGCACCCGCATCCCACAAACGTGGCACACCTATAGTGTAAGTACGCCACAGTTTCGCTGCTGCGAGGCTCCACCTAACACCCCCGCGTGTCACAGTTTTGCCGCTGAGAGAGTGTGTGTGTGTGTGAGGAGCTCCACGGATTGGTCAATTTGGCCAATGGATCCATTTGGGTATGGTCACGTCAACCCAGGAAGAAAAATAGAATTCTCCAACGAGGCGTTCTGGGGCAGCATAGGGGGGAGAGGCCCCTGAGATAGAAGCCCCTGAAGGAGAGGAGCCTGAGGTGACATTCCACCATTTTGCATTGCCAACCATGTGCGTGAACACGCGTAAACACATGTGAGCACACACACACACACACACACATGTTCTGTTATGGTATATTTATCTTTCAATAAATGTCCATTGAGGAAAACAGTATCAGTGTCTTATTTTATATTCATCACAGTGAATGCTGAACTTGATGGGCCCACCGGTGGGTCCGGACCATGACATGAAACACTGGCTTGCTTGTATCAAATCAATACATCCCATACATCATTGGAACGGGGAGAGTTTCAGCTACAACACCAACTAAATCATGTCCATCTCCAGTAAACACAGCCTACATGGCAAGCATTTTTATCATACAGTAATGTAAAATAAGCACTATCTTTGAATGTACTGCCAAAAATAATATGAAAGTCACCCCTGGTGTCATTCTGTCTGTCATCCCTTGATTCGCTAGATGAGGACCACAGATGGAAATTAGCTATTAGCTATAATCTGGCATATTGCATCTCTTCTCTTTGCTGAGATTAATGTTTTTGTATTCATGGTCCTTCTATAAATAAATTAAATTCTACTTGCTTTGACTGTTCAAATGAGATGTCAACCATCGAAATTGGATAAGGGGTTCCAGAGATATCAATTTTGACCGAAAATAGCATGGGAAGGGGGGTAAGACCTAACGCAAGAGAAGGGTTAATACCTTCAGTTGATCTGAATGGAAAATCGTAGGGTTGTGTTATATATACTTAATACGGAAATGTTAAAGAACGCAGATACATAATCAGGTTGGTTTACTATTCATGACATTCATTCATTGCCCAGCAATCATTTACATAACTCTATACCCTGAGAGAAAATAACACTGATGTTAATGTTACATTTGAAACTGTAGGGGACGTGGATTATTTACAGAAACATTCAATATTGTAGATAAACTGAGTCATTTGTGAAGCTGTACATCCCCTGAAGGCCCATGATTCTCAGAGTGTATTTGTTTGGCTTTGCTAATGATGTAAAGCCAGTAATGTCTCCAGCAAAGCTTGGGACATTAGAGAATAATTCAAATCAAAATAATGTATTCCAAGGTTGACCTCATAAAGCATGGCCAGCATTATCCACTGATTTGTTTGTTTGAATGTTGGTTAGTGTGTGTATGCAAAGTGTGTGTTTATCTCAACTTAAATCTTTCTACGCAGGTTGTCTCCAGTGTTTTCTTTAAGAAGTCAGTGAAAGGTGAACAGACAGGGAAGATTATTTAAAGAAAAGCATGTTATAAACAACATGCTATACCAGACAGTTTGTAATGCTGCATTACGTTTGTGTTGTGTTTTTGGCAACTAAAAGGCTTCTGAAAAAATTAAAGCAAATAGATGATATGATATGGTATAGATGATAATACACAGAGCAAGGTTCTGGTGCCTATGGCCCACTCCAAGTACCAGACCACACTCCATTTCTAAGTCTGTCCGGGGACTCGAACCAGCAGACTGAGCCACTGCCGGGACCAATAAGGGCTTGGTTTCTGACCTTTTCCCTATACATTTGTCATTTTACTAAACGATTATTATATATGTCCTTTTTACAACAAGTACAACTTAAATCACAAAATATGAGCTTTCACCCCGAAACACATTTTGTGTTGCAAACACTGTTGAGAAGAGGAGATTCTGAGCGTTCCAATGATATCCCTCTTGTGTTTGTTCTCCAAATACTCAGCAAAACATGTAACGTAACTGTTACCAATAAATTATTTTGGGAAATAGGCCTTTAAAGTTTGCTGACAATATTTTAGCCATAGTTATTGCAATAGGTGGCTCAAAGCTTAATATGTTGGGGGCATAGTACCCCTCACCTCCCTTTAGGACCAACACTGGATTAACCATCATTCTGAAATCATTGTCGGTCAAAAACAAAGCTTGTTAGCCAGGCTGTACCTCTCCTCATATTAGACAGTCAGCTAGTAGCATCGAAGACAAAGATGTTTATTTTATTTACTCACAAAAGTCAGTCAATCTGTGTTTGTGTGTGAGTTTGTAAGTGTGCTTGATAGGTTATGTAACACAGGTATAAGCATCTTCTGATCTGGCATGTAAGGAAATTGTCTCGATAACAGTGTACCAGATTTTTACTGACACCAAGCTGCCCAATCAGAGCATTGGAACCTCCTCCAGTCTTATGGTTTATTAATGTCATTAGGCCAACCTCAAACCAAGGTCAACAAATTAAAAATGACTCCGACAAGTACTTGAAAAAGGTTTTATTGACCGTCATAATTCCTTACTTCAAACAGAAGATCAAGGGAGAGGAGGGGGCAATTTATAGCAGTCTAACTTTAAGATGTTTGAGGGTTGATTAACTGATGCTGTATTTGGCTCTGGGGTACAGTCTACTGGATGATCAGTTGTTTGCATGCAGCCAATTAAAAAACGGTTGAATAGTCTTTTTGCTTAGGAACATTCCTAAAGGAGTGAAATTACCTGGAAGAATCTAAGTGTTAGCCAAGATAAGCGTGTTGGAATTCTCTGAAACATTCTCTGAATGCTAAGGAGAGATGCCAAAATGCTTATCTCTTTTACATAGGGTACACTGGACCATCCTTTACCAAAGAACAACATAATAATGCAGTCATTCTGTATAGATATGTTGAGGAAGCACTGACTTTTGCAATGTACTCCTTTCTCTATGTATTATAAACAAAGCTGCTTAAAAATGAACATTCTTTAAGCACTGCATGGTGTGTTCCTCTTGTATATCCATGCTTGTGAATTCTCCTTCACATCTTTGATGAACACGTGACGTTTTCCATCAAGGTCAACGAAAGACGATCTATTTTCTTTTATGTGACCCCAGCCCCGGTCATCATTTACACCAAAGATGCACTGTTGGATTTTCAAAGACACCAAATACCCCTCAAATAAGTGCCGACCAGCACAAGGCCTAATGAGCTTCAGGATTCTGTCACATTGCTGGTGCAAAGCGTAGCCTTGCAACACCTCCCCCCCATGCTGTTACATGTGCACAGGCCACTGACCAAGTTTTGATGAATGACCGTTCTTGCAACTTAGTGAACAATTACAATCAGATGCTGGCTATAAGGTGTGCTAGCTCACATGATATACATTATAACTCGCCTAATGACGCTTCACACACACCAACAGACCCCAACGAGTGCTAAAATATGTATATGTGACAGTGAAGTTGGACAGTAAGTATGAAAATAACCTCTTCGAGTTGCCTGTTTTCAGAAAAATACAACAAATGCCAGGCAAATGAATGTATAAACGTCAATACAAAATGAGAAGGCGTATCATTTCATGTCAAACATAGAAGGGTGTCTGAAAATGTGAGGCCATCCTATAATGTTGTCAACAAGAAGCTTCCAGCACACAGCTCTTTGCCTCGTTGGCATGGAACTTTAGGTGTGGGTCTATTAATTTCACAGCTGTCATTATGTCCTTTCCCCCGCTCGCTGAGGAGCCTCCAGGGCGATCTGCAACCTTGAGCCTCTTTGGAGAGTTGTGGACTTCGTCTGTCACCTTCAGACTTCACCTCCCACTGCAGATATATGTATGGAGCTATAGCTGCCCTCAGCCTTCCTGACTGGCAATAACAAGCTGGGGAGTTATTAGTGCAACGCTGATGTATCTGGAAGTTGTCTGAGGGCGTGCAGGTCACTACTATCATGACTGTTATTGATCACTATCATTGTGTGTCTTCTAAAAAAGGGATCTCACACCCACAACGGCATTAAACATGACGTGGCATCCGGCCAAGTGTGAAGGCAGACATGTATATTACTTTTTTGAATGGTCACACTGGGAAAAAGTGTTGGTAGTTACCCTCTGACATTGAGATTATAACATATCATTGAAAGAAAGGTTTTATTTTAAATACAAATACAGCCATGCCAGCGGTTCTTTGAGCTAAATGTTAACTTCAGGATGCAGACCGAATCTAAAGTGCAAGCATTCTCAAAAGGTTACACATGGTGACCATCATGCCAAAGGATGACTTAATAACTAAAGTGATCCTGTAGCTCACCACTTTACAAATGTTCCTATCCCTATGCTTTGGTCACACTTTTAAATGTGTCCAATACATTGGGAATTTGACCAGATACTGGGCATAAATGTTAAGCTTCAGCTGTACTTTGTGTTAATGAAAAATCAGAAAAGTGTTGCCATGGAAATAAACCAAACAGTGCCGCGGGTCTAAAAAGCACCAAATTAATAATACTCCTCGAAGTACTGTTTCCTATGGTTAAAACGTACATAAAAACTAATTAATGATGTACCCGTAGTGTTACTCAACACTAATTATCACTGTCATGAACTTAAATAGCACATTTAGCATACACAATTATAATACATTGCAACACAGTTTCTAGCGCAACTCACTGTCAGGATGTGTGGAAAAGGTAGGACCCAAATGCAGTATTAACAAAAAGCGAGCTTTAATTTACAAAAACAGCCGATGACAAACGACAACAAGAGACAAACTTAGCATTACCAAAACAGGGGAGCATGAGTAAATAATCCAGGACCAACACTTCTAGGACAAACAAGGAGCGTGACATGAAGGGAAAGACAAACAATGAACCAACACTGAACACAGGAAGAGAAAAGACTAAATACAGGGAGGGGTAATCACGAGACGAGAAACAGCCGGGCAGGGGAGGCAGAAACACAAGGGCAACAGGTGAACACAATCAGACAATCAGACACACCAGGGAAACTAACGACGGGGAGGAAAACACAGGGAGAAAAGAACAGCGAAACAAAACCCATCACCAGACACAAAAAGAAAAGGGTGGGTAGAGGGGGTCCGGAGGACGGGTCTTGGGTGGACGGTCCGGGGGCAAGGTAGAGTTTGTGGTGGGGGTCTCAGGCTGACGGCCCGGGGGCAAGGCAGAGTTCATAAAGGGGCAAAGGCCACAATGGGAAAACTCAGGGGACCGGGCATGAGGGTGAAGGCAGCGGCTGGAAGAGTCAGGGGGCCGGGCCCGAGGGCGAGGACCGCGGCCGGGAAAGTCAGGGGGCCGGGCTCGAGGGCGAAGACCACGGCATCAGGGATGCCCGGCTCGAGGGCGAAGACCGTGGCTGTGGAACTCAGGGGGCCGGGCACAAGGACGGGCAGGAGCTGGTAGAACCCCTAGTGGGTCAGGCGTAGACGGGACCCTGGACGGGAACATGAGCTGGTGTCAGTGGGACCCACAACGGAGCAAGGGCTGGTGTCGATGGGACCCTAAACAGGACAGGACATGGTGTTGACAGGAAACCCGGCGGAGCAGGTGTCGGCGGGACGCCCAACGGCACAGGACATAGGATTGGCAGGACCCCCGGCAGAAGAGTAGTCGGCGGGACCCCCAACAGGACAGGACATGGAGTTGGCAGGACCCCCGGCAGAAGAGTAGTCGGCGGGGCCTCAGCTCGAACGGGAGCTGCCTGGACGCTGCAATCATGTTACGTGCACTATCCGTGCTGAGTGTGCTGACTTTTCGTACAATGTCCCACTGTCTGGCTTCCTGCATAAAGTCAAGTGCTCGACGCAGTTGTCGGTGAAATGTCGCTCCTTTGTTTTCATTTAAACAGCTTCTTATATCCGTTAGCGCAGCTAGCTAGCACCCGATGCTAACAACAACAATACACGTAAGGTCTATCCCGGTTCTCCCAATGGCCAGTCAGGGCCTGCCGGTGAGCGTGGAAGTGTGGTCTACAGCAAGCGGGCGGCAGAAGCGGGGCTGTCAGCATCAGCTTGTAGATGGTATTTTAAACTCGATGCGCTCTGAAACTACGGGGTGCCCGAGGACAAAAAATGCACATGCGTTAATCGTGTTAAAATAATTCGTGGCGTTAATTTTTTTTTGCGTTAACGCGTTATTATCACGTTAATTTGACAGCCCTAATTAAATGTAAACATTGAATGAATGTGCATGAGAGCAAAATGTATAAATATGAGCATTCAAATATAATAATATGAGAGCAAAATGTATGAATGTGTGAGTGCAAATATATATGTATGTAAAAGGAGAATATATGTGTGTGAGAGTGAAAATGTATGTATGTAAAAGGAGAATATATGTGTGTGAGAGTGAACATAGTATGTATAAGGAGAATGTATGTGCGTGAGAGGACCAGTATGAATTGCGGCCTGCACGGCCCCTCATACGGCCCTGATGACATGCATTTTACTTAGTCGAGTATTCAAATTCATACAAAATAAATATTGATTAATACTTAATTGACAAGGTTTGTACACTCATTCAACCTCAAAAGTTGGTTTGTGTAAAAATCATCTGGATAGGAGGAGTGGTAGTGTTGGGGCAGAAACCTCTGCTCCGCGCCGATCCTATACTGTATGAGTTTGTTTTAAAAGAAGGAAAACTCAAAACAACCAGGATAGTGGTTAAACAATAATCTGCTGTCATGGTAAAATACAACACAATCACGAAGTAATCCGGATTACTCCGGCTTTGGTTCTTCCCGCTGAGAGATCAACTTACTTGTCTTTGTCAGCAGGAGGAAGAGAGGATGAACCAAAGACAGAACAGGCTTACATGCCTAAAACAAAACAGGAGGAGCAGGGTCAGATGCTCCTCTTTTCAGGTCATCTCATTGGGAGATGCAAAAATGATGGCGTGTCGTAGCGCATTAGCGCGAGCCAGCCGAGGAAGAGTCTTTTACCATTTAAGGTAAAACAGACGCATTGGGTGTCCCGCACGAACCTTCCATTATAACAAGCTCGTCATCTTGTGGAAACCTCCACACACCCACACATTTTACAGAGACTTCCCTCTCTGTGGCCCCCTCCCTCCCCTTAGTTCAATGTACACATAGTTTCACATACTTTTGGTGTAGTTGTTAGAGTTAACTAATACAAGCAACATATGTACGTTACTTTAATATCAATAATAACAAGGAAAACATTACCTCTGCTCTCAATCAGTGACTCTATAGTAGAATATCAGCATCTATTGAGAATGCACACTCATTTTTCCTTAGGATGTGTCACGCACACTCGTTTTCCTTCTTTTACCATTTAAGGTAAAACAGAGACATTGGGTGTCCAGCACCAACCCTTCATAAATATATACAGATAACGCACACTCATTTTAGAGATCTGAGCTTATCTTCAAATAAGGACATTCCCCTGCTCACATATTACTCCAAATACAATGGTTTTACTCTTCATATTTCCAACTTCCTTGTTCCACAGACTATTATTACTGATACAAAGTAATTAAGTACACACATGAATATATAAAAACACACTTCTTATATATCAGGGGACATTAAGATGAATATATCAAAAATACGCTGTATCAAACTTTCACTTCAAACTTTCAAGTTACTTCAATTTTCGCACAATTGTGATATGTTGCACAGTGCTACCATTCACATGATCAAAGGAAGTAGGAACACATGTACCATAGGATGTACTCTATTGGTATCTGTATTAGTTGAAGGGTACTTGTATTGGTAGTGGTTTGAAATGTTTTGAGTGATACCCTGCCCAACATGAAGCTAAAAAGGTTCATTTTTTTCAGATTGTTTATACGGCAACAGGATTTGTCATGAATTAATCAGTTCAGCCCATAGGTTCAGCCATGACAGTGTACACTGTTTCTGTTTCCTTGGTGTCTGAATGCACAGTACCCTGGGATATTTGCTATGCCCTCACACAGAGTGATTTTACATGCTGGAACAGATGGCCATAGGATGACTTGTGCATGACAACTAGTCACTCTCTGTGCTGTATCTTGTTCCACTCATGCCTCAGTGATCATGAGCGCCTGCAGTAGCTTATGAGCTAATCATCAGAGCAAAACACTGGACAGTGATCTAATGTAAGCTGCTGTTACAAAAGGCTACAAAAGCCTGGATGTAACAAAGAAAGGGAAAGAGATCGACTAGGAGCAAACTTCACACATTGTGCCCATCTTGGCTGAAGATAATGGCAGTATCTGTTCACTTCCTCACTAACACAGTCTATTGCATGTATTTCCCCTATATTAATCCCAGAGAAATGCTTTGAGAAGTCGTTTAGCGTAATATCAAACATTATGGCAGTCATAAATGTGTTAAAGGCTGTTATTCTGTGGATCGGAGCAAACAAAAGACAACATTCCTCAAAATCGACAATAGAGTTTGAGAACAGTTCTCTTGAGGGTTTTATTCAGATTCCCCCCTCACTCTCTGTGGCTCACTGTGCCTTTACAAGCAGGGAAATGACCAGAGGTTGGTGGAACATAGACACCATTAATAAGCCCTCTGAGGCTGTTGTATAAGCTATGTTCTTGCCCCCTAAACACAAGGAGACATTCATCTCACCCCCTCTCTCCTGTGTGATCTCTTAATGACAATGAAACAGGCCTGCAAGAATTCAAGCAATTTTCTAAATTGATTTTTCTCCCAGACAATTTTCTTTGTCGTTACAGTGTCATTCATAACTTGTCATGGGATTCACACAAGCTTTTATGTGGGAGTCTGTGGCGGTGTGGACTGCACACTAGGCCTTGTTAGTGAGCTTGTGGGCAGTCCTTTTTTATGCATGAAGCTCCACATAGGCTTCCTTTTTATGGAGTCAGCAACAACATGCCCCATACACATCTGTGCAGCTGAGTACCACCGGGACATGTGTGGGCTGCCAAGTGAAGCTTAGAACATACGTGGTTAGGGGCAAATCACTTTCTCTACCCCCAGCAATATTATGCACTTACCTCTCTAAATTGCAGTCTATGTACAATACAACAAAAGGTACTGTATGAGCCAATTTGCACTCCGGGTATAAAGGTAGGAACCAATGTTCGATTCAGGTTCCGCCAGAAGGTCAAACTGTTTTTGACCACACACACACACCCGAGCACAAAAACGAAACCAAGGGATACTCACAGACGCTGAGGTAAAGTTTGACTGCTGAAGCTCAGCTAAGTCTTTTTTATTGTCATGTGTTATACGGTGATGGAATCGGATGCAAGTTCAATGGACTGAGTGTTACATTTGAGACTTTTATATCAGACTTTTTATTCACCTGACAAGCTAAAGAGTTTGTCAATTACGTCAACAAAGCGGATCCTCAATGGCTTAGAGCGTTGGTCTCTGTTGAGAAAGATATTTACCAAGAGCTTTTACCCAGTTTATCACTCTACTTCTTTAGTCAGCGTCAGTTCTCTGGCCCTAACCAATACATCTTCAGTGTCTGCCATCAAGTTCTGTGTTTTCCTTGTGATCTGAGTCTTTGCTCCAGCACTCCTTTACAGCTTCTACAGGTACAGTATGTTAATGTGTTGGTATGTGTTTCTACATGCACAGTGTTGATGTGCCAGGTTGTGACCACCCACGGTGGGTTGTCCATCAGAAACCAGCAGAGAAGAGCCGCCCTAACATGAAGACAAATGAGGTGCAAAAGGAAAAGGCTGCCAGGCTCGCTGCCGGCGGGGCCGCTCGATAAAAAGAAGGATGAGGAGATGCTGTTCAATAAAGCAGCCAGGCCCTGCCAGGCTGGGAGCTGCCCCACAGGGACGGCCAGAGATGAAACAACGAGAGAGAGAGAGAGAGAGAGAGAGAGAGAGAGAGAGAGAGAGAGAGAGAGAGAGAGAGAGAGAGAGAGAGAGAGAGAGATAGAGAGAGAGAGAGAGAGAGAGAGAGGAGAGAGAGAGAGAGAGAGAGAGAGAGAGAGAGAGATATGGAGGTGCTAAAGTAAAGAGAAAAAGAGTGTCAGAACAGAGAGGCCAACAAAACCTGAGAGACCCAGAGAGAGGTTAGAGAAAAGAAAGAAGTCCTCGACACAGGGAAGGAGGAAGAGAATAACAACTCAAATTGTGAATCATCATTCCCCCTGCAGAAGCAAGCCTCCTTTAGCAGCCGGAGCCTGTGACAGATTAAGCTCCCTGATTCCATTTTACATCTATATACGATAACTGGAGGGAAGGATTTGGAATTTGGTCATCTGTAACTCGACAGCCCTAACACCAGATTCTGTTCAGTATCTGTTCCCCATGCTGTCACAGCCACCGGGGTTTTGTGCTTATTCTGCCCCACCCCGTTTATTGAATTTCAATGATAAACATAAGTTTGTTGTTTTCTTTCTCCCCATGGCACTTGTCAGACCCTGGAGACAGGAAATAAAATAAAGGAGAGATTGAAGAAAAGTATTCCCAGATTGAATGAAGTCACAGGCTGCGCTTCTGAGGTCTTTTCTTTATAAATGCAATGTTTTGGCTCCAGTTATCCAGGTGTAATTAGGGTTAAATCCCCGGCTGTCAGTCAGCTTGTCATTTACGGCCACTAAAGGGGACATCTCCGATGTTGAGGAGCGCAGGTCTGCCACTCCAATCAGCTTTATGAAGGGGCCTGTCAGATAAGCAGGGGCCAGCAGGGGCACACACTGTGGAGAGGAGGAGGAGGATGATCTGCTCCTTCAATGAATCAATCAATGAAGGACGAAGGATGCAGTGACACAGGGCCGTGAATGAAGCCAGGATTGATTGAGACTCAAAATCCAATCTGATGGATAATCCCAGGAATTACAAATGAAGTAATGAAGTAGCTGTATGTATAAGAGCTTCTCTTTTTAATCAATATTCAAACTGCAGTTATAAGAAGGGAACACCTTTCTTCTTCAGTCTAAAAGGGTTTGTTCAAATATTAAATACACTTTTTAATTAAACAAGTAGAAACATCAAGGTCTGAAAAGTGAAGTCAATGTGGAATTACTTTTCAAGAGGACATATTCTGCTAATGTTCAGGTTCATATTAGTATAGTGTCTCTACTGGGACATGTCTCCATGCTTTAATATTCAGAAATATCTTTATTTTTCTCATACTGCCTGTGCTGTAGCACCTATTTTCACCCTGTGTCTGAAACCAGAGCCCAGTCTGCTCTGATTGGTTAGCTGGCCGGCTCAGTTGTGATTGGTCAACTGCTCAGAGATCTCCTGCCCCTTAGCCTATCACGTGTTGGAGCACTAGCCAATAGACGCGCAAGTGTTACTATGTGCCGTAAGTAAACACTGGAGTCAAAAGGAGTCCAATGGAGGCCTTTCAGGCAGGGGGGGGGAGTGTGTGGGAGAGAAACTCCCTCTAAAGGGAACACAGGGATTGTAGCCTCTGCAGACCATTACCATGCACCAAAACCTAAATAAGACAATAGGGCAAGAGACAACCTCAAAAAGCATAATAGGGCTGCTTTAAGATGAATTATTTATAATATCTAACGGAGGGCAACTCAAAAAGGTTTGTCTATAAGTCTGATTAGGCGCGTTCACACCGGAGTACTTTTCCCCATACTTTTCCCATTTAGTTCCGATAGTACCTGGAATTTCGCGTTCACACCAAAAAGACTACTTAGTTCCGAGAACTTTTACCCCCATTTGTAGTGCCTGCTAGAGAGGTGGTACTATCCTTGTTGAGAAAAAAGGACCAATTTCGATTGGCTGGGCGAATTGCAAACCACGCCCCGTAAAACTCAGAAAAGTTTTGTGAAGCCGCCATTGTATTTTCTGGCATTAGCATTATTAGCATTGAAGATGCTGGTAGTCCCATCAGCTTCTACTGAAGCCAGTCCCCAGTCCAACTCTGGGTACTTCAGGTGGCAGTATACGCCCTGAAGTGGTTTGCGGCCTGCCAGTAAACCCAAAGCAGAAGAAGAAGAAGTGACGTCAGCGGCTTCATTTGTCTAATCCAACCTCAGGGAATTTATTCCGGTGTGAACGTGATCTGTACTTAGTTCCATGAGGTACTAAGTGCTGGCCCTAATGGCCCCTACACACGGCGGCGTGCGTTGAAGCTTCAACGCTTCTGTCCATTCACTTTGAATGGGGTGACGTCACGCTTCGCCGAACTGCATTGTGGGAGCAAAGCGTAGCTTTTGCTTGCGTTGCTCGCTTCAAAATTGAGCAATGTTCTACTTTTGAAGCTTCCACGAAAGCGTCAGCCAATCGAACCGCTGCTTGTGTGTCCGGGGTGGGAGATTCATGTGATTCGTTGTTGCTCAAGCGTTAGACATGCCCAGCCAGCAAGCTTCAACGCACGCGGCCGTGTTTAGGGGCCGTAAGTGCTGGGCACTAAGTACGGCAAAGTACTTGGTGTGAAAGCGGCTATTGTTCTTCTCACTTGATGTATTACCTCTGTAAAAATGTTTTTAATGAGTGTATGATCTCAATCGCTAGTTTTAAGCGTTCTTTAACACAGTACACATGTTCTTTTGGTAAAATACTGTACAGTCCCATCACTCAAGGTAGTGTTGCTCTCCCGAGTCAGAACATTTTTCACTCCATTAGGCTGATTTTGGTTTAGTTGTTAGTTGGTTGCTTTGTGAGGATTGGGCACCTTTTCGCAGCATTTTGGTTCAGAATTTAAACAAATTCAAAAATAATATTTCACCTCCTGCTCTCCCAAAGATTGACGAAGCATAAGTAGGTTTGACTACTCTTCAGTCAGTTATTGACTTTTATTCATTTCAACAAGACCTTAAATCGCATGTTTGATTACTTAAATTGCTAAAGTAGAACACCTGAGTCACATTCTGCACCACCACTCACAGTATTACTTGTCTTGGTGGATCATGCACTGATTTAGACTACAAAACTTCAGTGCATAGGATGTCGAGGCGGAGTCGTGGGGGAGGGGGTCTGCAGTTCGGTGGACTAAGGCTTGCACCACTACTTTTTGCAGATGATGTGGTTCTGATGGCTTCATCGGTCTGCGACCTTCAGCACTCACTGGATCGGTTCGCAACCGAGTGTGAAGCGGCTGGGAGGAGGATCAGCACCTCCAAATCTGAGGCCATGGTTCTCAGCAGGAAACCGATGGACTGTCCACTCCAAGTAGGGAATGAGTCCTTACCCCAAGTGAAGGAGTTCAAGTATCTCGGGGTCTTGTTCTCGAGTGAGGGAACAATGGGGCGTGAGATGGGCCGGGGAATCGGAGCAGCGGGAGCGGTACTGCAGTCGCTTTACCGCACCGTTGTGACGAAAAGGGAGCTGAGCCAGAAGGCAAAGCTCTCTGTCTACCGGGCCATGTTCGTTCCTACCCTCACCTATGGTCATGAAGGATGGGTCATGACCGAGAGAACAAGATCGCGGATACAAGCGGCCGAGATGGGTTTTCTCCGCAGGGTGGCTGGCGTCTCCCTTAGGGATAAGGGGAGAAGTTCGGTCATCCGGGAGGGACTCGGAGTTGAGCCGCTCCTCCTTCGCGTCGAAAGGAGCCAGTTGAGGTGGTTCGGGCACCTAGTTAGGATGCCACCTGGGCGCCTCCCTAGGGAGGTGTTCCAGGCACGTCCAGCTGGGAGGAGACCAAGGGGTAGACCTAGGACCAGGTGGAGGGATTATATCTCTTCTCTGGCCTGGGAGCGCCTTGGGACCCCCCAGTCAGAGCTGGTTGATGTCGCCAGGGAAAAGAAAGTTTGGGGCTCTCTGCTGGAACTGCTACCCCCGCGACCCGACCACGGATAAGCGGGAGAAGATGGATGGATGGATGGACTTCAGTACATGGTCATGCTAGGTCAATTGATGGTTAAAGCTGTTGTGTTTAGAGCAGAGCAAATATAGGCAAAACAACTAAAAGACACTGAGGTAAAGTTATTGTGCTTTTAAATTTAATTTGCTTTTTTGTTTTAAATCACTTTTGAAACTGTAAATATTTGTGCTGTTTATGAAGTTTTTTCAAGGTGGCATGTGAAAAAGCTACCAACATTCCATTCTCCCAAGATCATCCACATATTTTCCCACCGCAGCAAACAGTGTCAGCAGACTGAACAATGAAAACACATTTTAAAAGGTTTTCAATAAACTGTGAGCTACGACAAACAACACATAAGTAACACATTTAAATATGTATTATATTGCTGAATAAGAAAATGTACTAAAGGTTTCAATAATGTTTTGCTTTATTTACGCAATTGCATAAAGAAACAGCACTCTTTCTCTCTCTCCAGAAAGTTTCATCATTAAGTCATTCAGTCATTCAAATCCTTCTCTTCTCTCATCATCATTCAGGCCGCAGTGACACAGCGCTGTCCGCACACCTCAATGAGGAACATACAGCGACGAGGTCATATTTCTGATTGCCCTCATCCTGAACCTTGCCAGCTGTTCTGCCACTGCTAAAGAAGCCAAAAGATAAAAAGGAATTCTAGTTTGACAGGTTGGGGGAAAAGTAGCCAACGGCTTTTTCTTCTAATGATGACTTAAGCACCGGCTCAGCCTGCCAATAGCAGGTCCTTAAACTGATGGTGAGGGTCCGATTCGTCACCGGCGGCACAAGTTAATTAGGCAAATGTCATGTGCTGCTCTCCTCCGGCAGACAACAGCCCGGCCCACACGCTGCGGAATAATATTGTTAACCGATCAAAATGGCTGACCTCATTAATTTTCCCTGTCGTCAGTTCCAGGTGTGAGCGGGCCACAGCGTGCCGCCTCACCCGTTCCCTCATCAGAGGCATTGGTACCTGCGGAAAAACTTGTGATATGTGACCTCCAAGTGTCACATCTAGTTGCTTCCACTTTTTTTTCCATTTTCTTCTTTCACCCTGTCATGACTCACCGTCTGCTTTTCTGGAAGTGACCACATTGTCTGCACACGGTAATGAAATAATGACATTGTGACTAAGAGGAACATTTTCCACTGCCATAAAGTGGTTTTAGGTTTGGTCTGATGCTTTACTTGCCTAATTAGTCCTGAGAAACTTGACTAGGAAGTCTAGGAAAGTAGAAGTAGGGGGAAAGCATCTTAGTAATGCAAAAATGTGTATTGTTTTATGTCCTATCCTATATATGATGTTGCATTGTTGGAGGAGCTTGGCACTTTTAAAAAGTCCTTAAACTTGCCTATTCTAGTAAGGGCAGAATATCAGCTATACGGCGGCCCAAATACAGCAGATGTTGTAATTGGATTAGTTGACAGTCTGGAAAATATTTCATATTCAAGCGATATCCTGAAAGCATTGACATATTCAGACATGGCCTAACTGTCCACCTGGCGGGACAATGGTGTGTGTGATCCACGCACCTGTTTTCACACCATGAGCTTTATAATAGAGAGCTGTAGTGCCGGCTGCAGCAGAATGGTTGAAATCCGAGCAGTTTGCTCACTGATCAAGGGCTTAAGGAGTCACTGAGGTGTGTAAAACTCACCTTGCCTAGCATCTGCTCTCCATGTTCAGCACGGAGCTCATAAAGTGGATCTTTTGTGTGACGGCCCTGGTCTGTCAAATGAAAACGGGGCCCTGGCGCTGCGGTGCAAATGACTAACGTAATTCAATCTGGACGCCACAACAGCTTTTATGTCTACGAGCGGCCGGTGAACACATCTGCAGGTTCCATCTCCGTGTAGCCCGGGCTAATTTGTTTGTCATTACTTGCTTGGCTTCCATCCGCGGGTTCTGTGGAAGTGTTTCTGGCAGCCCCGTCCGCCGTGTTAATGGAGCGTTCACAGCCTCTTCTACAGATGCCACGTCGATCCTGCGACCCCGAACAGCATGCAACTGTCCGGTCTCATGAAAAAATAAACATAACGCCCTTCATTCTGTCTGAAACTGGGAAGACACGCTTGTCCTGTGTCAGGCATTGAAAATGGGATCTGTCTGAGATGTTAATGACGTGTACGCAGTGTCAATAATCCTTAAACTGACAAGATCTTGGAGCTAATTGCAGAAACCCCTTATCATAATCAGAATCATAATACCTGTATTGGTCCCACAGAGAGGACATTTACATTGTTACAGCAAAAACAAAACACAAAAGGGCATGCACATCATATTTAACATTTAAATGCCCACATTTGATCTTTTATACTTTAATTTGTTGAATGCACTTTTTTATGAATTATAGGTAGGTTTTATGTTGGAATTCAGAAGACATTGTTATAAGGTAACGTGACAGGAAGAGGACCATACTTGTTTTCTCATGCTGTCACTTTAAGAAGTGAATTAGCCTGTTAGCTAATAATCTAGCTAACATCAAAACTAGAATCTAGTTTGATAGAAAAAGTAAATTCCCTCAAACATATGGATACACTGTGGTCATATTTTCACACTGTTTTCTATCTCTCTGTCAACTGCTGTCGAAGTGTGTTTTGGCCCACTGGTTGCGCTGAGTGGTTACATTTTCAATATTTACTTAATTATCCTTCTAATCAAAGATAATGCTTTTTCCCAGAGCATGCCAAGTGTCAATCCGTGAGCAAGTCTTCTGTCTGGCAGTTTGGCATTAAACTGATTTGTAGCTGTAATGATATTAGAGCAGTGCATATGAATACAGTCCTAATTCATATCATCAAGTATGAGTCAGAATACTACACTACAGATAAACATTCAATAGTACACATTATAGCCACACTTATAGGGGTTCTAAGTGCTGAGGGTTGTACAAGATCTATAAAATAAATGTATACTTTTTTATTTTCAAAAGTAAATAGACTCAAGTTGTGAAGTTGCATACTGAGGCTCATTACAAATACATTTGACTTCAACTGAAACAGTGATTGGGAAATGACTGCTGTCACCATGCAGGGACTTCTAATCGTATTCTACTCCGTGAGCACTTCTAAGATCACAAGCGTCAGAGCAGCACTGGGTTATAAATGTCCAAAATGAGCTGCGTCTGTAATTCAAAGTGCAGTGAAGGTTTAGGACATCTGTCGAGCAGGGAGTCTTTAAAGAGCGGAAACTGAACACACTTTTTTATTATACACCAGTAATACAACTCTGGGTACTGCAATCAGTTACTAAAAGGGGTCTTAGGGAAATAGTGGAAATGTGCATATGTGCTATAAAGTGGTGAAGTGTAAAAATGGCCAAAGTGCGTCACTTAAAGACGCAGTCCACCCACACATTGAACAAGATGCATACAAAGACTACTAAGTGACACAAAGAGTATCAGCATTCCCAATAAGACAAAACAACCACAGACACAAATAACTACAACATATCACAAAGTCACAGAAAACAACTACAAAAACAGACAACTCAAATATATAGCATTTGTATTTTTTGCTATGGGAGGAGATGGGGCCGTTGTGTCAGAGTCCTCCCCTTCCTGTCAAAAAGTCATAAAATATGAATCCTAATAAGTACGATTGTATGAAAATACTTCAAATAAATAAAACCTGACTTTTTAGGCATACACGTCACGGTGCAAATCACCAAACCAGTTAAACCCTACGGCCCCACGGGCGGGGGCAAAATGCAACATCTTGAAAGAAACAGCGTCTCGGGGCTTCTTAACATTTAACAAACTATGAAGGTGTGATACTCACTTAACGGGAAGAAACTCAGCTAACTGACGATATTAACCATTTTTAGCTAAACAAAACAAAAGGGTAAAAACAAAGGCTCTGAATTAGCCCTCAGCGGAAAAATGCTAACGCACTTAGCACAAAACTCAAGTATAGTCACAAAATTAATCTATTGATTTGATCAAACTCGATTGCGCCACTTTTTTCGTGTAAAACTGAACGATTTTAAAAGCAATGTAAATAATAACAAATCAGAAGGAAAAAATATGACAAAAAAATACAGATTTCAGTATTCTGAGGCTCTGAGCCACATTTATTTTCCTCGCGGATGGTAAAAAAAACTCTGACATTATACAATTTAAAATAAGAGGGTTACATGTTTTGATCATTTCCTGTTTTATTTTTACTTTTAGATTAAACGCTTGACTAAAGACCTTTTTGCCTGGTTGTGCTCTTGAGTCCTATTTTTTGCTCATAGAAAATGTTTTTATGAACCACACAGCTTCTGGTCTTCCAAGACCCGACCGGACAAAAATACATGGTGCAGGCACGAAAGATACAAATACATTACATTTAAAATCGTTCTGTGTGACATGAAAAAATAGATTCAATTAATTTTGTGACTATAACACGAACTGCCGTGAGACTGGGTTGAGAGTGTATGACAGCTTCCGGTTCCGGGGCATTCTGGCTATATATCACTCATTCACCAATGGGTAATGTTTAGATGGATTTTAGGAACCTCCCCTCGATTATATTGGCTCTAACGGTTAAAAAGAGGTGTCAATCATCAACATTGACCAAGGGGGGCCAGAGATACGGAAAATGCACACAAATAACCAAAGTATTTTTTTTCTTAACCTCTCATTCAAGGGTGTTTTCACTATAAGTCATGTTTTATTTTTGGACAGACACTATCATTTACTTCTTTTTACTATGTTCAATCTAAAATTACTTTAGAATAAAAAAATTCTGTATTGATTCTGACTTTTCTACATCCAACTCACAGGTTTATCATTGCTTTGAGAAAAGAGATTATTAATGTAACCCTTTTAGAAGGGAAGATATGGTCATTTGTTCTGGGAATGTCATGTTCGAGCCTGAGGCCTGAAAAACAGGCTCAGGGCTCAACTGGTTAAAACATGTTCAAAACAAGTTTAAGAAACCCCACACAGTTCAGTAAACACTGAGAAATGCTAACTTTATTCTATAATTTTACAGTTTACACATCTGTATTTGTATGTTAACATTCCTGTTAACGTTCAGTTGAAGCATTTGCAAATACTGTCAAATGGATATTTCTCAATTCTTTTTTATGTATTACAATATATTAATTATGAGTTGCATAATTAATGTTCACAGTCTTGTTTTGTTTTCACTTGGGTGATCTTCTTTTCTCTTGTTATACACTTGTCATCAGCATTGTTGGAGGGAGAATCAGACTAAGGGATCGTCCAGAGCGAGTCATCAGAATAAAGCGCTCAGTGTCTCCATTTAAATACAAAGAGAATAAAGTGAGAATAAAGAGGGAGAGCAGCACAGAGAGCAGTGTCATGTGAGGTGAGGCTGTATTAAGTATTATGTGACCAATGTAATTGTGAGATGGAATAAGTGTAGTAAAAAGATCAACAAAGTAGTGTTGTCACGATACCAACATTTTGGTTTCGATACCGATACCAAGTCAAGAATTGCGATTCCGATTCTTTTTCGATACTTTTCTTAAAAAAAGGGAAACAGTCTTAAATATAATCAGGGATGCAAACTCATCAGGTATGAACAAAGTGACAAGGATCCGAGCCCCCCGACCCCACGGAATATCGGCTTTAAAAGTAGGAATAACACAGGATTTTAGCAGTCAGAACAACTAAAGCAGCAGTGTTACTAAGAACAGAAACGCCAACGAGTCACATCTAATATAAATATATATAAAAGCATTTATTTTAATTGTGTAGCAGTGAGTTTAACATTTTGGCAGCACTGTTGAGCATTTTGAAAATGTATTTTCATGCCTCTGTGCAAGGCTTAGTCTTTCTATCTGTATAGCCATTGGTGTAAAGTTCATCAACTCAACAAGTAAAGTAACTAAGTTCATAAACTCAAGTACTACTTGGGTACAATTTTGAGATACTTGTACTTTATTTAAGTATTTCAATGTTTCTTTTGCTACTTTGTACTTCTAATCCACTACAGTTCAGAGGTAGTGGGTGTACTTTACATGTACATGGTGTACTTTTGCTCCACTACACGTATTAATCCCTTTAGTTACTTCACGGATGTGGATGAATGATGTGAAATATAATCAAGTGTTGAATCAGACTTTAGTTCCACCTGGAGTAAATCCACCAGCTACCCTGCAGTCTACAAAGTACTTCAGACTAGCTGCACCTCCACCAGCTACCCTGCAGTCTACAAAGTACTTCAGACTAGCTGCACCTTCACCAGCTTTGAGAACACTTTCAATCTGCACAATGACTACTTTTACTGTCGCTACTTTAATATTTTTAATTGAGGAACATTTTGAATGCAGTACTTTTACTGTAACAGAGTATTCCTACACTCTGGTGCTTCTAGTACAATACCTGAGTACTTCTACTTTTACTGTCGCTACTTTAACTATATTTTGATGATAATACTTTTGTACTTTTATTTGAGGAACATTTTGATTGCAGGATTGTTCCTACATTCTGGTACTTCTACTCAAGTACAATATATATACTTATACCACCTCCGTTTATAGCCTTTGAAAAAAACTAATAGAAAACGAAAGCTAAAGCTAACGTTAGCAGATAGTGATGCTAGTTTGCTAGTTAGTGCGAATGCTGTTCACAGCATTCCACTATAGTACTTCAAAACTTTATTCTTCCCCTTATTTCAGCCAATACTTTGGCACTCCATAACTTCAGCTTATTTTCAGCAACAGAAACCATTTAAATATTAAACTATTCAGCCTGTTCAGGAATCGATGGGAAACCTTCAACCTTTATTCCATACTTTTTGAAATATTCAGCTTCACTATTCACTATTTTTTTAACATTGAAGTCAATGGGAGATGCCTTCAAATCCTGTTTTCCTACACTTTGCGCCAAATGCATCTCCTTCCACACAATTTCAGCCAGACCCTTCATTCCAACTTTCAAATGACCACAAGACCTTCAGCTATTCAAACTGGACTCTTTTAAACATTCTGAGATATTGAATTTAGTTTGGAGCTTGGTAGAGAGGCATTTTTCCGATTTTTACATTAGAGTGGATGCAGCAGCTCATTAACTCTAGAGTGCACTGATCTCAAAACAGAGTGCAGGACAGCTCAAAATTCTCCCCCAAAAATGTTTTAAACTTGCCATACTGGCCAAACCCTACACTCCTCAGACATATGTTTTCATGGAAAACGTAGGAAAACCTCTCCTAGGTTGGAAAATATAAATAAAATAAGAAAAAATATTAGACAAAATGCCTCTTGAGGGTATGAAGTGACAACAACGTTCAACATTCCTCCATTGAAGCCCATTGTAATTTCAGGCAGATATTTCCTCACGGTAGCAGCCGCACACCTTTAGTTAAACTGCCAAAAAGGCCACATTATTAACCCGAAACTACACAAAAATTACACTTCAGATACTCAACCTCGCCATAAAACATGATGTCACTGTAACTCCTATGCAAATGTTCAAAGAGTGCTCAAACTTCACATGTGTGCTAACAGTCCAGCCGTGAAGACATCTCCAGGACAGTTTTGAGATTTCTTCAAATGCCGTTGCCATGGCAACACAATGCTCACCATGAAACACAGTTTTCTCATAACTTCAGTGAAAATACTCGAAATGGCCAAAAACTTCACAGGTTTGGTAACAATGCAGCCATCAACACATCTAAGAGTATTATGGGATGTCATCAAATGCCGTTGCCATGGCGACAGATCATTCACCATTAAGTTAGTTCAAAAGTTTGCAGTTCAAATATTCTTCTGCTTTCCCAATCTTTTCTCATCTTAATACAAATGCATTCACTACTACTTATATCTGATATTTAACTCCTTCAGCCTATTTTCAGCTGCAGAAAACATTCAACTCTTACATTATTCAGCTATTTCAGGACATCAAGGCTATACATGTTGTTGTTTATACCTTTTTTCTTAAACCTTTTTTTTGAAATATTAAGCTTTTTCTGCATTTTTGTTGCTAAAAGTAGCTACCATTCAGCTAAGAACACATTCAGCTTTTTCTGCATTTTCAGCTAAATTCAGCCAGAAATGTTCACAGTTTACAGCATTCGCACACATTTTCTGCAGGAAATGCATTTTCTAGTTAAAGGGATAGTGGAAATTGAACCGCAAATAGTTTTGTTTTAACTTATATACAAGCATAATTACGTACCAAAACAATCACACCTGATTACAAAAATATAATAATTGCCTTACGCATGTTTGAAGCACTTTATTGCAGCTTCCACAAACTTTTTTAGAAACGAAATGATCGATTCAGCCAAACCGGAAGTGAGGAAAACTCAGGAAGACGAAACAATAACAAACCATGGCGTCTATGCAGAATGAACGTGGAAGGGCAAATATACCAGACAAAGAAGAAGGATTGTACGAGGTATCCAGTGATGATAGCGAGTCAGAAACATCCTCTCGGCTTTCCTGCGAAAATGTAGTTTTAGGAAATGAATCTGAATCCGGTTCAGTAAGCGACGATGGTGAGAATATTGAGCCAGACGATGGACCATTACGTCCTTATTTGTCCGAGCCCGAGGTGATGGAGTTACTTCACGGCATGGGCAATGGCGAGGATGACCAGGACCAGGCGCCAGATGATGCACCCCTACGCACAAATAATCTTGACTGGTAGGTCCCTAAGCATAGCTCACGCTAGGCGCTATATTATATATTGTAAAAGTTGGCATGCATTGCAACATCTGATATTTAAGAAGTGTGTTACATTTGAAATGGCAGAAAGTCTTGTTGCAATTTCCAGATATTAAAAGAGGTCCTTTGAGTTTCTCTGGTAATTATTAATAGTAGCAGTTAAAGAGCCTGTGACACGGTTTTCCCCCATCATCCAAACCCATTAATTTGAGTACATATTGTCCCCTTGAAAACCGTTACTGAACTGATTTCGGATATTTGTACTTTGATAACCATTAATCTGCCTTCAATGTTGACAATTTTCTGGATCTTCTCGGGGATTCTTCAAGTCCCGCCAAATGATGGGTGACGTCATTGCGGGCACAGCGCTCCAGCTGCACCGTCCAGGATCCCAGCATCTGCATGTAAACCTTTATATATATACAGTCAGATGTGAACGCACGACGGCGCACACAGCGGCAAGCTCAGACAGCGATGACAGGTTAATGTTGAACGTGTCTGAGAGCTCATATGAGGCTGAAGGATCGGTTTATGTTGTATCTGTTGTTAGAAGTTTAGGAATGAGGTGCGTCAATATGGGCGATCATATGGTCATGGAGCCAGTGGTGGAATGGGACTACAAATCATCCCGGGACTCTCGACCAGCCCACTTCGGTACCGCTAGTAAATTGTCAACGGGGGGGAGTGGGGATGTCAGGGGCGGCAGGTGCTGTATATAGTAAATGTAAATATGTAAATATGTGTGTCACTGCATCCTGGTAAAATACAAATATAATGTATAATGTCTGTGTCTTTGACATTAGCGCTGCTAGCCACCTGTGCCCTGTAGCCTACTACGAAGCCAGTTCAACAGACCCTGGATATGTTTGAGTAACAAACAAACGAACAACAACAAACTAACAAACGAGATCTCGCTGAGCGGTCCGACGACGCTGGTTATCAACTCGGTAAATCAAGCCAGGGTTTCTCTCTCCAGCTGAGAGCGCGTTCACGTCTAAGACACGCGTGGATCTGATTTTAATTACATTTGTCTCGAGTGTTTCGTCAACATAATGTGTTAAATAATACTTCTGCATCCAGTGTGTGACGCTGTGAGTGTTGCACGGCCAGATGAGGCTCAGCTGACTCAGATCAGGAAATATACGATATATTATGATATTATATGATCTATGATCTGAGTGATGATGTGATATGAATGATAAGTGCGACACGTCGGCGTCTTCTCTGCATACGGCAGTTTAAACTGTATTCCCTTTATCCTGTAATATGACTTGAGAGATTTAAACTCCGCACACTGAGCTCATCTCTTTTCTATAGACGCCGGAGGCGGGCAGCGTCAGGTAAAAGAAGTTATTTAGCCTTCTCAAACCTGAGCCTCACGCGCCGCCTATGGGGGATGTGCTGGTGACTTATCCGACCGGCCCACTTCGGTACCGGCCCATCGGGATTCGTCCCGATGGCCAGTCCGCCACCGCACACAGCCCACGTACACTGTCAACGGGGGGAGCCTCGCTGCGGGGAAACGGTGGACCTAGTGTCCCGATCGGAGTGGGAATAATAATAATAATAATCCGTGCATTTTATCCATTAATTTCCCCAACATTGTGGTAAAAAAAACACACGTTTAATCCATGTTGTTGGTGTATTACAACTACAAAAAGCATCGGTTTGTTTTCTCATCAGGAAATGCAGACCGGCTCAAACAAACGATCATGTAATGTATCATATGTTCGCCGAATTGACATGAAAGCACTAATAAATGTAGTTTCATCCACTTGAGTTTACAACCACAAAAATAATCGATTTGTTTTTATATCACATCCGACGGGAGGAAATTCAGCAGCTCTCACTCCCGATTTGTAATCCTAATGTAATCATCATCTTCACCACGATCATGTATGTTTATGTCACTGAATTGACATGAAAGCACTGACAAATATGAATATACTGTAGTCAACTTCATTAAAACGTTATTAACGTGCCTAATCTCAGTAATTCACCATTTCTACGCATGACACAACACACTTTGTCTGTGTTTGGCTCTCGAAGCGTTCCCGCATTGACGTCACTTCCGGCTTCCCCCAAAACTTCAAAATGAGTCGAAGGAATTTCCCCGCGATGTTCGAAATTATTGATATTTAACGGAACGGTATCGCTTTTTATTTTTTAAACTGACGGTTCGAGATTACTAGTAGACCAATATTTCATTGCACAACAGTTGTTGGGATGGTGTCACAGGCTCTTTAAGTGAATACTGTTCAAACGATACTTGTGTTTGTGTTTTATATTGATTTCTCTCTTTTATCCTTTCATAAATGTGAGGACTAAAATGGCTATGAACAAAGGGCTAGTTGCAGTAAACAGGGTGTTATTGCTCTGTGGGGGAGGTGTTATGCAGGACATGGTGCTAGGTGGGGGAAGATCTCTAGCATGTCATGTTTCAGTGAAGTCTACATATCTTGAATAGTATATGTGTGGGTTTAATTACTTTGTATTTTGTGTAACCAGAAGTTGGAGATATGAGAGGTGAAATATTTGTGTTATCTTATCTGGAAGCAAAGAAATATCCTTTAAGACACATCTGAGGTCTCTGGAATGTGGGGTTGAGTAAACTCCACCCCTTCCTGTATCTATTGGTATGAAAGCCTATTCAGCTTTTTGTTCTGCCTCTCTCTTCTGGCGCCGCCGGACCGGAAGGTCGTGGCGGCCCGTGAACAGGGGCCAGGAGTAGGCCTACTCCTGACATTACGCATATGATATGATATGGTTTTGTATGGTAATGTATTGATTGTATTGCATTGTTATATTACCATTAAAATAGATATGGATACTTGTATGTTCTGGATTCCTTCCTGTATGATAACCAGCTTGTTAGGGACGCGCGGAGATTTGGAATGCGGACCAGTTGTCCCTACAAATTTCGAACAGCATGCACTGTAGGCCTATGGCTATGACTGCGGTACATTTCATAACATACCAGGGTCAGGTTGACATAAATGATCTTGTCACATTTATTATTGTATATGTAACAGCCTTATGGGCATTAATTACATGAATACATGTAAATGAATTGTATACTAGCATGATATACAGCTAGAGCCAATCGGTCTTTTGACGTAGTATGGTCCTAATCCTAGGCTAGCCAGGCTGCCTGTCAAGTGTAGGCTGTACTCACAGTACTGTTAGTCTACCATGTCTATATGATGACTGTAGTGTACACATTCGACACTGTGTACCGGATTATCGGATGACGAGGCCTCCGGTCGCCTAATCGACAGGCAATAAATGGCGTTGTACACAATGGTACAGGCTAATGATGCATTAAATCAGCCAGAAAACATAATAAAATACTCGTGCCTCGTCCAATGTTTGTGCCCGTCTTCCTTTGTTTTCGTCATCACCCGCATATTCCCGAAGTATTTCGTTTCATTGAGAGGGCGTGGTCGGGAGCAGTAAAATTGAAAATAAAATGAAACTAGGCGCATGAAATAAAAAAAAATGGTTTATTATGCTTATTTTTAATAAAAATATATAAGTTAAACCCAAAATTCGCGGATTTCCACTATCCCTTTAAGTTTGCTCAACGATAACATTGCGACAGAAAAACTTTCCAGTGCACATCACGCTCCGACAGGGAGCTCTGCTCTGAACACCTGAACGTTCATAGACTTCTGGTGTCTTTTTTGTCAACAAGCCGAGGCGCAGCGGCAGTTGCACTCCCACTTGCAGCCATGCTTCTAGTTTTCTCACATGCTCTGGCAGCTAGTGCGTGGCCGCGTGCACGAGAGAGGGGAGGGACTTAGAACGTGCTTGAGAGGGGCGGGACTGCAGGCACGGCTGCAGTGCAGGGAGTGGAAGCAGAGCGCTAAACACACACGGCTCTTATTAAAACGGCACTTTTTCATGGGAGTACTTTTCCCCGTCATTCTTAAAGTACCGATACTAATGAAACGGAGGAATCGTACCATTTATTAACGGCAGAGTATCGCGGTACCTTTCAGGTATCGGTACACCTTGCAACACTACAACAAAGCATGCGTGGGTTACTTCAATTACGTTATAATGTAATACCACTTAAGTGATCATTTTCAATGAAATAGTTATCCCTTCCTATTCCTCGCTGCTACCCCTGCGAGATGGAGTTCATGACTTTATGAGCTGTTCATGAGCACTCATGAAACATTCATGAACAACTCATTATATGTTCACTTGTCATGTTCATGAACCAAAATTCTTAAAATGCTCATGAACCATTTTAAAGAGCAGTTCATGAAATGTTTATGAACATTGTTCATTAATATAAAGTTCCTGTTTTGCTCATGACAGACTGTTATGAGCAATTTATGAACTTTTCATGATCCAGCCAATCACAACATTATAATTAAAACCCCAAAAAGTGTGCATGAGCATTTCATGAACTTTTCATGACTGAGCATTTCATGAATTTTGGATGATTGTGGCAAGTTCAGAATATTTTTGAATATTCATGAGCATTTTATGAACTGTTGATGATCAGTGTGATGATTTTAAAGACCTCTTGAATATTCATCTACTATTTGAACATTTCTTTATTTTTTAAAAACTTTTAATCTTAAAACAAAACAATAGTGAATTTGAAACTGAACATTATCTGTATTTATTTTGGTGACATTCATATCATTTTATGGTTTATCTGTACTGTTTGAGAAGCAGTATGAGTAAGTAGCGCCAAGGTGGAACCTTTGGCAGGTGAGCGGTGACATCTGGGTTATCTTAGGGGGGACACTTCCGCCCCCTCCTCAGAAGCAATCCAGACGATTAACCGGATCCTGTGTATACTTATTGCTGCTGCACTTTTCTGTTTTCTACAGGTCAGTACATGATGAAAATGATCGATGTTAACTTGTGTGAATTAGATATGATGTTGGAGATATTTAGGAGTGTCTCAGAAAGTTTTGAGCATGTTTGACATAGTAACGGTATTTTAAAAATACTAAACTGTCGGCAAAAATAGATGCCATTTTCGCGGGCTTCAGCGGCGCCTGGGTAAATGTGACCTGAGCGAAGGCTCGCAGGCAGGTTAGCTGCTGCGCACGGGTAATATGTTATATATACCTGAGTGCAGTCTTGCAGGCACATTGCCTTGTTTTTTGTTTATTAACATTGACAGTGTATTTTTGTGATCTCCATAATATGTTATATTTGGTAAAGATAGATATATTGATAGAAAGTATTATTTGATAGCGTTATGTGTTTATAGATAACAACATGTCCTTCACTGCAAACATAGCTGCTACAACCCGCTGCTGCAGATACACGCTTTACAACATCAGGAGGATACGTCCCCAGCTGACCCAGAAAGCCACGCAGGTTCTGGTCCAGGCTCTCATCATCTCACGCCTAGACTACTGCAACTCCCTCCTGGCTGGTCTACCTGCATGTGCCATCCGACCTCTGCAGCTCATCCAGAATGCAGCGGCTCGTCTGGTCTTCAACCTTCCTACATTTTCCCACACCACGCCGCTCCTCCGCTCCCTCCACTGGCTTCCGGTAACTGCTAGAATCCACTTCAAGACAAGGGTACTTGCGTACCATGCTGCGAATGGATCTGGCCCTTCCTACATCCAGGACATGGTTAAACCGTACACCCCAGCATGTGCACTCCGCTCTGCATCAACCAAACGGCTCGCTGCACCCGCACTGCGAAGGGGACCCAAGTTCCCATCATATTCCCATGTTTTCTTCAAGTTTGTATTTTGTTGGTCGAACGCAGTTATTGTAAGTCGCTTTGGATAAAAGCGTCAGCTAAATGCAATGTAATGTAATAATTTATATTGACGATGTTGAATTTCTCCTTGAGATACAGTAATTGACTGTGACAGACGGATAACTTAAAGGGGACCTATCATGCAAAATGCACCTTTGTACGTCTTTTATACATGAATATGTGTCCTCGGTGTTCCAGGGAACTCACCAAGTATCAGAAAACACAACCCTCTCTAGTTTCCTCCTTCGCCAAATCTCTAAAAAAGGGGCTGCAACGGATCTGAAAAAAACGGATCCAGATTCCAATACTTTTCTACGTCACAAAGAAGTGCTCCGCTTATTGGTCAACTCTCCACCTATCAGGGGAATGAGCCACGGCCACGTGCATTGCCAAACCTCTCATTCGCATATAGGCTATCGGCAGGCTAAATAATCAACACCCCAGTCACATCTGTGTTTTTGCCTGCTCTTGCCACGATGTCTAAGCCAGTTCAACGTTGTGCCGTTTGGCTGCAAGACTCGGGACAGGGGACTGCATGCAATGCCATCAGTGGAAAAATAAATGAATCTGTGGCTAGACTTCATTTACAAGGGACATGTGCCAGAAGACCACGGAAGATTTCTGTGTGTGTGTTCCAAACATTTTACCACGGACATGTTTATTAACTTCTCAAGTCCAACACGGATATGCCTCCAAACTAATGCTAAACCCGGGATCAATACCAACCATCCGGGACCAGGCCAGTGAGGACACATCCAATTTTGAAGCTGTCAGTTTTTATTTAGCTGTGTTTTTCCTGATAAAGCTATCTCTAGCTTGTAGCTTCGCCGTATCAAACCCAAATAGTAATCGGTTAGGTGTTTATATATTTTTGTAGCATTTTATTTTGTACGCTCCGCAGTCTTTGCTTTGTCTTTTATTTGAATTATTAGGCATTTGCTAACATGTTCAGACATACTGCCGTAATGGCGAGCTGTGTGAAGGCTGTAAAGCCACACCCTCGGCGATAACACAAGTATTTATTCTCCTATTTATTAGTATTTTGTATCCTCTACAATCATATTGAGTAAGTTATAATAACAAACGTAAACTTCTGTAGGCAAGTGCAGTTTTTTCCAAGGTATATGTAAAAGCTTTTGTGATTGTAGTCTGTAAGAACGAAGCTACGCTACGCGAATGAGACATGCCGTATTTTTCAGCGTTATATGTTAAAGCTTTTGTGTGTTTACTTGTTTGCGCACATGAATATAAATGGGGGTGTGTTAGGATACAACACTGTATGTATGCGAGGGGGGACACACCACGAGTAAAACTGAGCTAAAGCCCCGTTGGTCTGTTGTTGTTGACAAGGCCTTACCTCTAGCAACAGGCTAATTAGTGGCTAGCACTCATTACAGTCAGTCTACTGAGCTCAGCCCCTCTCCAACACATCACCTGCATTGAGTCAGAAACACAGCATGCACGTTACGGTTCAAAACTAACTCGGATTGAAAAAGGCTAAGCAAAGAGCTTTGCTAAATAGAGAGCTTTAGCCCCATCTTTTGGGATTTCAGACTATATTTATCCAAATAGTATTTTCTCATCCTGAAATACTAAGTTGAGATGATTTTGTTCTAACTGTTTTCTTCTTTACAGGCCAGCACATCACATGCTACCAGCAGATTACCTGTGATGATAGATTCTGCATGTCAGACTGACCCACCCAAGTACCGTACTGTCGTACACAGCTATCCTCGAGGACTCTTGGTTCACATCGAAGTACAGGTTAGAAGCACGTTTTTCAAATGTTCTTTGGTTACATTTTACATTCTGATGTTGTAGCCTTTAATTTGTGTGCTTCTAATAGTTGTAAACATATTTTTGTTTTATCTTTTGTTTTGTTTTTAATGTCAAATACAATTATGTTACAGCTGTCCAGGCTACAATTCCCTGCAGAAGCATTGGTGTTGAAACACTTCCGTTGGAAGTGCCAGTGCCCTTTTCAACATCCACCCCCATAAAGAGACCACCAAAGAGGCCCCGTGTAGACCTTGAAGAGGAATACGAAGATCCATTTGAGGGAAGCTCTTCTTTGGTGATTTCCGAAGGCCAGGATGTGTTAAGAATGTCAGGAGGCTCAGGACCCAAATGCACAACACCAGAAACAGATCAGAATTTAACAAGGTCTTTTAATTAAGGTCAAACACAAAACGCTCACTTGGAGGATCAAAAACTCTAAACCAAAAAACATCTACATGACTATCAAAATATACTTTACACGATCAAGGGATGACTGGCAGGCTTGACAAGACAAGACAAACTGACACAAGACAAAGGGAGATGCAGACTATATATACACACACACACTAGGTAAGGGGACACAGGTGGCAACAATTAAGGGAGGGGCTGACAATCACACTGGTGGGAAAAACACACCAGGGCAGGAATGCTCTGAAACGAGAGGGAAAGATTATTACAAAATAAAACAGGAAATCACAAGACAAGGCAAAAGACAAAAGGACTGAACTAAATAAATTAACTTAACACAACTGTCTAGACACCACAGTACCCCCTCCTTTACGGACGGCCCAGCGAGTTCAGGATGGCTTTTGTAAAAATCCTTTCATCAGGTTCTGGTCGACGATGAAGCTAGACGGGATCCATTCCCGCTCTTCCGGTCCATAACCCTCCCAGTCCACTAAAAACTGCTGACCCCTTCCTCGTTTTCTGACATTCAGCAGACGCTTGACAGTGTAGACCAGACCTCCATCAATGAGCCTGGGAGGAGGGGGGGGGGCTTGGAAGCGGGAACCATTTTGCTTTCCTTGACCGGCTTGAGTTTGCTTACATGGAATGTTGGATGGACTCTGAGTGATCTCGGCAGGCGCAAACGAACAGACACAGGGTTAATACACTTTTCCACAGTGAATGGGCCTACACATCTTGGTGCCAGCTTCTTAGAGACTACGTTCAGGGGCAAGTCTCTGGTGGATAGCCACACTTTCTGACCCGGTCTGTACACAGGTGCAGGACGGCGATGCCGATCAGCCGCTTTTTTCATGCGGGCCGAAGTCCTAAGGAGGACCCGACGTGCTGAAGCCCAAATGCCATGACAGCGCCTGACCAGTGCGTGTGCCGAAGGAACCATGACTTCTTTCTCTGTCTCTGAGAACATGGGAGGTTGGTAACCGTAGACGCACTGGAACGGGGTCAATCCGGTGGCAGAGGTAGGCAATGAGTTGTGGGCGTGTTCTACCCACGTGAGGTGTTTACTCCAAGAAGCTGGGTTTTGGGACACCAGGCACCGGAGGCAGGTTTCCAGTTCTTGATTCAGTCTCTCCGTTTGTCCATTTGATTGGGGATGGTAGCCGGAAGAGAGGCTGACAGAGGCCCCGATGAGGCTGCAAAACTCCCTCCAGAAACGGGAGACAAACTGAGGACCCCGGTCTGACACGATGTCCCTGGGAAAACCGTGGAGACGACAAACATTGTGCAACAACACTTCAGCCGTTTCTTTGGCCGATGGCAGTTTAGGCAAAGCAATAAAGTGTGTCATTTTAGAGAATCTATCCACCACCGTGAGGACGGTGGTGTTACCTTTGGATTCTGGCAGTCCGGTGACAAAATCCACTGAGATGTCGGACCAGGGCCGACTGGGGATAGGCAGCGGCCTGAGCAGACCCATCTGGGGCCTGGAAGAGGTCTTATTCCTGGCGCAGATGGTGCAGGCGGCCACATACTCCTTGACATCCTTCTCCATAGATGTCCACCAGAACCGTTGCTTGATGACGTACACGTTTCTTTTTACCCCAGGATGGCAGGTGAGCAGCGAGGTGTGAGCCCATTGAATGACCTTAGGGCGCACAGTTTGAGGAACAAACAACCTATTTGGGGGGCAACCCCTAGGTGTCGGGCTCTCACCGTTAGCTCGTTTCACCTCTGTTTCTATTGGCCAAGTTACCGCTCCAACCACACAGTTTAGTGGAAGGATGAGGTTTGGTTCCTTTGCCGAGGGTTCAGGATCAAAAACACGAGAGAGTGCATCTGGCTTGACATTTTGTGAACCGGGTCTAAATGACAAGGAAAAGTTAAAACGAGTGAAGAACAAAGCCCATCTTGCCTGACGTGAGTTCAGTCTCTTAGCTTTTCGGATGTACTCAAGATTTTTAAGATCCGTCCAGACTAAGAATGGTTGCTCTGACCCCTCCAGAAAGTGTCTCCATTCCTCAAGCGCTGTTTTGACTGCCAAAAGTTCTCTGTTGCCTACATCATAGTTGCGTTCAGCAGGTGTTAACTTACGTGACAGAAAAGCACATGGGTGAAGTTTGCTGTCCTTGGCTGAACGTTGTGACAACACAGCCCCAACTCCATCATTTTAAGCATCCACCTCCACCACAAACTGCCGTAGTGAATCAGGAGTGATGAGAACAGGAGCAGAGGTAAACCGTCTTTTCAATTCCTGGAAAGCTTTGTCGGCCTGTAGAGTCCACAAAAACTGAACATGGGTTGAGGTGAGTGAGTGGAGAGGTGCAGCTATGGAGCTAAAATGTCTTATGAAACGTCTGTAGAAGTTAGCAAAACCGAGAAATTGCTGTACCTTCTTCCTGTTGGTGGGTGTGGGCCAATTTGCGACAGCACTGACCTTGCTTGGATCCATCTTGACCTGGTCCGGAGCAATGATGAAGCCCAGGAATGAGACAGTGGTCTTGTGAAATTCACATTTCTCCGCCTTCACGAATAGTTGGTTTTCCAGAAGGCCTTGGAGGACATGCTGAACATGGGACTCTTCATCAGGAGAGAATATCAATATATCATCCAGGTAGACAAACACAAAATGATTCAAATATTGTCTGAGCACATCATTCACAAGAGCCTGAAATACAGCAGGAGCATTAGTTAGCCCAAATGGCATTACTAAGTATTCATAGTGGCCACTGGGGGTATTGAATCCAGTCTTCCATTCGTCCCCCTCCCTTATCCTGACCAAGTGATAGGCATTCCTCAAGTCCAGTTTAGTGAAGATCTTAGCTCCTTTTAACAGTTCAAAAGCAGTGGAAATGAGGGGGAGAGGGTACCTGTTTTTTACCGTTATATCATTCAGGGGAGAGTAGTCTATGCAGGGTCGGAGGGATCCGTCTTTTTTACCCACGAAGAAAGATCCGGCGCCAGCAGGAGATGACGATGGACGAATGAGGCCCGCCTTCAGAGATGAGTCAATGTAATCCGTCATAGATTGTCTTTCAGGACCAGAAATTGAGTATAGACGTCCCTTGGGAATGGGGGCACCTGGTAGTAAGTCAATTGCACAGTCATAAGGTCGATGAGGAGGCAACGTAGAGGCCCGAGTCTTACTGAAAACCTCCCTCAGGTTGTGGTAACAGGAGGGAACATTGGGCAGGTCTGGTAAGTCAGAGGCATGGTCATGAGTTACTTCCTTCGTCTCCACCTCACTACCTGAAGTAACCCTTCCTACAGACAGCCCTTCAACTTCTCCTGGTGAAACCAAACATGTATGATTACATTCTCTTCCCCACCCCTTCACCCTACCAGAACGCCAGTCAATGTGAGGGTTATGTCTTTTCAACCATGGGAAGCCAAAAATCATAGGGTGTTGTGCGGAGTCGAATAAATGGAATGTCATGAATTCTGTGTGGTTGTGATTTATGATAACCTGGACGGGTTCTGTGTGGTGAGTGACTTGAAACAATAATCTTCCATCAAGGGCGCTGGCATTTAAAGGTTGAGCTAAGGGCATGGTGACAATGTTCAAGCTTTTGGCAAAATTCCAGTCCATAACACTTTCGTCTGCTCCTGAATCAATGAGAACCTTCTGTGTTAAGGTTTTCTTACCTAATTTTACTTGGATAGGAGTCAGCGTACGAGGAGAGTAGTCAGACGTTAGTCGGCTCACCAGCGCCCTCCTCTTGCCTGGGGAGCCCCGTCTTTTAGTGAGCAAGCGGCCATCAGGTGTCCACGATGCCCGCGGTAGAAACACAGGCCCTGGCGGAGGCGCCGTTCCCGCTCCTCCAGTGAAAGTCTTGCTCGGCCAAGTTGCATGGGTTCCTCTGATGTGGTGGATGGCGTTGTCAAAGGAGGCTTGATCCAGACCCCTGGAAACGAATCCTCCCCCATCCGGATGCCACGAGGAGGCCCCCTGGAGCTTGGTGAACGAACTGCAGGATGTTCTATTTCTTTTTGTCTATCCCAGAGCCTATTATCTATTCGTATAGCCAGAGCAATCACAGAGTCTAAATCTTCTGGAAGATCTAATGGGACTAAGTGATCTTTGACAAGGCCTGAAAGTCCATTAACAAAGGCGTCCAGCAAGGCCAGATCATTCCAGCCACTGTCTGCTGCTATTGTCCTAAACTCTATGGCATAATCAGACACTCTTTGATTTCTTTGCTTGAGTTGGACTGAGCTTTAGCCGCTTCTCTCCCTGGTGCTGTACGATCAAAAATCTTTTTAAGGGAATCAGTAAACAGTCCAAGTGATCTGCAAAGGGGAGAGTCTCTAGCCCATTCTGCTGTAGCCCACGCTGCTGCTCTACCAGTCAAGTGTGTTATCATGAAAGCTATTCTAGACTGGTCTGTTGGAAAAGCAGAAGGCTGATGTTGATAATGCAGGTCGCATTGGACTAAAAAAGGACGACAGTCACCTGAGTCACCGGAGAATTTCTCTGGAGATGCGAGACGAGAGCATGAAGAAGGAGTAGGTCCTTGGATCACAGCCTCAGGCAGGGGTGCAGCCGCAGAAACAGTTTGAGATTCAGCTTCCAGGTGGGCAAGGACACGAACAAGCTGATCTGCCAGGTGGTTTACTTGGCTGTTCACAGATGTTTGGAAGCTTTCTTGACGACCACTCAAGTCTCTCACTCCCTGGTCAATTGATTTCAGCTGATCGTCATGCTGAGACAAAAGCGTGCCTTGTGAGCGCAGAGCTGCTCTGAACCTGTCTGGGTCGGCTGGGTCCATTCTTTGGTCAGTTCGTACTGTTAAGAATGTCAGGAGGCTCAGGGCCCAAATGCACAACACCAGAAACAGATCAGAATTAACAAGGTCTTTTAATTAAGGTCCAAACACAAAACGCTCACTTGGAGGATCAAAAACTCTAAACCAAAAAACATCTACATGACTATCAAAATATACTTCACACGATCAAGGGATGACTGGCAGGCTTGACGAGACAAGACGAACTGACACAAGACAAAGGGAGACGCAGACTATATATACACACTAGGTAAGGGGACACAGGTGGCAACAATTAAGAGAGGGGCTGACAATCACACTGGAGGGGAAAACACACCAGGGCAGGAATGCTCTGAAACGAGAGGGAAAGGTTATTACAAAATAAAACAGGAAATCACAAGACAAGGCAAAAGACAAAAGGACTGAACTAAATAAATTAACTTTAGGGAAACAACAGCCATGTCGTAAGTTACTGAAATATCACTGAGTTTGTCTATGTATTGTATTTTTTGCTGTATATAATTCAAACATTGATAATAGGGAAACACCAAAGATCTCTAAAGCAACAATCTGTGTGATGGATCTTAACTTCTATTTTTTTGTTTTAGTGGTCAAGAACAAAACCCCCCCCAGACGATCAACACATACATCGTGTATGAGACCTGCCTCATGGAGCTTTTTGAATCATGTCCTGTGTACAAACCAGAAGGATCGGTACATTCATATCAGTGCAGCAGCTGTGCCCCCATTGTCAGTTTACAAGAAACTGGAATAGCCAGCCTGTTCTTGGGAGTACTCCAGTTGGAAACCTGCAGCTATCAGTTGCAACATATGTCAACGGAGCATCTTTCTACAAACTTTCAAAGGTAAATTAACTGCAGAAGATTGTTTTGCCAATGTTTGAAAATGCAAATGTTGTTGTTGAATAAGATAGGACAAGGTAACAATAACAAGACTGACAACAGTTGGGAATAGGGCACTGTTAGGTAACGACCCATGCTAATATGTAAAGCTCTTTTGGGAGGGTGGTGTGGAGAAAGAGAAGAGATGTGAAAGGCGCACTGTAGAGTAAGCACCCCTAATGACATGTTCAGCTCTTTCCCTGTTTCAAAAAAGGGCAGCTCATTTGCACTTTCCAGGTTCTCCTCGACGACTCGTCATCAAATGTACAGGTGATCTTTGAGATTCAAATGTATTCTTGCTGTTTTCTTTCAACCATTAGGTCTTCAAAGCAATGAATATGCAGCTATGCAAATACAACACCTTCCGAAGGCATGCCAGGATGTTCATTGAGCCAGCGATTGTTTCTTACTGGCAAACATCACAGGAAGGCATGCTGCAGAAGCTCCATGCAGA
Organism: Champsocephalus esox; assembly: GCA_036324585.1. NCBI lineage: Eukaryota > Metazoa > Chordata > Actinopteri > Perciformes > Channichthyidae > Champsocephalus > Champsocephalus esox. Next base: position 38,844,737 of record CM070482.1, on the reverse strand, counting down.
GGAGAAGGTGATAGTTGGTGGTGATATGAGGGCTGACTCTCCAGGTATGTCGTATATGTTTTATATAATTCACATTTTACATTTCAGAAAGGGGTTTCACAATGTGTGATTTGTTCAATTAATGGTTCCTGAAAAACATATGCTAAACACTACAAGCAAAAATACAAATTCACCATCCACAGAGAATAGTAATTACTGTAAAACATATTTTCACAGGCCACTCTGCAAAGTTCGGAAGCTACACTATGATGGACCTGAAGAACAACAAAGTCGTTGACCTCCAGTTGGTTCAGGTAAGTGGGTTGAAATGAAATATCAATGTTTTTTTCTATAACACCGTTTGCACGTTATATTTAAAATGTGTGTATCAATGGTTAATTGTATGTGTCATAACAGAGCAATGAGGTTGGTGGAAGCTACCACATGGAGTTAGAGGGCCTGAAAAGGAGTCTGGAGTTGTTAAAGGAACGTGGTGTGACTCTGGACTGTATTGTCACGGACAGACATCTGCAAATTCAGAAATTCCTAAGGGAAAGCAGCATCACCCAATTCTTTGATGTTTGGCACATTGAAAAAGGTATTTTTCTTTATATTAATTTCTATGTAAATACAATCATTATTTTATTTAGACACAAACCCAGCTTCCTACAATCACATCAGTAGCATAATATTTTGAGTAAACTTGTATGTATATTAATTACATGTTAAATGTATTTATTAGGGATTTCTAAGCAACTGGAGAAGGCTGCAAAAAAGAAGGACTGCGAAAAACTTCGAGGGTGGGTGAAGAGTATAAGAAACCACATATACTGGACTGCAGCAACCTCCACCACCGGGCCTGAGAGAGTGGCCAAATGGACTTCCATCCTGAACCACGTGCAGGATATCCACTCTCATGATGACCCCCTGTTCCCTAAGTGCCTTCATCCACTGCGCATTGCGCAATACCAATGGATGGCTGCAGGTATGTTGTTCATAAACCATATTACATTACTCCTCTATAAATATTTGTAAGGGACAACTATTGAATTCAGGATGTTCTATAAAGCATGACAATTCAAATATGACTTTGATTTTCAAATTCTTACCTGGCAACCCTGCACTACAACGAAAACGCTGAGCATGCACAAGCCACTACATCCACTGGAAACCCTCTGTATAAGCTGCAGTTCCCAAAGGCCAGGAAGGGAGAATGCAGAGCAAAACTAGTAAAGACTGACTCCACATTCCGTAAGTGTTTCAAATATTTATTATACAACTATTTACAAATATAAAGTAAAAAAATTAGAAAGAACTTTCGGTTTTTTACATGCATATAAACTACATTTTTTTTGGGTGCTTTTTTTAACATTGCACAGGCTACGTGGCCAACTTGATGGACCTCATCTTCAACCAAGTCTTTGTGGAACCTGCACCATTCACACAGGAGCTTCTGAAGATACCCATCCCAGAGGACCTGTGTTCCCAATATGAGCGACCTGACAGGGAGGAGGTCATCGCGGGTATGCTACACGGTTCAATTTGGCTGCTGTCTGAACCCAACATAGACATTTCGCGGATCAGGAAACTCCCTGCGTATCCTGAGGACAACGCAGGCTGGAATCACCACTCTGATCCTGCGTCCAAGGAAGCCCCAGCACCAGCTCACAAAGCTTCTGTAGGCTAGATACCTGTGACGCCTGAAATCATTAAAAAATATATTTAGTGTCATTTATACAAGTACATTTGGTTTTTTTTTAATGGGTTCAAAGAACCGTTGATTTTGACAATAAAGTTCTGAGTTGATATCAAATGTGTCGTGAATATTCATGTTTGGATGGGTAAAGAATATTCTGATTTCAAAAGCATAAGGTTGTGTGGATTTTTTTTGTCGTACACATTGGTGTGTTATGCCATTGCTGTGTAGTATATAATATAATAGTACATGTACAATGAAAGATTGCATAAAGCCATATACACCAGTATTTATTTATTTATTATTGAACATTGGCATTCGTTTTACAATTTCAGTCAAAACAAACAAACCACTCACTGCTCTATTTGCCTCAACTGTAGTCCACCATGTTCAGCTCTGTAAATATTCAACGCATTCTGCAGGGAGAACATATTTAGCCACACAGGCTCCAATCCAGGATGGTCCATGTTATGGAAATCTCAGGACCCAAAACACGGCTAAAGAGTATAAGTCAGAGTAAAAAAAAATAAATGGTGAATCGAGAAAGCTGTCTTTTGGTTATTTATTTGAAGCTTCAAATACACAATACAATAAGGTAAAAATGTCACAGGTCTGGCAGAGTCTGAAAAGTCTACCAGAGAGTGCGAAGAACAAAAACAAAAGCAGAGATTATATGGGGAACAGAGGGGGAAATGATAAATCTGGATTCACACGGTTAGAACTGTTTATGAGACACCATCTGGCCTTATGGCCTTCAGAAGGAGATAGCATAACAGTTCTCGGAGCAGGGATGTATGATGTGTCTGTGTGAGAATCCCAGCAGTCAAAGCAGTTCTGGCCTTGACTGAGGAGGGGAAGGAGAGGAGGAAGAGAAACAATAATTGTTCCTTAAAGAGGAACAATAATGGTGAAAGCACAACAAGAGGAAATAACATTCATTTGGTTAAAGCATATGAAGGATATTATAAGGTAGCACATGAAATATTTCCACTACATCCACCATACAGGTTACAGAGTCCTCAAGTTACTGCATCCGTCTTGACACATTGTGATAAACATATATTGAATGACATGTGAAAAATGTATTTAAACAGACAACTTAGTAAAGCTGTCAAAAATGTTACCTGTGGTATCTCCATGCAGCACACGTTCTCCGTTCAGAAGGCATCGTGGCGCAATTTGCACAAAGAAGTCAAATAACTGAGCTTTTAAAAACAAATGAAACTACACACATTGCTGACAACTGAGGTGTTGTTGGAGTTATACTTTTTATACTAGTTATTCAACTTTCCAACGGTTGTTGCACGATGTTGGAAGAAAAGGACTGTAAACTATTAAATGCAGTGAGGCCATTGTATATATGCTGAAAATATGAATGTGTATAAATATATATATATGTATTGCTGTTTTTGCGTTGCAAACTGTACACATTGCATTCTTGCTAATTAGCCAAAATATGAACGGAATAAGGAGGAAGCATCGTAACAGAGTAAAATAAATAGGGACAACAGCTTGTCAACTAACCATTCAGAAACGTCCTGCTGCAACCGAGATGTTTGCACCTCCACCAAAACCTCCGCTGCTTCAGGGTCAGTCTCTGGATCAAATTGACAGTATGCTTGAACACATGCATTGCTCTGAGATGACATGTTTATTCGACACTCGTAATCACAGCAAGCATGGTAACGTGACTCTCGCCGGCTCATGCCCCGCTCTTCTGCAGGGGGGCGTGGTCAGCTGCTGCTCAGAATTTTCAAAGACGGGCTTGGAATAGAGCGAAAATGAGCGAAACGAGGCACGGCTAAAAAATGATCTGTTTGGTATTTCGAAAAATAAAATGTATAAATATACCTTATATAGGTATGGTCATACAATATATCATTTAAATATAGCATGATAGGTCTCCTTTAAATGGAGAAATGTGATGTTTGTAAAGTACAGCTATTTGAATGTAACTGTGTACTTTGAATTTTGAATAAGAAGCATTCCAGACGATCAACCGGATCCTGTGTATAATTATTGCTGCTGCACTTTTCTGTTTTCTACAGAAATCATTTATTGTTGCCGTGGTACCCAAGGTTTTGGGACCTGCAACAAAAAAATGTGTGCAGCTGAGTATCAAGAACTGTGCTTCAAATAGTGATAGGATTAATTGTAGTGCTCCACCTGTATACATGTATGTTTGTATGTTAATTTGAGTAAAGTTCCATTGTGATTGACATAATTGTTGTTTTCTATGGTTGCCAATTGACCCACAGTCAATGGTTCATGAACAGTTCATAGCCAGCCATTGAATTATATTCAGTGACCGGGTATGAACTGTTCATGAACTGTTCATGAAGTTGTTATGAACAGTTCTTGAAATGTTCTTGGTTGAAAACTGAATATCCCTACACACTCACTGAAAACTCCATTTCATGAATTGTTCATGAACCTGCCTAAAACCATATTCCATGAATTGTTCATGAACCATTCCAGCACAGGAGTTTCATGAGTAGTTCATGAACTGCCCTAGTGCCATTTAATGTTCATGAACTTTCATGAACAGTTCATCAACTTTGTTATGAGCTGTTTATGAGCTGTTCATGAATATGGTTCACTGATATTCCATGAACTTTTCATGACAAGTTCATGAACAGTTCACTATCATCTCACTGGGGTAGTTCTGCTGCCTGAACACGTTCATTACAGCAGATCAACAACAACCTTCCATTATGCATGGCCATTCATTCCAACACAGTGGCTTTACAGAATGTTGACAATGAGCAAGTCTAGCGACAATAAAGTTACAGTATTTTTACTGAACATTTTGTATTTATTGGTGTTGTTACGCTAAATGGATGGAAATATATAAACCTACAACATTACCTTTAAACAGCTTTGCTTTATGGATATAACACATTGTATTCAATGTTAATCAAATAGAAAACAAATCTCAAAGGAAGCATACATTACATTACATTGCATGAAGCTGACGCTTTTATCCAAAGCGACTTACAATAAGTGCGTTCGACCAACAAGATACAAACTTGAAGAAAACAGAATCAGAAAGTACATCAGGTTTCATAGAGCAAAACATTTCAAGTGCTACTCAACTAGCTTTAGGTAAGCCAGTCCTTTATTAGTATATAAGTGCTTTGTTAATAGTTCTATCGCTCGAGGTGGAGTCGAAAGAGATGAGTTTTCAGTCTGCGCCCGAAGGTGTGTAAGCTTTCTGCTGTCCTGATGTCAGTGGGGAGCTCATTCCACCATCTTGGAGGCAGGATAGCAAACCCACGTGTTTCTGCTGATGGGAACTTGGGTCCCCCTCGCAGCGAGGGTGCAGCGAGCCGTTTGGTTGATGCAGAGCGTAGAGCACGTGCTGGGGTGTACGGTTTAACCATGTCCTGGATGTAGGAAGGGCCAGATCCATTCGCAGCATGGTACGCAAGTACCAGTGTCTTGATTAGAACAAAAACTGAATAGGAACAACATTAGCATTTGTTTGGAGTTGTGTCCATTTCATGAATATAATCTGTATACCATTAGCTCTGGATTAGTCTCCAAACAACGTATTGCCGCAGTCTTATGACAGGCTGGCCCAGCTTTTAGATGTTATTATCCGTTTGTGTTACTATATATAAGTTATAAGTATGGTTTTTCACAATTACACGGCAGATGCTTGCTCTCACACTTTGTAGGAATAAACTCAAAGGAAATGAGGGAGGAGGACGACAAAAGTTACTCACCTGCAGCAATGTTCGCTGTCTGTCCTGCTGATCTGCTCAAGGAAATGGGCTTTTTAGTCTTTGTTATGATAGTCTCTCTCCAAGCCGTCACTATCAGTGAAGCAGAAATGACCAACATACAAAACCTTTCCCAGCAGGGATTGCTAGATTTCGTGTGGAATACAAATTTCCAAACAATATGGTTTCACCTGCTGAGAATCATCCTACCTGTGTGTTAGCTGCTGCTGAAAGAAAGGCTGGCAAATACATGTTCCGTATGTAAGAAGAAGCTTGTCATATAAATAGTGGTTTTCAGTTACAGAAAAGGGACATTAGTCAAAGTTGTATTAAAGTGCTCGCTGAAGCTAATAGGAAGCTTCTGCAGTTCATGTTAGCCAGACCAAGTGTCTGGTACGTCCTGGTATGTCATTAATGTCTTGAATACAAATAAACTCAACAGGAAATGCACATTCTTGACTTTATATTCATTCACTTTAATACATTTGCATCAGCGGTGAACCGTCAGGGCCTTCAAGGTATTCAGAGAATACCCTGGAACACTCAGATAAAAAAAAAGAGTCTAATTAATAATATAAATGTAAATAAAAATGAATAAATGAGAATCGTATCAGTAATATTACAGTGTTGTATTGATTTGTTTGTCTTTCTCGGTGCATGCATTATGCATTTGAGTGGTTTTGTGTGTGTAAATATCCTTTAAATTAATCTTCTCTTTCTTCCTCGTTGAACATTCCAGAATCTATGCAAATATTATTGCTTTACATTATATTCACTTCACTTGACACTCCTTTCTTAATGTTAGTGCAAACTAAACTTGAAAGTAAACATTAATCTATGTCTATTACAAGGTCACCCAATAATTCTGCGAGGTACATGCCATAAACGTTGGTGAAGATTTAGCGTTTAGAAACATTTCCCTCCTCCTCCTCCTCCTCCTCCTCCTCCTCCTCCTCCTCCTCCTCCTCCTCCTCCTCCTCCTCCTCCTCCTCCTCCTCCTCTTTGTTTATCATCAGACTCTTGTGTGTCGGCTCGCCTCTATTAAGGTCCGATCAAACAAATAATGGAAGCAGACATGTTTACAGAGGATGATTATGTATTCCGTTGGATTTACTGAGGTCACGATGTTGGCAACAGACCGTTTTAGAGGGAAATTCCTCCGCCTCCCGTGTAAACACAGCACAGGATTTACTAAAGGAAGGTTGTAACAGCAGAGATAAACCTTGAATAAATAAAGACTAGTTTAGTATAAAACCTCATCGTTAGAGAAACAAATCATGCAACACAAGCAATTTTTAATCAACAAAATATCGGATTTGTCTAATGCATGATGAGATTTGTTTCATCAAACTTGTATTTTAATTTAATGGGACATTTACAGTCTGTTTGAGTTATACTACAGTATAGCATCTCCACCTCCAGCTGTCCGATCAGCTCTCCACCGGTTGCAGTTTTTGCAACACAATTTTCTTACGAAACGTGAATCGGCGAGATCTAAGCCAACATGCTCAAATGTTGATATTATTTAAATGTATTATGTACTTTGCATTTAACCCATCCTAGTACTATAGGAGCTGTTTGCTGAGCCTCACTTGGCTGTTTCTATAGAGAGTGAAAGACCAGAAGCAGATAGAATAGACTCCCATGATGGAAGCTTTGAGCAAATCTGCTGTTCCTTTGTTCTGAATAATGTTTTGGTTATACCTTTTTTTTAAAACAACAATATATTTATAGTTCTTACCTTGCAAATAATCGCCTCAGAATGACCATATTGATAGTTAGAAACATGATGGATTAAAAAAAGTATCCCATGTGGGAGTGTATAAAAAAACGTACCTTTATCACACAAAAACATTGCAAAACTACTTAAAGCTCACATATTATGCTATTTTTTAACAATATATTATAAGGCCATATATACAAAAAAAGTGTTTTGCTCAAAAGACCAAACAGATCATCCATTGTAGCATGCCTCATACTCCTCTATTTCAGCCATGTTACTAGAGTGCTGATTCTGGGTCTTGCCCTTTACATGTAACCGAGCTGCTGTATTCTCTCCAGTACAGCGTTAGCGAAGCTTGCTAATGTAAACACAGACCATATTACTCCCAAAACACGTCACGCATTGTTTCTGATACAGCGACGTTTCTGATAGGGGACGATAGGTTGGGGAGGGACGTTGCCAGGAGTTCAACGTAAAGCCCGCCCACATTTTAGTAATGTCGTCATGACCGCAGCAAATCTGGATCAGCTCCGTTGTACACCCGTTTTTAGAGATGCGGGTACGGAGGAAGAGTTGTATTTTCTGACACTTTGTAAGTCTCCTTACACATCAGGGACACATTTATGTATACAATACATCAAATAGTGCATTTTGCACAATAGGTGACCTTTAAAACTGGACTAAATGTATCCAAGTACAACTCCAACTGCCAGACTGTGCATTAAATGGAGACGATGTAACTTTTGACCAAATTCCATTTAAAACAAAAAATGCCAATAAAGACAAATGGCATATGTTCCCAGGGTCATATTTTTGTTGTTGTAAACTAACATTGTAGAAGACTGTTGAGGTCAATATTCACAGTTCAAATTGGTATGGACTTTCAACCCAGTCTCACGGCATTTCGTGTTATAGTCACGACATTTAATCTATTAATTCGTGTTCACCAACACGATTTCCCCCTTTTTTTCGTGTCACATCAATGTATTTCTATTGGTAGTGTGTTTCGTGCCTGCAGCACGTCTTTTTCTCCGGTCGGGTCTTTGAATACCGGAAGCTGTGTGGTTCATAAAAACATGTTCTTACTCAATCTCAAGCTACGATTATTGTTTTTATTTTAAATCGGAGCAGGTGTCGGCAGAACCCCCAACAGGATAGGATATGGTGTTGGCAGCAAACCCAGCGGAACCTCCAACGGACCAAGACATTGGGTAGGGACTTGACAGGGGACTCTCTTTGGTGAGTTGCACATTGGTTACACGACCAACAGATCTGATATGGCCAACAATGAGCCTCTGAGCAACCAGGGAGGCCTTCTTCTGATTCTCCACAATCAACTCTTTATTGATTGAGAACCCTCTCTCAACACTCGCCTGTCCATGAGAGAGAACCAGCAGCATTTTCACCACATGCCACACCTTGGAAAAAGCTTTCCTGGCTCCCATTGCTGAATGTATAGTGTCAACTCTGTCTTTAATTGGCTCAAATTCCCTGAAGTTTGCTTGAAGGGCAGCAAAATCACAAAAGTCGCTGAACTCTCTAAGGATGTCATCACACACTGACTCCTCAACATGGTTAGCCCCGACAAGGTGGTGCAGAATCCTTTTCATTTGAGCCAGGCACACTTCCTTGGACTCAGCCATGTATCTTGGGTCAAGGCACTGCATACTTCTCACAAGCTGCTGGTTCACTGGAGCCTTATTCTGTAGCTTCTCCAGTAGCTTGATCAAGAATGTCTTGCATTCCTTCCTGAGGTCCAGTGCCTGCCTCTCTGATACCTTGTTGATGGATCTTAGTTGCTTAAGACAGGTTTCAGCTGAGAATCCCAGGTTGATTTTTGTGGCATCCTTGTGTATGCTGCTGTCTTGGAGAGGGATATGAAGAAGCTTCAAAACTGTGGTGGCCTCCTTCCTAGGTTCCTCTTTGATGAATATCCCCATTAGTCCTGTGAATAACATAGAATTACAATTGGTGTGAACAATTCAAGTGCAACTGTCAAATACCATATATACACCAAGAGATGGAAAATAGTGTTTAGTCTATCTATACAGATGAAATGCAATTGCATATTTGTACCAAAGACATATTTAAACTTACGAAACATATGAAACAAAACAATGAGTTGAATCAACAGAAGATTTATAAATCTCAGTTTCATTTTAATAGTTGTGATGTTTTTATTATTCTTATTTTTGTACATGTAATCATGCCATTTACTACGTTATCAACATTGTTTTTGTCTCTGTTGCAACTTATACAAATTAAAGTTTCTTCTAACTAGTGTATAAATACTAAGTCAATTAAAGATGAATGTTTTGGCTCAGATAATGTGTGATGAACATTTACCATAGTTGTATAATTGATTACCTTATTTTCTGTCATGTCATGGTCTTAAGCCATTACAATAATCAAGTAATTGTCAGTTGCAGACCTACTAATGTTACATCATGACATCTCAATGCTTAGTCTGAATGAACTTGTCTGGTTGCGTGTGGTTTTAATCTAAGCCTTGATTCCTATCCTGATTCTGCTAGATTTTAATATGATTATTTGTATCTAATTGTGTATGCATTATGTGTCATGAAACATCCTGGCACTGCCATTTCTTGGACTAGATCTGTCTTTCAAAAGAAACTGCATCTCAATGAAACGACAGGGTAAAACATAGGTGAAATAAACTAAGACATTGTATTAGCACAAATGTGCCTCGTCCCTGCGTGTTACTATTTCTAGTCTATAGGTGGCACTGTTGTTTAATTATCCATTCAGAGAAGGGATTTAAAATGTTATTGGAATTAAAAGAAACACAATGCTGATATGGAAGATGCAATCTCCATTACCAAAGATGCCCATACTCATCTTTAAGTATGATTGCTTGCTGGCTTCTTTTAGTTTTAGTTAATACTACAGCGACCCTGTATACAGTAGAACCATCTCTCAGCCAATCACAATGCTGCACAGACTTGAGAGGGGACTTGAGAGGGGACCCGAGAAGGTCGGTACACCGACAGAACACGGGGTGTTGGCGTCGGCCGGAGAGCCAACCGGAGACGGGGAGCTGAGTCGGCCGGTACGCCAACAGGATACGGGGAGCTGGCGTTGGCCGGAGTGCCCACAGGAGACGAGGGGCTGGAGTCAAGACCATGGCTGCTGGGTCCGGTACTTGAGCCGGAACCATGTCTGGAACTGGAGCCGGAACCATGGCTGCTGGGACCGGAACAGAGGCATGGACCAGGCTGTGTGGGCCGGTTCTGGAGCCGGAAACATGGCTGTATTGGCCGGTTCTGGAGCCGGAAACATGGCTGTATTGGTCGGTTCTGGAGCCGGAAACATGGCAGCGTGGGCCGGTTCTGGGGCCGGACATGGCTGTATTGGTCGGTTCTGGAGCCGGAAACATGGCAGCGTGGGCCGGTTCTGGGGCCGGACCATGGCTGTATGGACCGGAGCTGAAGCCTGGATCATGGCTGTGTGGGCCGGTTCTGGAGCTGGAAACACGGCTGTATTGGCCGGAATGATCTTTTCTTTTGTCTTTCTTTAAACCTATATGAAGTACAATGCAGGCTTGCATTTTGGTTTGGCGGTCATACTGAGCAGTGCTGGGTAGGCGATATTGGTGTGCTTTGCCCTCAAATAAGCACACCAACGCAAACCAGTCCATTGGCACCCATTGAAAAAAAATATGTAAGTGTTTGATTTTCATTTTCAGCTTGCGATCTTTTTTAACAGTTCTGACCGCCTCACTGCACATGATCCCACTTATTACACGGCTAAAAACATGGCCTGTATGTCCTTCTGCTGCTCCTTTTAGTGTTGACTTCCTGTCTGTCTTCTCCTGCTGCTCCTGTTAGTGTTTACTTCCTGTCTGTCTTCTTCTGCTGTTCCCGTTAGTGCAGGGTTGCCAACTTTGGGTACCTGGTTGGAGTGAGATTTTTATATCATGGGTTATGCATATGCGCACTAAATGACTGCTATCGTGTAGCGAGACCTTAGCATAACTTTTCTGACCTCGATAAATTGCCATTTACAAGAGGATGTGACTAGCAGTTTGAAAGGATGTACTTGAATTAATATTATATATTATCATTATGTCAGTGGTCTAAAATAGTCCTACAACGGTGCCGACAATATTATCGTTTATCGCAATAATTTGCGGGAAAATGTATCCAACAAAATGAATTATCGTGAGAGGCCTATACATGAAACACACAGACACAAACAAATATACAGACTTACTCCAAACTGCTGCCAAATATATTAATTAACACACTCACTCTCTTTGACTCTATTGTGGCCTAGTAGAACAATAAGCATCAGACTTTTACTTTTTTATCATTTCTACTGGATCTTAGATCTGCACATGCGCAATACGGGTCGGATTGACCAACCGGCTCCCACTGCTCTGCTGTCTGTTAACTTTGTTAAGAGTGATAGGGGCGGGGAGGGAGCGGATCGACAGCTTGAGCAGCTGTCAACTCAACATTGTAAATAACAAAACAAAAACGATCGCCGGTTCATCTTGTTTTTGGCGTGAGAATAGTTTGGGCAACGTGAGAGCGTGAGATTGAGAGTGAAAGCGTGTGTCACACGCCAGATGCGTGAGAGTTGGCAACCCTGAGTTAGTGTTTACTTCCTGTCTGTCTTCTTCTGCTGTTCCCGTTAGTGTTTACTTCCTGCCTCTCTTCTTCTGCTGCTCCTGTTAGTGTGTACTTCCTATCTTTCTAATGTTGATTTCTGTTAGGTCCATCACTGTCTTTTACCTCTTTCCTTCTCTTGCACTCTTTTCTTTTTCTTCTCTTTTTAAAATGTTCTTTGCTGGGGACAGTTTAGCCATTGTGAATCAAAAGTTTGGTACTCTCCAAACATAAAAATGGAGAGCAAATGGAATTTGTTTTCGTTCTTCAAAGCTGACGTAAAAAGATGGACTGTACACATTGTAGTCCCTTGAACAGAGCATCCATCTTGCAGTGGTCAGCAAAAAATAGCTGACATCTGGAACGTCCAAATTGCCAATCAGATTTGAATATTCAAGCCATGTGATACGTAGGGCTGAACGATTAATCGATTTTAAATCGAAATCGCGATTTTAAATGATGCGATTATCAAATCGCAAAGCCTGCAATTTGTTTTAACTTTTTTTTTCCTTGTGTGTCAGTCATCCACACCAATCAGAAGTGCTGTGCTCAGAATCAGAATTGGCCCAGGAAAGAAGGTGCGAGACAGATTGATCCAATCACCTGCCAAGTATTTTTTAAAGTGCGTGCTTATTCTTTTTAATTTTTTTATTCTACTAAAATCATACAAAAACGTATAAATCATACACACAAATGAACAACATTTTCCAAATGGCTTCCAATGGAGCTTTCCTAAATGGTTTGAACCATCTGAGTCAGCTTAGTAATGCTCCATCACATGTTTTACATCTATCACAGGGTGAATCTTAAACTGAAGCTTGACTTTAAAGCAACCCAACGGAAGTTTCATGTAAGTTTAGTTCTTTCACTCGTAGCTCGGGCTGCGGGGGTGCTAGAGGCGGGAGCACGTTGATACGACCTTCCGAGCCGGAGTTATGGCCGCATTTTACAATAAACTTCCGTTGGGTCGCTTAAAAACAAATTCCCAAAATCGTGCAGCCCTAGTGATAAGCTACAATATTAAAATGATAATGTTTTTAATATTGCAGAGATAACAGTGTGAACCGGCTGTGAGTGTTCCAACCCAGTCTCATGGCATTTCGTGTTCACCAACACGATTGTCCCCTTGTATTCGTGTTGCACAGCACGATTTTAAAAGCAATGTATTTCTACTGGTAATGTGTTTCGTGCTGCAGCACGTCTTTTTCTCCGGTCGGGTCGTGGAAGACCGGAAGCTGTGTGGTTCATAAAAACGTGTTCTTACTCAATATCAAGCCAAAATGATTGCTTTTATTTTAAATCGGATAATGTCTGACTTTTGTTGCCATCCGTGAGGAAAATAAACGGGGCTCAGAGCCTCAGGATACTGAAATCTGTATTTTTTAAATCTTTTTTTCCTTCTAATTTGTTATTCTTTTCAAAATAACACTCTGATATTTACTCACCAATAACACACAATTATCCTTGCTTTTATTTATTGGTTTATTTCCATAATCTCGGGATGTTTTGGCGTCCGTCAGGAACTGAATTTCAAAATAAAAATAACCGGAAACAAACGTAGGCCTCTAGGAGTTTAGGATAATCCCCAGCTATCGTTTAGGACTACAGTCCCCGTGATTAATCTTCAAGCTCTGTTGGAGTGGAAGTGCGCCCGCCAAGGTTACACCGAGCGTCAAACTATGAGGGGCCGTGTAGGCCAAAATTCAAACTCACCTCGCACACACACTACTGAAAACCTCTGGCCTTGCACACACACTACTGAAATACTCTCACATTCACTACTGAACACCTCACACACACACACTACTGAATATTAAGCCTCACACATATTACTGAAAATGAACCTCACACACACACTACTGAAAACCTCTGGCCTTGCTCACACACTACTGAAATACTCTCACATTCACTACTGAACACCTCACACACACACACACATTACTGAAAATTAACCTCATACACACACTATTGAAATCCTCTCACATTCACTACTGAACACCTCTCACACACACACTACTGAAAATTAACCTCACATACACGCAACTGAAAACATTTTACTGAAAGGTTCTTAGTAGGGAATGTGCATGTGTTTCACCTATGTGTGTGAGAGGGGGATTCTTGCTGTAACGGAAGTCATTGTAATGTAACGGAAGTCATTGTAATGAAACAGAACTAACAAAGAATAATCCTGCAGTGATAATGCAGGCGATAATGCTCGTCTGGTTGCAAGTCACCATTAAAGAAGAAGAAGAAGAACGAAAACAGAAGGTTGAAATCAGCATGGATTTATAGAGAAACGGCACCGCAGCCGTAGGCTGGACTCCGGGCCGAGCGGTCTACAAACTGAGACGGTCTGGTCTATGGAGGTGTTCTTGATTACATCACCTGGCGCAGCACGTGAGGTGGCCGAGCAAGTAACCCGCTAGCAACATGCACAGCTGCAATAAGCTAACAAGCTAATTGAGCCAGAACGTTTCCTTTTTTTGTTTTAACATTTATTGAAGTAATTGATATTTCAGGCTGAGAGGACAATTCTTTCACACACACATACGGGTATTGGGCCGAGGGCGACACCGTACTTCTGGTATCCGCCATTTTACGCGAGGTGCAAGCAGGCCGAGGGTTTAGCCGTAGGCTACACCGTCTAGGTGTTGCTAAGATTCCTGTACTGAATATCATAGTCTATTGCCTTAATCAATATCTAGTCAACTCTAAAATACCACATATATGCATTGGCATGATAATATTATTGTGACAAGTGGGGTATTCACCTGGTGTTTCCAGAAATTAGACGTAGATGCAGCCAAAATCGACGAAGGCCACTGTCGTTTTTCCATACATCTGCAGGCAGTCTGTAAGGGCAATCCGACAACCCACACAGCTCTAGTTTACGCTGGTAACGACCTAGAGCACACCCCTCAAGTCAGAGATGTAATCCGACGACACGCAGTGATTTCTTTGGTCGTTAATTCAGAAAAAAAACCTAGTGCGCTCTGCCTGGCTACGTTAGCTAGCTGTTTATATTTGCACTTCCAGGATATTTGCACCTCCAGGAAAATGGCGTATTTATATATATATATATATATATATATATATATCGGGCGCGTGTTGCATTGTGGGTAGCTTGTGACGTCACTATGTGTGAAAGAATGGCCTGTTAAATATGGTTGATTAAGCTGTGTACTTCTAGCCGACAGATATGTTAGCATTAGTTAGTTAACAGTAAGTACATAATATAACCTATGTACTCCAGCTAGCCTGCTAACCTACATCTGTTGCTCCCGGTCTGCACGTTTTACGTTGCTTAAGGTAAGTGAACATGAAACTATTCAGCAACACTTTCAATAATAATCTAAGGTATTGAGTTTTGGGATATTACTTGCATACAAATCTATAAATGCCTTCAGGTTTCTAAAATATACAATACGTGGTAAATTCAACAGTGGATCCAGCAAAGATTCACATTTTTGCATGATTTTAGTTATTGATTCGTTGCTGTTACTTAATTATACTTTTAATAAATTCAAGTCAAGCTTAGTTACATGTGATGGTAGTTAGTTAGTGCTCTTACCTGTGTGCCTCCTCCACAACCAGACTGTATTCAAACTCTTAAGCACCAGTTCTATCTACTTAAAAAAATTAAAAAGACAAAATCAACTACAACTGAGTTTCAACAGTCACATTAAAACAGTTACTAAATCAGCCTACTATCACCTAAAGAACATATCTAGGATTAAAAGACTAATGTCACAGCAGGATTTGGAAAAACATGTCCATGCCTTTATCTTCAGTAGACTCGACTACTGCAATGGTGTCTTCACAGGTCTCACTAAAACATCTATTAGGAAGCTGCAGCTGATTCAGAACGCCGCTGCTCGAGTCCTCACTGACACTAAGAAAGTGGATCACATCACTCCTGTTCTGAAGTCTTCACACTGGCTTCCTGTGTGTCAAAGAATAGATTTCTAAATACTGCTGCTGGTTTATAAAGCACTGAATGGTTTAGGCCCAACATACATTACTGACCTCCTGCTAAACTGATGAACCATCCAGATCTCTCAGGTCTTCAGGGACTGGTCAGCTTTCTGTCCCCAGAGTCAGAACTAAACATGGAGAAGCAGCGTTCAGTTATTATGCTCCAAACATCTGAAACAAACTCCCAGAAACCTGCAGGTCCGCTGCAACTCTGACTACTTTTAAATCCAGCAAGAAGACTTTTCTTTTTGTCGCTGCTTTTAATTGAACTATTCATATCTTAAACTGTGAGAGTGTTGAAGTGCACAAAGTAAAGCAACTGAAGAAACTCATAATATACTCAACAAAAACCGGAGTGCCTGCAGAGAGGCTTTAAATAGCTGCAGGGCACTTGGGACAGGACAGCCAACTCCTCTCTACTGATGAACCCATAGTGGCATCACAATCCGAATAACGAAATTGAAACCCGAATAGTACTCCAACGAACAAATATTCGGATATTCGGGTAAAACCCTAGTATGTATAAATAAATACTAGTGACAGTGACGTGAGCAGTTATGTGGAGATGTGACATGCAACGCGGATGTAAAGAGAATGGTGTGTTCATTCTCAGAATAAATGCCAGAAAACACCCCAGATGCTTCGCTGTCGTTTCCTGAATGATAGCAGGTTGCTTACAGTTGTGACCATAGCTTGTGACCCGTTATCCCTCGGTATACCCTAGTCAGCACCCCTAGTTACACCAATCAGCGTGCGATTACCCTACAGCCAATCACAATGCGTGACATCATTGGTAAGCGACAGGCGGCGAACACATATGGTACTGACACCGGTTCAAGTCCCGAACAGACCAAGTTAAGCAACGTGGACTGGTATTTGCACTTTCCAAATTCACCTCCTGCACTGCAGTGGAGACCTTGAGCAAAGTGCCATACGTGCCATGCTCCCCGGGCGCTGTGTAATACTGCCCACTGCCCCTAGTACTGAATCTGTGAAATGCAGAGGTCACATTTCTGTGTGTGTGTGTGTGTGTGAGAAAAATAAGGAGGGTTTAATTTTAATCATCTGTTTTATTTTTTTCTATAACAGCAACATTTGTATTTTTTTAAGGGGGGGTGATGGCGACATACAGTTTCCAATTTTGGTTGAACTGTACTGAACATTTTCCTGAGTCTGTGTTCTGTATCCCCCCCCCCTTCAGAGTCACTGTGCCTCTATCTGTCAAACATTGGTCACACAAACTTCAAACCAGAACCAGCGCTCCAGATGCCAGACAGACAAAGAGAGAGCTGTGTGTTAGCCCTAATTTAAAATAAAGCTGCAATTTAAAGAATTCATCATTTTTCATTTCAGATTTAATCATCTGAATAAACAGGAATTAATGAATGAAGGAGCCACAGGGGTTTGAAGGGAGAGGTGGAAGGTCGGCCTAATAACTTAGTTCTGTTTGTACAGTGCTCCCCTTAATCTCATTATATATTAAACTGCAGCTTGCAGTATGTAAGGAAATGTAGCAATTGAAAAACACCCGAAAATGAAACACATTTCAACTAATGAAAAGTTTAGAGTAATGACACAGTGCGTCACTGAGGCGCCTGAAATATCACTTTTTCAGAACGGAGGGGAATTTCACTTCAACTGTTAAACTGTCCATTAACCATAAACACAGCACTACTCTAAACATGGGGCATTTTCCTGGGGGGCTCTCGCCAACTGAGCCTGGAAACTGTGATGTCTGTGGCTGGAAATCCAGAGACTGCAGCCAGCAGCGGGGCTGGGGTACTGTGTGATTGTACCATTGTTAATTAAACGACATTAAACGACATTGATAGGTTTAAATTGTGTACAATGCTTTTGTGTTTTTCTCCTTCAATTCTGAGAAACAACTTGTTTTCTCTGAAATGTGGAGCACCAAAGAGACTACACTACCCACAATCCCCAGCTATTGTTGTGATGACGCCTGTCCGCTTTGCGACAAACCCCGTGATTAATCTTCAAGCTCTGGGATTGGATGTTGGAGTGCCAGTGTCGTGGCAAAGTCGATAGGGACTTGGCTTGGCAACTGGAAGGTCACCAGTTCAAGTCCCGGCAAGACAAAGCGCTACCGAGGTGTCCCTGAGCAAGGCACCGTTCCCCACACTGCTCCCCGGGCGCAGTTCAAAATGGCAGCCCACTTCTCCTAACACTAGGATGGATGCAGAGAAACAATTTCCCCACGAGGGATTAGTCCAAGCTCTTTGAAACGAAACCACGGCAGACGGCAAAACTGGACTTGAACGCCCCCCCCCCACAACATGTTCTCTATGGCACGTCTCTACTGGGAATTGTAGTTCTCATTCATAACACTCCGTTCGATGTCTCACTATGGGATGCGCCTCATCGCGGAGCAAACAGAAGCATCAATCTCATTACGCCAATCCTGATTGGCCGGTGATTCTTGACGTCAACGTCAGGGGAAATCACCCCCTATAAGTAGCCTGCGCCACGACGCATGCGTCATTCAAACACCTCTTCTCGCTTCAGAGCACATCTCTAACGGTAGCCGGCCTAGCTTAAAAGTCCACAGACTGACCCATAAGCTAATTTCGGTCGACGGGCGTTAGCCGGCTACCCTATTCTCTCACAGAGGAGTATTATAGTCAACCTCGCCGTTCTTCCTCTGGAGTAAGGTAAGGTTTTGACTTCAAGTTAGCAACACACCAGTCGCTAACTTGTGTTTTTTCCCCTCACTACCGACACCACGGTAGCGAGGACACTTTTTTCTTCTCTCTTCCACGGAGGAGAAAAGGATTACAGGAATATTACCATACCAGGTAATATCCTGTGTGTCCTTGGGCAAGACACTTCACCTGAACTTGCTCCTGTGGGTATTGGACTACACCATGTGCTCTGTTTGACAAACCCCGTTTTTTTCACCATTCATTCCGATGTCACATGATGTTCAAATTTCTCCCTGCAGGAAGAAAAAAAACATGGCCGAAATTCGTTTTATTCTCGGTAGAAAATGCCTATTTTAAAGTTAGTTTGGCCATTAAAATGCGTTTTGATGTCATTTGATGCGAGAAATATGAGTTGTTATTTCAGATTATGTGTGCAGTGGATGTACATGATCTTTAGTTTGCTAGTTATTACGAAGATTACTTCAGGAAATCGCGACGTTTTCATTGTTACCAAGGTGGTTGCTAGGGACGCTGCTATCGATATTATTTCTGTTATGTTGTGTAACTGTTTAATGGTGTTATCTTTATTGCTACCCCCTTCCCCGTCAATGTATAGTGTTGGTCCACAGCCTAAACATATTCGTTTAACAAAATCCGCATCTAAAGATAGCTTACGTTATTTTCCCCCTGTGCAATTCCAGTCTCACATCTCACAGCACATCGTCATTAACAAATACCGGAAACAGACCGAAAACATTTTTAAAAAATAATAATAATATTTTATTCCGAGTGTGTTTGCTTTTCTCTTTGAAAGTCATCACATAACGGCATTGTAATACACGGTTCAGCTGCATTACATATTACATATCTGCCGTAGTTCTGTATTTATAGAGCCCTGATGAGAAGAAAACATGAGGAACTGAAAACGTGACGTGGATCATAAATATATCAGCCATTAAACAACATCTTACATTTCTTTTCACACAATACGTCTCCTTGCAGTATCAACACTAATTCGGCTGACTTTTACATTTGATCCAATTGGTAGATAGGCTGTATTTACACCATAAAGGTGCACAGCTAATATAAAGGGACACCTGGTGGTTAAAGCATGTTATTGAATTTAATTATTTTTATTATTAGATATTAATACGATCCCTATAAAGTATATTCATTACTCGTTATTCTCTACTAATAGTTAATTAAAGACTGTATGTAATGACTATTTTTGCACATCCCTTTCAAGATTTCATGATTTTCTAAGGTTTATTGACATATCATATAGGCCTACACAACTGTGGTGTAGTTCTGCACTGAATTAAAAACTTGGGTTGCAGGTTCCTCAATAGTGCATTACATATGGGCTCAGAACAGTCTCATAATACACACATGCACACAGAAGGATTCAAACTTGTATTTCCGGATCCATATTTGTGTTTTTCAATGCACACACAAATGTATTCCGTTTCATATACATGTAAATAAAATCCAAATACAGAAAAAAGTTTTACATATGTATTTTTGATCCTCACTTATTAGTTTCCCGTTTAAATCCCCTGAACCGGCAAACACAAACAGCGTTCTGTGCGCGGATCGCTTTGCATTCGTGTGTGGGTTTTTTGAGACTCCCCTGACGGTCAGCCGATTCGTACTTGTAATTGTTTCTATCTATAGCCAATCAGATGTCTCCTTCATTCTAAACCAATCACACGAGCGCGCCCCCACGAGGGTAAGATGACTTCATATACGCATTTTGCGCAGTCCGGTCAGCTCGCTAAACAGAGGGAGGAGCATCAGGCTCATGCAGAGCAGCGTGTCTCCATCAGACTCAGCAGCTGATCTGATCTCTCTCTCGCGTCCGGTTAAACTTCACTCGCGTTTATGTCCATATCGATCAGATCCAGCTCTCCTGATCGGCCTTTATAGAGAGCACCGATCAAACTATTAAGAGTGAATATCGGCCGATAATGACCGGCGGGGCTCCCCCCGTTAACAGGTCACTGTCTAGCACTGGCTTTGTAGTGCACTGATCGATTAGGCTAAGCTCCCTCCACACTCACAACAACTTCATACAGACATAAATAAAGCAGCTGTATTCGCCATACAGGAAACACACATTTAAAACGGTTTTGCCTGCCGTTGTTGTGTACACAAGCATTCATCAATGGTTTGGAAAGTGGCGCTGTACCTTAATAATATAAAGGCTTGTATTTTCGTGCATTTTCTGTTTCGGAAAGTGGCACTGTGCTGAGAGTGGAGGTGTCCTGACATTAGCGCCTGCAGGCAGGCTCCATGGACCTGTCGGCTCCGGACTGCGCAAAATGCGCACATGAAGCACTACGTCATGAACGCAAGAAATCTACCCTTGTGGGGGCGCGCTCATGTGATTGGCTTAGAATTGAGGAGACATCTGATTGGCTATAGATAGAAATAATTACAAGTACGAATCGGCTGACCGTCAGGGGAGTCTCAAAAAACCCACACACGAATGCACAGCGATCCGTGCACACAAAGCTGTTTGTGTTTGCAGGTTCAGAGGATTTAAACGGAAAACAAATATGTGAGGATCAAAAATACACATGTAAAACTTTTTTCTGTATTTGGATTTTATTTACATGTATATGAAACGGAATACATTTGTGTGTGGATTGAAAAACACAAGTGTGGATCCGGAAATACAAGTTTGAATCCTTTTGCGGATCATGAAATAGCCTGAAGTGTGAATCCTTCTGTGCGCATGTGTGTATTATGAGACTGTTCTGAGCCCATAATTACAAGACATCTATCAATATGTGTGCATACCTCCAGCAATGTTAACTATGTTGAAGCACTTATTTTAACTGATATTATACATAATGTATTATACTCTTATAAGATGTATGTAGATATTTCATCTCCGTCCTTGTCAGGTATTGAACAATCAATAAATAAAGAACACTGAATTGTTGAATATAAAACACAGAATTTGTGTGATTATACTAAATGATTTTCAAATAAACACAACTGCATATTTAACTGTTTTACACATGCTGATGTAACGCAAATATTCCAACTTGGGATCAATAAAGTATCTTATCTTAAGCTGATCGATGGCTACTGCCATATTTGCAAAATGTGCCTCTGAACCTTGACAAGTGCATGTTTATCAATTAATGTAATGTAACGTTATCACAGGGGTCACACACATAAGACCAGCTGTTAAATAAAGCTCTTCTGACCTTAGCTGGCATGTGGGTATATATATTAATACTGCCCATAATGGGCACAAGCAATTTTCACCCATTTATTAATTATATGTTTTAAATGTGAGTGTTTCCTGTCCCCTAAATCTCCAGGGATGCACACAGTTTAATACTGGCAAATTCTTATTATGGGAAATACGAAAACGTCTTTTAAAACTACAACTCCCAGTAGAGACGTGCCATAGAGAACATGTTGCGAAACAGAATAGCCAGCATGTGTAGTTCTGGGGACGGGGTGGGGGAGGGGGGACGCGGTGGACCCGTTCAAATCCAGTTTTGGACAGTCTGCCGTGGTTCCATCCCATTTCAAGTGCTGTTCGAGAATCGGCTTAACCCTCGGAGCACACTCTCCAATCACAGAGCTTGAGGACTATCGGGGTTTGTCAAACAGAGCACATGGTGTAGTCCAAACGATAGCTGGGGATTCTGGGTAGTGTAGCGTCTTCAGCCATCCTTTACTCCTGGGAATGGATGCTCACATTACCTTTAAGGGCAGCCGACATAAACGAATGCCGTGCTTCCATGAGCGCCAAATCCCGACGCAGATGGGAATACATTGCAATCAGTTGAAAGCTATTTGCGTCCCTTTATGACGCTGAAGGAGCCTAGGAGCGTCACAATTGGACGCCACGGACACTGACCAAACGTCGCTATTGGACGCTTAGGGAGTGAGAGTGTGTTGGTTGTGCGGGCAGCCATGGCAGCCCCCACAACGCAGGGACAGATTGTCTCAGGCGGGGGGGGCGATCCTTCACCCACGCCCAGAGCACGGGGCACTATGGGCCTGACCCGTGAGTGGTACAATCTGAATACCGTGGGACTCCCTCAGAAGGTGATAAACACTATTCAGAGTGCGAGAGCTTCCTCCACCAGGTCTCTTTACGACTGTAAGTGGAGGGTGTTTGAGGAGTGGTGCCTTCAAGAAGGACACATCTCTTTTCAATGTCCTGTCGGGGTGATTTTATCATTCCTACAGGACTTGATCGATAAACACAGAGCTTTCTTCACGATCAAGGTGTACCTGGCTGCTATTGCTGCATGCCATGTGGGCTTTGAGGGTAAGACGGCTAACCAACATCCGTTGGTCTGCCGTTTTATGAAGGGAGCTCGCAGGCTCCTCCCTGTCTCCAGGTCGCTGGTGCCCTTATGGGACTTGGCAGTGGTTTTAAATGGGCTCAAAATGACCCCATTTGAACCCCTGGAAGGAGCTGACATGAAACATCTGTCACTCAAGACAGTGCTGTTACTGGCCCTGGCATCCGCCAAGCGGGTCAGTGATATCCATGCACTGTCTGTACATCCCTCATGCACTCAGTTCGCCCCAGGGCAAACGAGAGTGTTGTTGAAACCCAACCCTGCCTTTACACCAAAGGTGGTTGGTTCGTGTACCCCAATTGACATTGAAGCATTTCCTCCGCAGCTGGTTTCCTCCGGGGAGCAGCAGCAGGATCTGTTATGTCCAGTCCGGGCTTTACACACATATATGGACAGATCAAAAGAGCTTTGTCTTAATGACCAACTCTTCGTGTCCTGGGCTAAACCTCACAAGGGTAAGCCTGTTACTAAGCAACGACTATCCCACTGGATCGTGGAGGCGATTGCTTTGGCCTATACGAGTCAGAATCTGCAAGCACCTTCGGGTCTGCGGGCTCACTCGACTCGGGGCCTGGCTACATCCTGGGCTTTGTTCAAGGGTGTTTCCATCCAGGATATCTGTGCAGCGGCAAGCTGGTCTTCGCCGCTCACTTTTGTCCGCTTTTACAGGCTAGACGTCTCCGCTCCAAGCGTGGCCCGAGCAGTGCTGGGCACCTTGTTGAGTCGGGACTCCACCTGTTAAATTCTGGTTGATCGGTGATCTTCGAGATAAGCTCGTCTGGCAATACGGGAGCTACAATATCCCATAGTGAGACATCGAACGGAGTGTTATGAATGAGAACTATAGGTTACTTACGTAACCCCAGTACTCAGAGTAACATGAAGTGAGATGTCTCACCAGACGGCCCTCCTTGCTATGGTGAAGCGAGAATAGGTGCTTATCTTGAATGACGCATGCGTCGTGGCGCAGGCTACTTATAGGGGGTGATTTCCCCTGACGTTGACGTCAAGAATCACCGGCCAATCAGGATTGGCGTAATGAGATTGATGCTTCTGTTTGCTCCGCGATGAGGCGCATCCCATAGTGAGACATCTCCCTTCATGTTACTCTGAGACTGGGGTTACGTAAGTAACCTATAGTTTTAAAAGACGTTTTCATTTTTCCCAAAATTAGAAGTTGACAGTATTAAACTGTGCACAGCCCTGGAGGTTTAGGCGATAGGAAACAAATTGGTGTGTACACATTTAAAACATGTAATTACTACATGGGTGAAAATCACTTGTATCCATAATGGGCAGCATTAATATATACCCACACGACAGCTCATTGTTACTTTGTAATTCTACTCCACTACAATTCAGAGGTTAACCTGGTATTTTTACTCCACTACATTTATTTTAGTTACTTTGCAGATTCTGATTAATGATGTGAAATATAAACAACCCTTAAAGCAGACTTTAGTTACACCTGAGTAAAATTCAGGTAAGGTGATTGTCAAGTGCCAACAATCAGGAGAGATATTTGATAGTTGGTGCTTGAGAAGACTAAACATGTATCTGCAGATCTCTATAAAGTATATTCATTAATCGTTATTCTCTAATAATAGTTAATTACAGACTGTATATAATGACTATTTTGCACATCCCTTTTGAGATTTCAAGATTTTCAAAGGTTTATTGACATATCATACACAACTACAGTGTAGTTATGCAATGAATGAAAAACTTGGGTCACAGGTTCCTCAACAGTGCATTACAAGACATCTATCTATATGTGTATACCTCCACCATTAAACTGTCATATTCTGCACATTTATTTTACTATCTACTATATACATAAGAGTATAATTAATGTGTATAATATCAGTTAAAATAAGTGCCTCAACATAGTTAACATTGCAGGAAAGCAATATATTAGATGTTAAGTACTTTGTCAGGCTTAATATTTATCTGTAGATGATACCCCCAAAGTATTTTTCTTATTTAAAAGAAGACCTTAACCTAAAGTATTCTTAAATGTGTTAATAAAGGTTAATTAGTTTGTCTGTTTTGCACATCCTCATATTAATATCTTTGTACATCCAGCACTCAACTGTTTTATTGTAGAGATCACTTCCAGTATCTTCTTGATTTTTTATATTCTATATTTCTATCATTGACCTTCTACTTTCCCCTATGAAAGTATATACTCTTAATATGTTTTTCATCAAATAACATTATTCAACAAAAATAATTCAATAACATGCTTTAACCACTAGGCGGTGCACACAATGTACACACAGCATACTACTAATAACTTTATATTATTAGTGTAGGTCACTTATGTATGTATAACATCTGAAGATGTGAAGTTTAATTCATGTTTTTACATAATTTTCCAGGATATTGCTATACTATTTCTCATGTTTTACTTCTACACATTAATATCTGATTTGTAAAACATCACAGACAGAAAGGTATATCTGTGTAAGCTATTGAAATTGTGATTCCATAGATGTGTCTCCCATCACCCAAAACCCCTGACTATTCTCTCAACTCAGTATTTACATTCTTATATTCAAAGAAAATCAGTAATATCTTTAAAAACGTGCATTGCGGCTAAAACATCCGATCATCGAGCTGAGGATCTTTGCTACGCCTGTTTCCGGTATTGTTCCTGTAATGAGAGTTCACATTTATGCTACATTGAATGGTGGAATTGACTACACATCTTCAGAAACAAAACTTGCTTCAGATATAACTCATAGCAGATAAAGTATAAAAATATATCTAATAAAAAGATAAAACACTGGCATGTAATTTACGTTAGAATAAATAGAATGGTTTTGAATAATAATGAGAGTAAAATCTACGTCACTTTACAGCCCCGCCCACTTTTGGGGAAACCAACGCTGTCATTTGACCGCCGATCAAGCCTGAAGCCACAGAGAGGCTTCTTAGAGGAAGTACAGAAACACGTATCATTATCATTATTATAAGCAAGACAATAAAAGGCAAAGATATGTAGAAAATAAACGTATTTAAGATACGTTCATACTGTAACTAACGTAACGTGGGAGAAAATACGTTTCTAGCTAAACGTAATTGAGAATGCAGTTTAGTTCTGTGGGAACCTGATTTTTAGGAGACAGGGTTGGACTTTTTTTGTATGAATTTACGTTTCATCCAATCACAGAGCTTGTTGACTTATCACGAGGTTTGTCAAAGCACACAGGCGTCATCACAACACTAGCTGGGGATTGTGGGTAGTGTAGTCTCTTTGGCGCTCCACATTTCAGAGAAAACAAGTTGTTTCTCAGAATTGAAGGGGAAAAACACAAAAGCATTGCACACAATTTAAACCTATCAATGTCGTTTCATTAACAAAGGTAATCTGGTGTTTTTGAGTTGATGAGTCGTGGAGATATCACTGTCAGATCAATCGACAGTAAGGAGAATACTTACTTCCGGGTGTACAATTCTCCGTTATCCAATGGGAATGGCCTCACATTGCCTTTAAGAGCTGCCGACATAAATGGATGCGGTGCTTCCCTGAGCGTAAAATACCGCCGCCGATGTACATTGCAATCAGTTGAAAGCTCTTTGCGTCCGTTTATGAAGCTGGAGGAGCCTCGGCGCGTCACAACTGCACGCCACGGGACCCTGACCAAGCGTCGCTATTGGACGCTTAAGGAGTGAGAGTGTGTTGATTTTGGAGCTTTTGTTCAGATCACATGATCTGATTGCTACATTGTAAGCTAATGTTTTCAAGATCCAGCATTTTTAAGGGCCCCTTTAAAATGTTCAATTATAAAGGACCCCTGGTTCCTACGATGGTTTGTTTTGCTTCATTGTTATATAATTTCTTACAAATGCTTAATATCCCTTAAATGTGTTCAACCCAAGCTGGAAGGTTGTGTCAATCAATACACTTTAATAATTCATTATAAATGGTATAATAAAAACCAAATCGAGAACAAAAAGTGGATAAACACCATCTAAGGTCATGTGACCTGATGTAAAGCTCCGGAGCAGCTGCAAATGTGTCTTTGAATTGAAATGTTTGTTGACTCTATTACATTAGTTTAAACGTTGAGCACAGATTGCATCACAGAGGTTTCATGCTGCCTCTGTAATTTATTCAATTACTAACCCATTAACTTTGTGAATTGTTAGTGATACAATCAATATGCAGATTAATGAGGCGGATCATGTACAGGCTGTTTATTCCAGAGCTTGGTCGATCAGATGTGTCATTAATACAATCCGATTACTCTGTGAGGTAATTCTCCTTCATGTGACTTAGCGCTACAGGACTGCAACAGGATAGGAAATCTGTCACTTATTTGTTTGTTTAACCAAAATGCTGTTTGTTTGTGTTGGATACCATCCACCGGTGTAAGATGATTTTGGGCCCAACAGAACATGTGTGCTTGGCTCAGAAAGTGTAATGTTTTATTGTTCAGCTCGATGTTCTGCAGGCCGCAGGCACTGAGGGACCAGACATCACTTTGATATATTTGAAAATGTAACCGTTTCAGCTTTTCTACAGTTGTTGACCAAACCATTTACCATTGTTGATCGATATTCACGAAATCTCAATTATTCAAAAATCTCTGAAACTTTTACATATTTTAAAATACTTTTTAATGGGTCCTATATACAATAAAAAAAAAGTTGATTGTATTCCAACATTTTTAAATAGTAGATTGAAAGAGCTAAGTTTAAGAAGTGAGCAGTGCTGCTTAATTTACCACCAGAACATTACACACCATATTCACAGTCACAGTAACAGTCTTATGATAATAACGGTATTACACTTTTAAAGTGGCGTGGGCGTAAGACCAACTGACTGTATGCTAAGTGCATGATCAGCAAAGCAGCATATCACATAAACAATAGCACAATAACTAGAACTGCATGTTTCTTCCGATGCTTGTTCATGTTAATAATAATAATAGAAATGTTTTCTTTCTCTCAAAATGATTATGGTTGCTAGCCAGAATCTTTGTGCCTTTGCTAGCAGTGTTGTGTCTTGTTTCTTTATTCATAAAAGCCATAACAATGCTATTTCTCTATCCGTCTGGGTGTGCGTGTAGCCAGACGGAAGTTTTAACATTTAAAATAGCATTTTCTTTCTTTTTTGAGATGCTTAGACATATTGTTCCGCACCTCAGGCAGTGTAAGAGTCCACTGTTGGTGTGTGTGTGTGTGTGTGTGTGTGTGTGTGTGTGTGTGTGTGTGTGTGTGTGTCTTTCTAAATGCCAGCTAGTACCTTGCACACCTTGTATCTACTTCATTTTGGATGTTTCTCTGATGTGTTAAAGCAACTGCCCTCGACATGCATGTATTATTTATCCAATATCTTATTTAGTAAACCAATATAATTAGTTTGAGTTGTTCTGTTAATAAAACGAAAGGCAACACGCACTGAAGTAGGCCTTATACTATAAGCCTGCAAGATATTCCTGTGAAACCACAATTATCATGTGTGCAAAGAAACGTGCAGAAGTACGTTAGCTAAGGAAATGCAAGAACAAGGCTGTGATATTTCAAATAGTTCCACTGACGCAGACCTGAGCTCTCAGGTGTTAAAGCAGCCAGCCAGAAGATACAGGACAGCTCGCTATATTATTGGAATTCTTCTCACATTTCAATTTCTATTTGTGTTGTATTGTTACGGTAGGGCTCATGGCACCGGAGACAATTCCCATCAAGCCTCATTCATGATTCATCAGATGTCTCATCATCGATATCAACAGTCAAACTGGTCTGTATTGTGTTGTATGTGTGCATGCCCAAACACAGCACTGCTGCCATGCACCCCCTCCTGCTTTTTGTTCAGCATACAAACTAACTCGGGTCATATATGACGACATCTATGTGTGTGTGCACGTGCATGTACTGTTTGTGTAATTATAACTTGGACAGTCCAGTCTGTGTTCTGTGTGAGGGAATGCAGCATATTGTTTGTGGCTGCAGCAGGTCACCACAGAGTCACATCAGTTCCACTTCAACACCTGCAGATCTGAGGTCAGCCCGCGGTGGTTGAGCGTGCACGGTCACATGACGCCTACCCCCACCCCCCTTACCTTGCAACCCCCTCACCTTGGCCTTTTTTGTCGAGCTCTAGCTTCACCAGGGTGGAAGTGAGTTGATGGATAGGGAGCGACAGCATGTGACCCACAACTCAACTCTTTAATGTGCAGCTATCCCCCCCCACACCCACCTACTCATGTGACAGGGCAACTTTACTACGAACACCGTCAATATGCAAACCCCCGTGCTTCTCAATACATGACAAGGGGGAAACATGCAGGAGGCGTTTGCTTACATTTTCTTTTGGGGGCTTTATGTCACAGTATTTACTATAATAACATGAGTCTGAATCACTGTTACTCATTCTCATGTGGAATATGTTTTATTTATTTATTAATGAAATGGAAAAATAAAGAATGAAATACCATAAATATGTTCTTAATAAGTTTTGTTCATATAGTATGTTCTGATATGTTATTGCATAATCATTATCACTGCTAAGGTTACACTTTTATTTTTAAGACAATTAAATAAAATTATTTTGTTTGTCTGTCTGCCAACATGATTTCACAAAAATGACTCTCCATAATTGTGTCTGGAACTAGGTAGGCTTGTCAAGTCGTTACAATTTAGAGGAGTTCAGAACAACAGGGTGGATACACACATTACTCTTATATATTCTACATTTAGTTTTTCACTTATGAAAGCATCCTTGCTCCAGAACTGCCCTTACCAAGGCCATCCAGTTTATATCTGAGTAATATAAAGCGTGTTCTAAAACAGGAAGAACATTTGTTGTTGCCCATCCAGAAATCCCATTTACCCTTGTACTATAAAATGAAACTAATGAAATAAAACTGCACTTTATCTTACAAGAAAATGCAATGTTCAGAAATAAAACATCTTGCTTGCTTATTTGTTATCGTGAATTTAAGCCTTGAGCACTTCTATCATACTCTGATAACGGCTGTGTATTACGAACAGAGCAATGTTCTTCTCGTGGGAGCTCCACTCTCGGTCTACATGTTCTGATACGATGTGAGTCAAACTCCATCTGGTCCATCAGATCACTTCTGATATATTGATAGACCTGTGGCCAAATAGATGATGGCTGTACAGTAATGAAAGTACATGATCTGCTCTGTTCTCTTTCTGCAGGGCTATTCAGCCAGATTACATCTAGAGGAGCACCGCAGAGCGAGCCTCGCGTCTCTGTTCTTCCGGCCCGTGGTTTTGATCTGCTCCAAATCTAATGTGTCCTTCCTCGGCCCATGCTTAAGCCTTTCACTAAGTTTCTAAATTGCGCCGCTCGCTTCTGCAAGACAAACAAACCAAATCTTAAAACATAACCAGCAAATATGTTATAAGCTTGTCTAAAAGAAACCATATTCTGTATTTCTATTTCAATAAAGCCTTCTATAATTACAAAAGCTCTTCTGTGGGCATTTTTCAAAAATCAATATCTGCAAATGAAATTGAAATGGAATTTTTTAAATATTAGCATAAACGTATTTATTGAAGCATACTTCATAATGTAATCTCTCTCTTTAACCATGTGCAGTGCAGCCGTTAGATATTAGATTTTTTTGACAGTAAATAAAGACAGCAATTCAGACCAGATCAAAGAAAGCGTATACATTCTATACATATTCATACATTTCACAACTCAAAGCTTCAGTGAAAAGTATTTGAAGCGATGCAAGCTTGAAAGTTGACTTTGTAGAAAACAATCCCAAATCCTTCATATTCTCTTAAAGTTCGCTTTCACAATAAATGTCCTTTTTGCCCGTATTTATAGATTACCAAGGCTGGCTTTAGAATGAGCAAATACCATCTCTCATCTGCTTTTAGGGAACTATAAAGACAGATTCCAAAGCTTCATGGCCTGAATTTTATTCGAAAATCCATTCCCGTCTTTTTCATATCTAATTTGATAAATTACTAGCAATCCCTGAGAGAAAGTTAAATCAATATGACATACCATCAAAGTCAAGTACGTTGAAAGCCGTACTTCTTTATTTGCATTCTTTTCCCTGCTCCTGAATTTATCAAATGCATGTTTACGGCACGCAGTATAAATAAAATTCAGCCTAAGTGGTTGTGCCAGGTCATAGATGCTGGCGCTGGACGGCCTTAATTCCTTCTGTCAGGCAGTAATCAGGTCTGTTTCACATAACGGCCCATTAGTTTAAAGAGCAAAGCTGCTTTCGGCGCTGCTCACTATGGACTGAGTGTGTGTGTGTGTGTGAGTGAGTGCGGCGGAGAGGGGGGGGGCTGTATGCCAAACGTGAGCTGGCAGAGCTAGCATAGCAGGGCTAGCATAGAGGGAGGGATGTAGACGTGGAAAGAGATAAGGAGTTGTAGGGTGTTTGTGAGCGACTCATCCTCCAGAGGAGAAAGAGGCTGACAGGTCAGAGTGTGCCCTGAAGATGTTTCCATTTTAGCTCCATTCAAATCTCTAATCACTGCCCTCTGCATGAACCCGCTCCTCTTTACGGAGAAAATAAAGTCAAAGGAAGTGGTTTGAATGTGCCTCGCCCCCGGTGGCCGCGGCCATCCAACCGCCTTCCATGACTTCCATGCCGTCTCTTTTTGAAGAACTTGAGGGTTTCAAAATGTGTTGACAGGAAGATGATGACTGTCACCACAGAGATGTCACCGTGTCGTTACATCTGGACAGAGACAAACAGGGACACGGTGGGGCAAAGTAACACAAACACGTTGCAGTTTCACAGCCCAGTGAAAGTTAATTCTGCAGAGTGAGAATGGCTGCTCTGAGCGAGGCAGCGTTTTCTGTCCGTCCACGTCTGGCGGAGAGGGGGGGGGGCAGGCCAAACACCACGCTAACCCTAATAGCTTAAGACACAGCCAGCATTCGCTTTCATCTCTCAGGGGGAGCGCTGACACAAACCATTGTCGTTCCCCTCCAGCCCCCCCCCTCCCCCACACACTGCACTTCTCTTGTTGATTCATTTTATTTTACTGAATACATTGGAGTCAGAAAACAAGAGAGACATACAAGATAATTCAAAAAGGCAGCACTGTTAAGAGTTTATGTCATATCTCATCTGGACTCTCAGGAGGGCATGGTAACGAGGCGGCTCATTAATGCCTAAAACATTGTTCGGTTTCAACTGTTCCTTTTGTGAAAAAGGCAGATTTAGTGAGGAGCGCCGTGTAACTGAAGGTGACATTCTCAAAATAGATAATTATTGCAGTAAAATAATGATTTGAAAAAAGCCTGGTTTGTTTGCGGAGTGTGGATGAGAGCAGTATGTGCTCCACGTTCCTATTTCATGTTCTTCAGAGTGGACGGGAAGTGGCCCACGCCTCGAGGCCAAACTCCGCTTTTCTGGAAGCTCTTTCTTCTTCCAATCCTCCACCCCATCAGGCTCACTCAGCACAAACCCCCCCCTCCTCACTCGCCCCTTCACCAGCGACATGGCATTTGCACTGCTGAGGAGAATGTGAGCTAATGAAAGTGTAAAGCCTGTGGTCACTAGAGTATAAAATTCACATTTGGCCAAGACCGGCTGTGCAATGTGATATTATGAGCCCCGCCGCACACGGGGAGCGAGGGCTGGAAATAGCTCTCCAACAAGACACAGCCAGGCAAACAAGAGCACACATCCCAAAGTGTGCTTTTTGTTAAAAAATACGATGTTATAAATTGCAGGTTTACTCGAGTTTCGTTTATTCTCATTCACTTCGGTGGCGGAGTAGTTCAAGTCTCATGGAGGAATGTGGGACGTCCTGCGGAGAGAACATGTTGAAGTTGTGACAGGAACCTCAAGGCGGCTCAGTCTTTGTCTGACAGACAGAAGAGAAGCAAGACAGGAGCGAGAAGCAAGGTACCGTACGCCGCCATCTTGTTTCTTGTATACACGGAGCAGCCGCTCGTATTAAATGGAGTCTGCTGCGGACAGAAATGAGGTCAGAGGCGTAAAGACGTGACGCAACCAGCCCTGGAAACAAAATCATAAGCCTCTTTCTGGTGTGACACACAGTGCCGCAGATGGAGAGATTTCTGTGCAATGACAGAAATGAAAAACGAATTAAATCGTTTTTGTGTACCTCCAGCAGTAAATGATCAGAGATCCATCTCCTCACTCAGCGGCACCATCTGCTTTTGTAGAAGTTGTTAAAAAAATATATA
The DNA here is from genome assembly GCA_036324585.1 of Champsocephalus esox. Taxonomy (NCBI): domain Eukaryota; kingdom Metazoa; phylum Chordata; class Actinopteri; order Perciformes; family Channichthyidae; genus Champsocephalus; species Champsocephalus esox. The sequence continues at coordinate 38,811,837 of CM070482.1, read as the reverse complement.
ACGCAGCTCTACTTCAGGAGGCGAGACTCAAATTATAACGGCAGGATAAGTTTTGTCAGTGTTTTGTAGGAACAGTAGCTCCACTTCACGCAGGTCAAAAGTCCAGGCGCATTAGGAGCGGCTGACCTATTTTCTCCTCGGAAACTTGGGAATCCATCTTTGTTCAGTTGCTCCCTCCAGCTTCTGTCCACTCAAATGAATCTCTGCTGCCTTTTCCCTCCACTCTGACGCTACGCTTTTCATTCATGTAAAGGGCATTATTAACCATATCATAATACTGCTGCTAACCACTGCCATGATATTATTATACCTTTGTATCTCTGATAATTACTAATGCCATCTCTTTAATTATAAAATACATCCTGACCAGTGTTGGCCCTAACCCTGCAGAACTTTGCACTCATTGTGCCACGATAATATATGTTTCCATTTGTATTTTTTGTGTAGTGTTCTCTGTATTGTAGGTCTATAAACAGTATTGAATTTATTTATTTTATTTTAAATGTACACAATTGCCTTATAATGTATCACAGTGTTCTCTTACTTATAATTATTAGACATATTTGGCTACACGTGCGCATGCTTGATGCTTCATCGTGTCACCATTTATGATGATACATTTGATATTCCTTTTTATGCGTTACTGTGTATTGTATTAAACAGGGGTTCTGGCTAACAGCGTTGTCACATAATCAACCCCAGAATATTAGAACAAATCTTTTCGTTTTCCCATAAAAGAATAACATCTTAATACTGCCTTACAGCATCAGTAGCCAAGTCATGCACACTAATCATTTGAAGGGCCCACAGAATGTTTGTAGATCCAATTCCTTTTTGATAGTTAGCAAAAGATGAACCAAACATATTCATTTAGTTTCCTGTAGTACAATTAATAATGCCGTTACATCTGCTTTCTACTAATATTTCAAATATATCATATGTGTGGAAATGCCTCTCTGCAGGGGGGCGTGAAAAACACGGCAGACGTTTTGAGACAAAAGGGGGCTTGATCATTTTTTACAAGATAAAAGATAAATATGTGGCAATGTTACATTTTGATTGTCACACTGTTTACAAAGAAAGTAAGTAGTGTATCACACAGTTCAAATTAAAGAGAACTAGTTTAACCATTAGTGCAACATTAAATACTGCAATATCAACTTCCGTTTAAAGAATATATGATTACTAGGGCTGTCAGTCGATTACAATAGTTAATCGCAAATTAATCGCACATGTTTGATCTGTTCTAAATGTACCTTTGAGGAATATTTTTCTAGTTTGTAATACTCTTATCAACATATGAGTGTACAAATATGCTTTATGCAAATGTTTATTATCATTTGAACAATGAGAAATATTCTCATGAATATTAAACACAACAACCTCTGAACATTACAAATATTCGCCTCAATTCAATCTGGAACCTCTCATACAATAATATAATACAAATGGGGTGTGTGTGTGTGTGTGTGTGTGTGTGTGTGTGTGTGTGTGTGTGTGTGTGTGTGCGTGTGTGTGTGTGTGTGTTGGATCGTTGGAGCTATGTGCAACTCAAGGCATATGCTCGAACGGGTGCTGCCTGGACGCTGAAATCATGTGTGCTAACTTCTCGTACAATGTCCCACCGTCTGGCTTCCTGCATCAAGTCAAGTGCTCGATGCAGTTGTCAGCGAAATGTTGCTCCTCTGTTTTCATTGAAACAGCTCCTTATATCCGTTAGCGCAGCTAGCTAGCACCAGATGCTAACAAAAATACACGTAAGGTCTCTCTCTCACTCGCTCGGACCACACAGACACACACCCTCCCGGTCCTCCAGATGGCCAGTCGGTGCCTGCCGCAAGCGGGCGGCAGGAGCGGGGCTGTCAGCATCAGCTTGTAGATGGTATTTTAAACTCGAGGACAAAAAATACACATTGGTTAATCGCGTTAAAATAATTAGTGGCATTCATTTTTATATGCGTTAACGCGTTATTAACGCGTTAACTTGACAGCCCTAATGATTACATATTTATACAACATCATATGACATCAGATAAGTCCATTATGTTTTTTATATGAATGATGATGTTGATTAATTATATATTTTGATTTTGTATACAGTTGAGCTAGTTGTACTGTATAGCCCTCCACATAATACTTCTAGAAGTACTTCCACTCTTTGCTCACTTAAACTGTTTTATTAGATTTCATCATCACTCAGTAACTACGTGTTGTATTTGACACTAACCTGGAGTACTGACCTTTCCTCTCTGACCTGACACTGATACAAATGGTACTTTCATCCTTTTCTCATGGTGATGATTCATCAGGCTGTGTTTGGGAGGTGGATGCAAACACATCTGAACACGCCTGTTGTTTGGATCTGTGTGCATCATGAAGGGCCGAGCTGGCAATTATAATCAGGCAGGCAGAAATTACAGCCATACCTTTGTGATTGCACGCTATCACATGTCTGCAGCCGGGAAAACACAAACCGTACTGTATGTGGAGCCTCAGTGTTCTGTTCTGCTCACACACACACACACACACACACACGCACGCACGCACGCGCACACACACACACACACCATGTATACATCACTTCAGGGGACATTACATTGACTTACATGCATTTCCTGGAGACTTATCCTAACCTTAACCATAACCAACACATGCCTAACCCTAACCAAGTCTTCACCCTAAAATTAATGATTCCCCTCATGGGGACCTCCATTGTGTCCCCATAAGGGAGGCGAGTTCCCACACGTGACTGTGTAAACAGATTTAGGTCCCCACAAGTATAGTAACGCTAGGCCACACACACACACATTGTATCGATAGTCCATCTCCCTCCATCCCATATTTGTATATAAGCAGATGATGATGTGTGTGTGTTTGTGTTTGTCTCAGGTGGACACAGTTCATATAACCATTAGACACACTGGAAAGAGCGCAGACGTGATAAACGATAACACATATGACTTGACATATGAGTGGTGATGATGTAATGTGGAGGCCAGAAAACAGGCATATTTGTTACATTATTAAGACAGTATGTATAAGAGGAAGGATTGCACATTCATGCAATTTTGATATTTTTCTGAATTAAATATATGCATATATCCCATTTTAAACTATATCAAAAATGTCTGATACATTTGATTCAATTATTTATTAAAAATATTCTCATTTAATCAAATGTTCATATAAAGTCATACAGTCACTTCTTGTAATTGATTTAAAATATCAGGTTACCTTCACTTTGCATGTGTAATCAGAACATGATGCATATTTATGGTGTGTGGTTCTTAAATGTTGCAATATGTTTACATGGATTATGTTCCATTAAGTATTAATCCACGAAAACATTTCAATTAGAGTACAGGCAGTGCTGTGTTATTTCCCAGCATAGAACATTTCCCCTTTTTCTTTAAATAGGTTTGTTTGAAATGAAGTTCAAATTAAACGAAGTGAACAAATACACAATGAATGTATGTATTTAACAATTTCATTTTTGTTCACCATTATAATTTGGTGTACCAGAATGAATGAACAATGCCTATTATATAAAAGCTTTCATGGGAAATTAATGTTGTCGCTGCTCAATTTAATATTTGAACTGTGTTTCCTAAAAACCTCATTAGCTATAGAAATGACCTAATCTTGAAACCGTATAAATATTACCTCTGTATGGTATTTTGTCTTGCATTTAAATAATTGGCGGTGTTATTACTTGTTTTACTTATTAGTAGTATTTACTTTATGTTTGGTACATGTCCTCTTCTACACCAAGCATCATGTATTGGAAAGGGACTTGTTGTTTTCTCTCAACTAAAACATCATACGTATTTGTATAAAGCAGGGCCGTGAGACCATTTGGTACTGCCCTCGAGGTAATTTATAAACACAAGAAATCTAGACCGCAAAAAAAATTAAATAAGTGAGTGCCTGTTTTTCCTGGCCAAGGTCAGATCAGGTCAGACAACATGTGGCATATTCCTCGTCTGACAGGGGTGCAGTTCTGACGGAGAGCACCAGAACGTGGCTCGGCACTTCAGAAATTGCAGTAGGCCTACGCATATTCAATAGCAGTCGCGGGCGTGGGGGAAAATGTAGGGGAAGCCCATTTTGTGGTCAATAACGTAACCAGATGAGTGATTACAGCGCCCGGTATCATTTTACACACAGTTGTATCACACAGATGCAGGACTTGCACACGCTTGTTATCTAACCGACAGGTCCGCACGCACTCTCCAGCTGAAACTCTCTCCTTATTCATTTAAGCATTGTAATTATTAATGTGTGCAGACAATCACACAATCTATGTGATTTTTGAGTTTACCGTGCCTCTCAATTGCCCGTGAAAGGTTGGCAAGGTCGATGAATCCTGAAGTTGCCCAAGGATTGTTCGGGGAGCACAAATCATTGTCAAAAAGAAGACATGGCCAGCAAAATAGACGCTGAAGTTTAGCGCTTCCAGTTAGCCACTCCGTGCGGACATAATTGTCCTCATTGAACGTCCGATTCTCTCCCTTTTTCCTCTGTGTACACACAGCTCGAGTGTGGGCGTTGGCCTGTCATCTGATGTAATTTTTAGTTGCTGATGTAGCGGAAGTTTAGTAAAGTTATGTTTGATTAAGTACGCCAAATCTCCACCCTCCATAATGCTTCATTTGCTTGATAATTTCTAACGGCGGTAATGACAGTTACAGTATTAAAACTGATGTTGATGTGATTTGATTGGATGGCAGTGTCCAATCAAATCACCAGCCGCCTCTGAAGGGAAGCAAGAGGCGGCTGGCTTCCCTTGGCATGGCCCTGACCAAACACAGGTTGGAAAAATAAGTTGTTATTAATAAACAAGAATACAGTTTGAAAGGTTAGTGATTTGTAAAATATCCATAAAAAAAATCTGTGTACAGTTCTGTTTCATATGGGTGTTGAGAGATGTATCCATAGATCTCCTAATGTAGCTCTCAAAGTGCACCAGATTGATGCTTTTAACTTCAATATTTAAAAACTAAATCTTCCCTGGGGAGCATGCCCGGACCCCCCTAGAGGAGGTTAGGTTCCCCCCCCCACTGAAATCATGTCCACATGGATAGGAAACTAAATACATTTACACACATCTTGTGTCCAATATCTTTCTGTGTTGGTGGTCATACCACAACCGTGCACACAGTCATTTTAAGCACAGGTCAATCATTTGTACGGCCCTCGGTGGATGCTGAATAAATTGAAATTGCCCTTGATAGGAAAAAGGTTCCCCACCCCTGGCATAAAGCTTATATGTTTTGTGAATTTACTTATGTCCAGTTGCTACAACATGAAGTATAGGCATTTCATTGAAACTTTCCCCCATGTGTATGCCATTGGTATTCAGGCTTCGTATACTTGAATGTCACTGAACATGAAACATTTATTCTCAAGGCGAAATTGAAACACTTCAAGAATAAAAGGAAAGATACGACATGTTTCTGCATTTTCCTCTGAGTGGAGATGTTCTCTCGTCCTCGGGTGTGGGAGTGAAGCGTGGCTGGTCACTGGGAGGTCGCTCAGAGAAGGACAGGCGTGTTCGACACAACTACTGAGAAATGGAGAGCCACATTGGAAATAACCCTCGGATTCACACAAATCAAATCTCACCTCTTGATGTATTTTGGTCACATTGCAGCAGAAGGGGCTTTGGAAAGGCTTGAAAGTGCTGTGTGGAGAAGGTAATGCACTTTCTCTGCGGCTCTGCCCTTTTCCATCACAGCTTTAGGTCCACACTTCAATCGTAGTGCTGGAGTAGTATTTTCTCTGACACGCTGCCCCCCCGGTGCTTTTCCATGTCCTGAACTATTATGCAGTAGAATCACACTTTATACCAATGACTGCCTCCGGCTCTTAACCTTCTTCAGAGGAGGTGAAGGACTCAACAGGTGAACGTCTTGGACTCCTTTCATTTGCCTTTGTATTCATTTTCCCTGGTAGTATTGTGGGGGGGGGGTGTTATCTTAAATAGTGTGGAAGCACAGCCAACAGCTTTATATTTAAATAAATCCTGACAGAGCAGAGGTTTGTTAAAAATCCTCACGCCACAAGGTCAACGTTACAATATCTCCATATAGTCCTCATTCCCGTTGTCATATAAAAGCAATTCAACATTTTATATAATTCCCCATGAGACCTTTTTTGTCATAAAATACAAATTGAAAAAAAGTGATACAAGTCATTTGTCTATTTATTTTAGACAATTGTAAATTGTATACATTAATTTTTTTAAATATCTAATTGATCTTACCTTAGAGCTACGTACAGTATGAGTATGTTTAATTTTCATACAAATATTTCCATATGAATAATTAAACAATATACCTTTGAGTATTTGTTTCAACAGATAAAACATTTAAATGTAGTGTACAAATCAAAATCACATTTAACAGTGATAAAAGCTAAAGAAAATGTGGTTTATTTAATTTCACTATCATAGTATAATTCGTTAACGCCCTAAAGAATATTTTTTACATGTTTTCTATTTGATTGCCTTTAAATGTTGGATTGCAAAATTCTAAATTACATTTCATTGTGAGAAAAAAATTAAATACTTTAGCAAACAAGTCAAATACAATTCAAGTGTACGCACATTTTAATTCCAATTTCAAATTCTCAATTACATTACTCCATGGAGGAGTTGGCCATTGCATTTCACTTTTTTATTTTAAAAGACTTAAAAAAAGTGTTATTGTAATAAATGTACTTTTGCATATTTATCAATTGTTCAATATTAGAAGTCGTATTGTATACATTTAAATGTTGAAATACTATATTAAAGTCACGTTTTATTGTGGAAAAGTAACCCTTCAAATATTAAAAGCAACCAACAATTGATTTTATTAAAAATACTGAATTTAAAAAGTCAATGAGTGCATTAAGAACTTTAGTCAGCTGTGGCAGAATGAGTGAACACTCTGTAGCTCACACAAACACAAGGCCCTGATCCAAAGCTGTTTCAGCCGAACATTTTTATTTTTAAAATACGTCAACACGTCCTCTCCCTCTAACCCATGCAGTGCAGACACCCCATGTCAGGGATTAATGGCGGGGTCGATTAGTCTGACTGACGGTATGATGGGATGGCGCCCGCTCTGTACGGTAGACGGCACACTCGCTCCACATTAGATCAGCAGAGGCCTAATGGCTGCTGCTGGCGGTGACACCACGGAGCAGTGTATGGGCTGACCGAGCACTCACCTCTCCCTAAACACTTATTTATGTATTTCCTCTGTTGGATTAAAGCGCTTTTGTGCAGATAACCTACATAGCAGCTTGGTACTGGGAAACAGGCTCCTTGATACAGATATGATGATGCAGATATGATGATGGCGCTCACAAACCAACACAATGGAGGCTCAATCAGTCCCCTCGGAACAGATCATTACAGAAATATCCTGCATACTCTTGATGGAGCTGCTTTGAGTTTGGCCGTTGAAGCACGGCATGCTACAGCATAGAGAATAACCTGGTGGCCTAATCAAATCCAAGTGATGTCCATATCATAAACCGGGGTCGTCATTCTCCAGGTTTGTGGACATTGAGGGCTCAGTCAGGTTGTCTGCTGTTGTTTTTAGGGTGATTCACCTAATAGATGTGATTATTATTACCCATAATGCAACGTTTTAAACACTTGTACAAATGTGCCTTTGACAGAGCTGTAAGGACTCGAGGTGAGAGACACTTGAAACTGTGTTTTCATGAACTGGTACATTTTCATTTTTGGCTATTCTGCTTTAATAGTCTTCTTAAAGACTTCTGTAAATACAACTTTATAAATATAAAACATTACATTTCTTAAGTAACCTGCTTTGTCTGTACCTTCTACATTTACCAAAGGTTAGCATTCATTTGCAGATTTAAACATGAGACTTTAGAAAACCCAATCATTTTCTTAAAGTAAGTCGTTAACTGGGGAATTATTCTGGTCATATTTATTGATTCAATAATACTTTAAATGCTTTTTACCAAACAAGTGTTTTTCTCTCATTCCCGACACAGAAATCTCCACTTACGAATCAATACAAATACACCAAACTGTCTCAAGGGCTTTACAGGGGGGGTGTTCATATATCTGTTACAGACGGATCTAAAGAACATTAATATATTATATATAATAACATAATTATATTAAATCGGTATTCTAAGTATTTTTCTTTATGTATTGATTACCAAGACATTTCTAAAGTTTACTTTTAAAACAACATTTAAAAATAATTTAAAACCTGGTTTTATTTGTATTAATAATTTTGAATTAAGAAAAATCAAAAGGTGGCCATTTGGAAAACTTTAAAATGTTCTCAGTCATTTTTAAAAGCCATTCATAAAGCTTTTTTTTTAAATGTATTTTAGTTTTTATGCGGGGCAAGGTTTGGGTGATAAGTAAAGTTGGTGTTGGTTTCTGTAGTACTGTGTGTATATATATGGTTTATACATGGGTATTACAGATATTTATTTGCATGCATGTACACTTAAAATTATGAAAATTAACAATTAGTTTCATATACAAATTTAAATGAACTTTTAGTATTATAATATGGGAGTTATGCACAAACATATTCTATCAAAATGTTTCTTGTTCCACTTAATTGTTAATTTTATATATGTATAATTTGTGTTATGTATACTAATAATAATAATATATTTAATTTGTTAGCGCTTTTACAGGTGCTCAAAGACACTTTATGTATGTATGTGGATATAATATGAAATAAACGTGTATATATTCAAAAATATAAATACAATATATACAGTTTAAATATACATGTATGTATGCATACATGTATATATCATTTATGTATTCATTTATTATTATTATTATTATTATTATTATTATTATTATTATTATTTATTATTCATTTATATTAAAATAATTATATATAAATGTGAAAATGCTGTGAACTTTCATCAAATTAAGGAAAAAGTATTCATATTATTTACAGATATAATTATTATTCTCTGAAGATTGGATATAAATGGTTGCTTTTTGTTCTTTTCTGTAAGAATATTTGTATTGCTGAAAATGGATGTACAAACCACATTGGCATAACAAAGCAAATGAATGGTTGCTTTTGGCTGAGTTTTAAATTAGAGTACGGCGTGCCGTCCCATAGTCCTCCTCGTTAAAAAGATTAATCTTCTTTTTATGGGCTTCTTTTTTTATATATTTTAATAGTTATTTTTGTTATATGTATTTGACAACTCCATTAAAACATATGACTTTGCAGATTGAGGTTTAACACCAGGTGATACAATACACGGCGCTGTCAAAGAGTAAACCCCCTAACGTGTCGAAGTCAAAATGAACTCCGAACCATTGATCTATGACAATACAGTTATATTCTTATACCAAATACATATTTCTATATTTATATTGTAATTACACATCTTTACATCATGAATGTTTGAGACTGGGTACTATTGTAGTTTTACATTAAAAAAATGTAAAATTGAATATTTTTTGAATTATGATATTATTATTATTACTTTGACATAAATATCAGAACCTCTACTCTACTTATTGAAGTTAATGTGTTTACCTGTTGTGAAGTATTACTCTTACAGAATCCTGTTGCACGCAAACACAAACACATACACACACACACACACACACACGCACACACAAAACGGAAACATACATGCTGCTCATTGCACATATTCAACCCCTCACAATGTGCATCAAAATAAAAAGGAATCTGTATTTCCACCCCGTGATTCAGATCGCTCGAACATGTCATCTGTTCCTCCTGACACCGTGCTACACCCTTTGACCAAGTTTAAAAAAATCAGGGGAGAAGTCGTTTTTTTCCGTAATCCTGCTTCCATACAGACAAACAAAACAAAGCGAAAAGAGGACTTTGGTGGCGTATGTAGTTGTTGACAAAGCCTAAAAGAGTTGAGGGCGATTAGATAGTGAATACATATCCCACAGAGCTGTATGTGAGAGTAAAGCAGCCTATAATGATATGATGACAACACACTGTGGCCCCGGTGCTTGTCGGCATTAGAGGGTGAAGGGTCTGTTTCAGAGGCCTCCGAGGAATTACTGTACGCCTTTAAGGCTCTCAGGGGAGAAAACGCTCACACAGCACTACGGACAGTGTTGACACGAAACCCAAACTGCTTCACAACTTCCAGCACCATGGGGGAAACGTTAAGGTCCCTTGTGTAATGTCTAATGTAGGACTGTGTGTTCTGATTGATGGAGCGCTGCCCGCCCTGCTGAGGGCAGCACCGGCCCAGCACAACGCCACATGCCAAACCAGGGCAAGCACAGATTACCCAGTTAGGGTCTCCGATAAAAGGGTGTGTGTTCGTGGTGGCTCACGACGTGGAATTAGTTTTTCAGGAGATCAGGATTGGAGGAATGTCCAACATTGCCTTAGTGTGTTTAACCCGACTGGCGTGATCGGGTCGAATCTGACCGATTTAGTTTTTTACATTTGATTGCTTCAAGGCCTCGTGATATCCTCCACAGTAGGCATTTGAACACAAACATCGCAATTACTTTCATTGCATTCGGAGGTTTAGTCAACACCTATGTTTCCCATCAAACATGACCGCCATAGAAAATGAATGGGTAACCCTCGGTTATGTTCATCATCAGATACACCCCCATATATCAACAACCATGTTCATTTTGAAAAACGCTATCAGTTTCTGTTCTTTGTATATTTCCTGCAGTCACAGTAAGACATTGTTTACATTTTGGTGATGATTAATGTTTGTTGTGTTACTGTAAGATCAGTTCAAACAGACCGGGAGCACCAAAGTGAGGGGGAGAAACGCACACGACAAGAAGGTTAAAGAGACGTCACAAAATGTGATATGAAATAGAAGAGACACATCAGCGCTGTGAGCTGAAGGCTTCCTGACAGCTGGCACTCTCCGGTCTGCAGGAAGTTAGTTAAACTAACTTCAGTGTGGCCGACATTGAGCGTTCGCCATGGCGGCTATGATGAACTCGGCATGAACTCTGGATGAACCAACGTGTATGGGCGGTATCCGGGCAGACCAGGCCGCGTGATTGGAGGAGATCAGTAGATTACTGAAGCCTGGTCTGGCTGCCACCGCTGCCCCCGCCGTGTCAGAACAACGTAATCGCTCCAAAAGCGTATTAATGATCTTATACAATGTGATGTGTCTAGCTGCCAGACGATGTGAGATAAAAGGGCCAACAAACCCAGCAGTTCGGACTTATGTGTTGTTGTTGTCTTATTGTTGGTTTTTACTGTTATTTATGTGTGAATAATGAATGATGCTGTATGCGACTTGCGAGGCAGTCTGAGATTCTGTCCTGATTCAATAAATGATATATGGAATACATTCATGATTGTGTCATTGTTCTCCTGCAAAATAATAATATATTAAAACAAATATGTAAATATATATGTTGGGTTTATTTTGCATGCTGAACATATTACCAAAAATGTGTTTTATTTGTGTACAACCAAATATATGTTTACATATTTATTATATAGTATTAATACAATCGTAATACATGTAGCCAATTATTTATTATCGTAATATTACTGAACCTCAATCAACATTTAAAATTAACTAAATAGTTAATGAATAAAAAGAATGTCCCTCTGCTTTTACTGTATACATATGGATACTTTGCTATTATGTATATATGTTTACGATTACATTTATATTATTTAACGAAATACTTTTGATTTGCCCAAAACAATTTAATTTCTCTTGTCATTACATTGATGTATAACTATTAAACATGTCCAAGCATATCAAACATTGCATTTGTCAAATGATACATTTATTTAAAAATGTTGATTTAAATTAATGAAATGCATACAAATCAAACTAATTTGGCCATCAGCATCAGTAACTTTCTTCTGTAGATATATGTCATTTTCTGCCATTCTTCATTTATATTATTTATGATAGAAATACTTTTTTTTTATTATAGCAAAAATATTACGCATACACATATAATATGTATATGATATACATTTGTTTTAATGTAGTAAATAATAACTCCTCTTAAACCTGCTAAAATAATTGACAGAATAGTTACAGATATAATCACGACACTGTATATTCCACACTGTGTGTGTGTGTGTGTGTGTGTGTGTGCGCGCACGCAACAGCATGCTGTAAGAGTAATACTTCACAACAGGTAAACACGTTAACTTCAATTAGTAGAGTCGAGGTTCTGATATTTATGTCAAAGTAATAATATTAAAATTCTAAAATAGTTCTAAAATGTATTGCATACATTTGTTTAATGTAAAACTACGATAGTACCCAGTCTCAAACATTCATGATTTAAAGATGTGTAATACATTATATGATAATATCAATATAGTAATATGTATTTGGTATAAGAATATAACTTTACAGTGTGTGCACATTATTATGTTAAGGAATTGTGTAAAAATAAATCATAAAACCATGTTTATTATGCCATACAATTATTACAAATACATGTGTAATATTTGTTTAATTAGAAACATGATTCATGTCATGTCAATAGTATATGACGTTTACTGTGCGTTTCCGTAGCGTGACGCCTCTGAAGTCACCCCAGGTCGGCGTGGCCTCTGCTTCACCCTGATTTTGGAGATTAAAAAACAAAACAAAAAACAACATATCCCAAAACCTGGTGACGGAGTGCGCGTGCCGTCAGGGTTCATGCAGAGTTGAGCGGTGCTGATGCAGATCTACGTGACAGGCGGCGGTGCTGAGGCTGTGCTGATGATGCAGAGGAGGAGGAACAGTTGGGGGGGGGCAGCTCCCTCCTCTGCCACACTAACCCCTGCCTGAACCTGGAATGCGTCTGTCCCACGGGCCCACGGGCCTTTCCCTCACCCCGACACTCACCAGCCTCGCCCCCCCAGCCGTCCACTGTCCCAACAACAATGTCCACCAGAGCAAATGCACGCAGAGATTCCCTCTCTTTTTACCCGTCCATCTCCTCCTTTCTCTCGCTCTGCTTCCACATGTCTCTCCGAGCCAAAAGTTGAGGTAAAAAAAAGTGGAGGGTACATGCTTTTTTAATGAATGATTTATCTTTAAAGTATATTAGACTTCATTTGAGGTTTCTTTAATCTCCTGAGTCATTGAAATCTTATTTTAATTATTACAATGATTAAATGATGAACTGTATCTTAAAGTGTGGAACCATATGAAGGGGCTTCTGTGTGATAAAGCACATAGCACTTATAGCCTAATAAAGGACTGGCTTATCTAAAGCCAGTCGAGTAGCACTTGAAATGCTTGGCTCTATGAAACCTGAAGTACTTATGATTCTGTTTTCTTCAAGGTTGTGTCTTCCTGCTCGAATGCACTTAATGTAAGTCGCTTTGGATAAAAGCGTCAGCTCAATGCAATGTAATGTCATGTAAGGTAATGTAATGATAACTACTGCCCCTCAAAAAAGTTAAATCAATGGATCAGAAGTTATACAAAGTTGCGCAGCACAAAAAAAGAGGACCCATGTGTGGGAAACCATGCAGCCATGTACAACAAATATATATAACAAATACAAATACCAACTATCACTCATGATTCTTTGTGTGCATCATAGCAATATTAATAATTGACATGTTTACAGCTTGATATAATGACACATTTGTACATTTGTACATACAGTAGGTCAAATCTTCCCTAATCTCATCGTCCTGGTTTATACATGTTGTTTGTTCTTATGATTTTATTTTTGATTTTGAATTAAGAAAAAGGTGGCCATTTGGAAAACGTTAAATAGTCTCTCAGTCATGTTTAAAATCCATTCATATAGTTTCTCTTCATATTGTTTCATGTCAGTGTTTGTTTGAGCAGCAAGCCAAGGTTTGTGGTGGGTTTTAATGGAAGTCAGTTGACTGTATGTCAGTGTGAATTGAGTTTGACCCCCCAGAAGTAAACCTGACCACAGCTGAGTGTGCGAGCGGGGGGTGCACTGTCGGGCCAAGCCGCTGTGGGGGGGGGGCGCTCTAACCCCACGGTGCAGGCGCTCTTGATTGGGCCTTTTAGCTCCGTTGCTCTTAAGCAGGATTTAGCATTAGGCAACAGCTGGCACAAGTTTATGGTTTGTGGAGGAAAGGGTACAAGCAGTTTTTCACCCTTCTTTCTATTTTTCTCAGATAATCCCGACACCCTGACCCTTGAACGAAGCCTCCCGGCACCGTGGAGGCCGGCGGCGGGGATTGGGCAATCAATGACAGCAGTGAAGAGATGAAGCTGCGTAAAGCTGCATCACGGTCACCGGGCAACAACAGCCCTGGCTTTGTATTGGTGGGAAAACCTTCAACAACTGGAAATTCAATCCTTCATATTTGTTTTTCTATACTTTTGTCTTTTAGCAAATTACATCCCCCACATTGCAGTTTACTACATATTTACTTTTGTATATTTCATTATCAAATCATTGAATCCTTATATTTATTATCAGAATCCAAAAGTTTGGAACCATACGAGTGGGTTTGTGGGTAATAATTACTGCCCCTCGTAGTACATAAATACATCCAAAAATCACTGGATTAATAAACGTATCCATCCGGAACGTTCCGGGACGTGTGGGTAGAAGAACCAGCCAACTGTCTTCTAACATTGACTAAATCACTTTGTTTCAATACAATGTCATTTACAGTGTGTGTGTGAAAAGTTTGAGAGCATTGCATAATGACAAATTATATTTGTACATACTCAAAATGGTGTATTTAATATACCAAGTAAAATGGATGTAAATTAAAATCAATACAAAAAGTATTTAATTTTAATAAACTTTTTTAAGCGACATGTCAATGTATTTTTATGTTATTATGAATTTACATTCATTAAATCAAATTACAAAATATGTTGAATAATATGTATTTATATATTCATATTTGATATGTAATACTTTTATTTACATTTATTAAACACAATTATTGCTTGACAAATAAACTGTGTTCTGTTTTACCTTTAATTTTTAAAGTTTCGTTACTTAATATTTGTACAGCATTTCCTTATAACATCACGACTGAAACATACAAATACATTAAGAATCAATAGGAGGTTGTGTTTTATGCAAATGTGTTCCTTGTGTTTAAATGTGACGTTTAAAACGTATTCAATGTGTTTCATGCAAATCCTTCTAAGGCGTGTTCAGAATTCCATGATTAGCTATCTTTGATTTGGATTCAATGGATCAGGTTTACAAAATATCAAGACCTCTAATCCTGTGTGATGTGTGTGTGTCAGTTTGATGGATGGTTCCGCAGTTATCTGCACAGAATACGGCTCTCTGGCTCTGAGCTCTGAGCGGGAAACATGCGGGACAGCAGACTGCACGTGAAGATCTATAACATTCAGCTTCATGACTTTCAGGCAGAACACGAGCTGTCATCAGGAGAAGAAGACACCTTAACGAGTCAGTAGGGAAATAAGAGGACTTCACCTTATTTCTAAAAGATAAATGTATCAGAAACTTCCAGTTTTATTTGTTTTTTAACATTACCGTAAAACTGTTGGGTGCACAAGTTATTTTTACAAAAGCAATTTATAAGCAATTTTTGTATATATTAAATACAGATATGACTTTAAAACCAAAGGCATGTACTTGGATGTATTGCTTGGACATACAAGCACATCTGAAAATATAATAAAAGTGATAAGAGGTTATTTATTTTATTTGTCTTTGTTTAAACACTTTTTGCCCCAGTTTTCAATAAAACGTATATATTCCGGTGTAAAGACCTTTCAGGAGTCGAATAAGCACAAGTTCCTTCATGTGAGTTAAAACAAACTGCTGCATCCACTCCTGCTTCTCTCTGGTTACAGCTGTCCCTCATATCAATAATACATCAGTGCAATCGGACAAATGTACAACGTGTACATTTGTACGACTGTATTTTTAGCCAGCTTTTATTCCCGCACATTATTCACTCCGTAGGAACGAGCAGCTATGAGAGGGATGTATATAGCTGTGATATCACATGTGTGCCTTCCACGTCTAGCACACGTGGTTCTCACTACAGCTAGAATGCTTCCTCCAGTCGATGTTGTGTATTTTTCCATCTGTTTCTTTTATTTCAGAGGCAGGTGGAGGCTCACAGCAAACTGCATTAATACTTAATACCTCAGAACATTGCTCATGCATCCTTTTAAACGGTCCAAAAGACACTAAGACGGGATGATTTCACTTTGTTAGTACTTTGAACCCATCCAGGCCATGAATAGGATATTTCTGTACGAGCTCTGCCATTTACAGATGCTCTGCTGCTGAGTGACCTTACATCTTCCTTTTGCACATGCTCTGCTGAGCCACTTTTACGATTGTTTATTCATAGACGAGTGCAAATCAAAGAAAAAGCATTTGTACATAAACCACAGATGAATAGAAAAAAAAGGAACGACCCTAAAATAGAGAAAATGCACTGAGACCAATTAAATGGGACTCACTCCTCCAACGTATGTCTCTGTGGTGGAAAAGTATCAAAGTGTCTGAGCGGCCTCGTGGGCCTTGTCTAGTCTGGGACTTGTCAATCAATCTGTGACACGGGGACAGTGGAACCGGGACACGTCGCTTTAACCCCATAGAGTTTGCATCATGGGAATGACAGCCGCACGGAAAACCTGAAACGTTGATTTTAATTAAGTGTATTATGTCAACACATTTCAGATAAGTTAGTTGAAAGCAATACTATTATGTTGAACCTACTATTTTTGTATTTAAACTTAATGATATTGCTTTTAACTAACACAATACAGTTCGGTGAAATCTGGTGACAATACATTACATTGAAATCAACGCTTCAGTTTGTTCAGTGTCGAAACTGAAGCAGGAAGAACATATGCAGCACTCAGCTCTGGGAATGACCACTAGGGATGCTGTTGCCTGCAAAATACAACACACACACACACACACCACACACACGGTACAGTTAATCTCTTTTTGTCACTCTGATCCAGTCCAGTCCTATTAGCTGCCAGGCTGAAGAAGAGCTCAGAGGGGGACAAACTGTAGTCCCCTGGACGCTGCTGTCTTTTAAGCAAAACTCATCTTTTTAGCCTTTCACTCTCCAGTCCCAGGCCCCCATAATGCCACATCAATACCCCAGTAGGGAGGAGGCTCGGCACCAATGTAAACACACAGGTCAAGCTCGTTCTGCTCCCTGAGGCCGACGCCGGGGAACAAAACGTGGCACAATGGAGGGATGAAAAAGGTGAGATGTGTCATCCCGATTAGATTTAATAAGAGAGACAGAATTAAAAAACAACAACAGCGGTGGAGACGGATGGAAAGGCAGTTTAAAGCGGATTTCTGGATGCTGTGCAGATGTCACTAAATGGCAGCATGTGCATAAGTCAGGCAGTAAGAATGGCCACCCTCTGAAAAGCTCCTGTATGTTGGGGCCTGTGAGAGAGGGACCGGGACCAGCGGGTAGCCCGGTGTGCCTCCCGACTTAATCCTCCTCACTCTGAGTGGGAAAGGCAGGAGGAATTGAATTTTTTCACAGTTGTTACTATGGCGGTGGGAACCTGCTGCTGCCCTTTCTGCGAGTCATAAAGTATTCAGTCGGCACTGCTCTGCTGTTTGACACTTTGTTTTTTTACCCCCTGTGTACTTTTAGCCTGGGCTGAAAGACTTGCTGTTTTCTCACAGACTACAGCTCAGGCCACGAACTGTGACATCCCGCCCCTCTTTCAAGTGTGGGACCATCTCTAGGATCTGTTGCTCTCGGGATGTGAAGTATACAGATATTATACCAACAAGACCACATCAGGTTTCTTTATCCTGCAGCCTCAAAACACACAATGCTGTGGTGCTGTGTTTTAGTGCCTTCTATAACACAGTGGTTAAAGAAGAGTGTTGGGCCCGTACAGTCAAAGTGCAATCCCCGTTTACATTGCTGTCGTAAATATGGAAAGCTGTAACCAACACTTGCATTTATTATGACAATGTTACTTATGATCAAATGTTAATTAATAGAGGATTTTTTAGATTGAGCTTGTTGGTTTCCTGGTTCGTGAAGTGGAGGACTAATGCATCAAAGGTTCAATAGAGTTTAGACAATAGCTCCTTTGAAAGTCAAACAATTCCTAATTAACTCACATAAAGGAAGTTAAAGCTGCATTTCTTTCTTTGACTATTTTGTAGCAGCTTGGCTAAGATAATACTTCAAATAAATGAGATTTGTATTGTGTAAAGTTGTATTTGGTGAGAGTTCGTGTTCACCTGATGAATGTAAGTCTTCTCTTTTGTTCTGTTTTGGTCTCAACCTCTGAGAAAGATATCAGGCTTACACGCTGCCAAAGGCTCCACCAGCTAGTCACTTGGCCTACTTTGTCTGCCTTGTTAGTTAAAGATAAAATGCTTGGTACAGCTGATGGAAACTGCTATTTATGGTCACTACCAGGGATATATTCACAAAAGTAAGTGTGCATTGCAGCTGCTAAACCTGAAGAAATCAGACTAAATAAACTGTAATTCTACGGCACCTGCACAGAGTGAGCCCTAACTGCCCTGCCAAGTAAATAGATTGCTGCTCCTCCCCTATTTGCAGAGAGATTAAGTTAAATGCAGACATTTGGATTCTGGAATATCATTAGTGAAATATCTATTTTGAATTGGACCTTGAGACAGGGCAGATCGAGGCTGCAATGTATGGGAAATGCATGGAGCCATCAGCTACTGCTATCCATCCTATGTGCCCCTGAGCGAGTGTGTTAAAATGTCACACATGCCATTTCAATTTAAATCCCTCTTTTGTTACCCGGATGCTGCTCTCAGAACAGTCAACATTTTGAATGTGGAATGCTGGACACTTCTCACACTCAACAATCGCCATCTTGGCTACCAATCAAAGGTTGGGCAACCAGCTGCCGTTGCAGTTGCACAGATGAGCACGGCACTTTAGAAATAAAATGTGTGAATGCATACGTTTTTTTTTACTATTAAAGTAACATGCCACTATACTGGTGTTTAATACAACCCTCCGTTAATGTTATTGAGCTACCTGAATAACTTGGTTAGCTAGTAGCTCTTAGTTAGTCAGCTCTTAATTAGCAAGTTAGCTAGCAAGAGGGGCAGTTATCCCTTCCCGTGAGGGCACAACCCAGTCTCATGGCATTTTGTGTTATAGTCACGACATTTAGGCCCCGGCCACACGAGGCCGAAAACGGTCGTTTGCGTTACTGTTTTGTGTCATATAGACCCTTCGGCCACACGAGAACGACCGAATACGGCACTAAACGACTGCGGAAACGATAACGGGTCCCAAGGTGGATAGAACGGCATACGCAACGCTCTGGGGGGTCCAATGGCTCCGTGTGTACGCCCTATACGATCATTTTCTGATAATGAAGAGGCAATAGCCCCGCCTCTCCCACTGCTGCTCACCCCTGCGTCAAAGTAAACTGCACACTGAATTCAAATTATTTATCATTATCTCGATATGGACATAAACGCGAGTGAAGTCAAATCTGATAGGACGGAGACACCTCTCAAACTCCCTAAACTAGTTATAAATATGTTTATTTGTACTGTCGGCCGGGTCACTCATTACTGAATCAGCTGCTGCACGAGACAGACACTGACGCTGTCCGAAGAGAGGGAGGAAAAAGAGAGGCTCCGTGTATTTTATTATTATATGATATAGTCGTAATTCATTTGTTTTAAAGCTCAATAAATAACAAAGAAGACCTTTGACCGGCACTTTTATAATTGTGTCTGGAAGATTTAAACTTTAATACACGTTTACTGGTGAAAAACTCTGACCGGTTCCCTCGGCCCCCACCACGAGAATAAACAGAAGGGCAACCATGACAACCATGCTTCTTCGCTGCTTTTGTGGAGGAAGTTACAGCGCCACGTACAGGCTCCTGCATATGTACTGCAGCTTCTCCAGCGGCTGGAGCTAAACGGAGCGGTCTCGTGTGGACAGACACTATCCGGTGAATATTGCGTGTGGACGGAAGCTTTTTTGCGATTGCGTTTGCGTTAATCCTATGCGTTTAGCCGTTTTCGTTCTCGTGTGGCCGGGGCCTTAATCTATTGTTCACCAACACGATTTCCCCCTTTTGTTTTATTTTTACTCCACTACATTTATTTTAGTTACTTTGCAGATTCTGATTGATGATGTGAAATATAAACAACCCTGAAATCAGACTTTAGTTACACCTGAGTAAAATGCAGGGAAGGTGATTGTCAAGTGCCAACAATCAGGAGAGATATTTGATTGTTGGTGCTTGAGAAGACTAAACATCTATCTGTAGATCTCTATAAAGCAGTGGCGAACCGTCAGGGCCTTCAAGGTATTCAGAGAATACCCGGGAACACTCAGATAAAACAAACAAAAAATCGATTTAATTATATAAATAAAATGTAATACAATGAATAAATGAGAATGATATCTGTGTTGTTGATCTGTAATATTACAGTATTGCGTTGATTTGTTTGTCCTTCTCGGACCACGCACTATGCATTTCAGTGGTTTTGTGTTAGAAAATAAATCAACCAGATCTTGTTCTGGGTCTCTGGGTAGAACATCCTTCAACCAAGGTCTTCTGCATCCTTGATCGAATGCCCTGGCCGTTGCACTGAATGAGAGCATACGTTTGGACTGACAGTTTGATCAACCAATCATATATTGATTTGTAGCCAATGGGCGTGTTCTTTCAGAGTTCCCCTCGTTTCCAGGGTATTCTAGAAGGCCCGCTAGTTAACTGGCTCGAGACTGAGGACCTAGATGAATGCGATGAAGCAATTCATGCCGTTTTATTGTTTTTAACGTTGAAATGACAAGTGCAACAGGTGAAGATGAAGTTGTTGCGGAATTGACAATTCAGTGAAAAGACGGACATTATAATGCCGTGGAGGGGGGGGTGTGTGTGTCTACAGAAGTTCCAGTTGTGATAGACACGGTTCACCACTGCTATAAAGTATATACATTAATCGTTATTCTCTACTAATAGTTCATTACAAACTGTATATAATTGCTATTTTGCACATCCCTTTCAAGATTTCAAGATTTTCAAAGGTTTATTGACATATCATACACAACTACGGTGTAGTTATGCAATGAATGAAAAACTTGGGTCACAGGTTCCTCAACAGTGCATTACAAGACATCTATCAATGTGTGTGTACCTCCACCATTAAACTGTCATATTCTGCACATTTCTTATTCTATCTACATACATAAGAGTATAATTAATGTGTATAATATCAATTAAAATAAGTGCTTCAACATAGTTAACATTGCAGGAAAGCAATACATTAGACGTTAAGTACTTTGTCAGGCTTAATATGTATCTGTAGATAGATACCCACAACGTTTTTTTCTTATTTGAAAGAAAACCTAAAGTATTCTTTAATGTGTTAATAAAGGTTAATTCGTTTGTCTGTTTTGCACATCCTCATATTAATATCTGTGTACATCCAGCACTAAACTGTTTTATTGTAGAGATCACTTATTGTATCTTCTTGATTTTTTACATTCTATATTTCTATCACTGACCTTCTACTTTCCCCTATTTTGTATGTACTCATCATCATCCTTCATCAAATATAACATATTTTAAAAAGTATTCAATAACGTGCTTTAACCACTAGGCGGTGCACACAATGTAGGCCTACACACAACATTCAATGCCATAATAACTGTGTATTATTAGTGGAGGAAACGTATGTATGTATAACATCTGAAGATGTGAAGTTGTATTAATGTGTTTACATAATTTTACAGGATATTGCTATAATATTTCACATATTGTAGTTCTACACATTAATATCTGATTTGTAAAACATCACAGACAGAAATGTATATCCGTCATTTAATGGTAAGCTATTGAAATTGTGATTCCATAGATGTGTCTCCCATCACCCAAAACCCCTGACTATTATCTCAACTCAGTTTTTACATTCTTATATTCAAAGAAAATCAGTAATATCTTTAAAAACTACAGTCCTTTTCTATCAGCGGTGAACCGTTATGGTGTAAATATAACCATCTACGAATTGGATCAAATATAAAAGTCAGCCAAATTAGTGTTGACACTGCAAGGAGACTTATTGTGTGAAGAGAAATTGAAGATGTTTAATTGCTGATATATTTATGATCCACGTCATGTATTCAGTTTCGGTGGCAGTTCTTCCTGTTTGTCCAGAAGTCTTCTCATCAGGGCTCTATAAATAGAGAACTACGGCAGATCTGTAATATGTAATGCAGCCGAACCGTGTATTACAATGCCGTTATGTGATGACTTTCAAAGAGAAAAGCAAGAGCACTCGGATTAAAGTATTATTTTCTCTTTGTTTTTAAAAATGTTTTTCGGATTTCTTATCGCATTAACACCATATCCCAACGTGCATTGCGGCTAAACAATCAAATCACCAAGCTTAAACCATAGCTGATCTTGGGTAATCAGTTCAGTGGCTGTGTAACTTTTTCCAGTTATTTTATTTTGAAATTCAGTTCCTGACGGTTAAAAAAAGCCAGAGATTATAGAATTAAACAAATAAATAAATAACAAATAAAAGTTATTGTTGAGTAAATAACAGAGTGTTATTTAGAAAAGAATAACAAATTAGAAGGAAAAAATACAGATTTCAGTATTCTGAGGCTCTGAGCCCCATTTATTTTCCTCGCGGACGGCAAAAAAAGTCCGACATTATACGATTTAAAATAAAAACAATAATCGTGGCTTGATATTGAGTAAGAACAATAAAAATCATAAAATCGTTCTGTGTGACACGAACACGAATCAATAGATTAAATGTTGTGACTATAACACGAAATGCTGTGAGACTGGGTTGGAGGGCACCTGTGTGTACTTGAAAAACCACCACAAATTTGAAACACTCACTGCATAGTTGTTTACAGTGCACAACATGTGTAGACTTCTAACGAAAGTATCCGAGGTGAGACACCAATGGACTTTGATGCCTGCTGACTCTGGTACTTAAGTCAGGTCATTTGTAAGCACAGCACAAACATTACAATCGGAGTGTCATTTATAGTGGTCGGCTTCTAAGTATCAGTATGTGTTATAATAAATGAACTGACAAAGAAATTCATGCAAGGCAAATAGTTCCACTTGCTATGTGCATATATAAGGTTGACAATACCAATGTGTTCTTAAATGTTGCATCTTGCCTTCATTGATCCTGCTGCTGTCTGCACATTGTGAGTTACTCAAACACAAGGACATGTTGTCCTCCTCTCAGAGATACATAATCCATGAGGCTAACTATGAATGCTTACAGAAAGTGTGTGTTGGCCCCATATAGTCACTTTGCTCAATTTGTTTTTATTTCAGTGCCACATATGTTTCACTCTGCTTCTTGTAAATTACCCGCCACCCACTATACAAAAATGAAGGACAGGGAGAGGCGACAGCGAAAAATTACACATTACAAGACAACTTTAATGCCACGTTAATGTGGGCATGTTTATCGTCTGTATACCGTTAACATGCTATTTGGTTAAAAACAGTAACTTTATAAAAAAATCGGCCAATCAAAAGTAAATAAATGAAATGAAATGCCTTGTTCGAGGTTCCTATAGAGAACAAATAATAATGTGTTATTCAACAGCAGAATTTGATATTTTTATACTCAAGAAAGTCTCTTTTTACTGACAGATGAATGATTTTATTTTTCTTACCAGTTAACATCTATGAAGGCCATGTGATGTTAACATTCAGAATAATTACCAGTGCAATTAAACACACTTCGGAGTGTGTTTTGAAGAATGCAGTGCACCACTCGGGAGTTATTATCGGCAAGACTTGCAGAGCAGACAGAAAGACAGCGAAGGGAGCTCCTCCCCCGCTAGTCGTGGTGTCTAGACGCTAATCGAACAGATCAAACAGATGTAACACTTAGCTGGTGCAGATCAAAAACCTACCAGCCCATATTTGGCATTGAAAGGATCGCGGAATTAATTTGGAACCCTGTTTGAACAAGCGCAGAAACAAGGAGCTGATTATAGTTTAAAGGTCCCTCATTATCTACTGTTTTTCATCAATATATTATAGGTCTCAGATATATAAAACATGTCTCTGAAATATTTGGCTGAAACACCAAACGATCATCGTAGCATCCCATAATCCCCTCTGTTTCCCTGTTTCAAAAGTGCTGATAATCTGTCTTTTACTTTAGATGTATTTTGGTTAGTTATTGTCTAAAGCAGGGGTTCCCAACCTTTATTGTGCCAAGGACCGGCAGATACATAAAAAGAAAATCGCGGACCGGTTGTCAATTTTAATATTTACTCACCAGCAGGTAGCAACAGAGACTAATTGTATGTAACAGCCTGAACAAATACAATATGCATCCAACACATATTCATATTTAAAAACAAAAACAAAAATGTTGTTTTTCGGAAAACCGACGTTATTCAGTTTTTAAACCAAAACGGGAAAACAGTGAGTGTGTGTGTGTGTGTGTGTGTGTGTGTGTGTGTGTGTGTGTGTGTGTGTGTGTGTGTGTGTGTGTGTGTGTGTGTGTGTGTGTGTGTGTGTGTGTGGTTAACACGTAGCAGCCTGCAGTCACTCTTAAGCTGTTCTGATGAAGGTAAACACAGCGAAGGCGGTGCGTAAAAAGGCACATCTTTACCCGCTGGTGCTGCACTTCTCAGAGGCGGAGTCACAGGTCCCGCTGCCTCCTGATGCTGCAGCCATGTCATGAAGTGAAGGAGGTTTTACTTCTATAAAACAGCTGCGGGCAGCAGATGCTGTGAGGGTCCCTGACATGAATTCATAGATCAAGGCAGACTAGTTTACAGACTCTCCTGTTTTGCCAATCCGGTGCTTAAACACATAGCTCTACACCCCTGGCCGACATGTCCTTAAAATGAAGTCTGAGTGTATAATATATCTCAAATAATGTATGCACTGCTATTTCCCCACATAAATACAACGGTCTGCAATGAAACTTGGCGCACCGGTAACTTTCTTGTGCGCACGAGAGGCTGAGCCGCCGAATCCCATAAACATCATAAAAAACATTTTCAACTGTTTTCTGGTGAAACTTTAACTATGGCTACTGGATGAAATAATATGACTGGTATAGGTGCGACAATTATATTAATATTACGATAAACTCACAGCTATTTGAGTGGCTTGAATCTCAGAATCTCTCTCTCTCTCTTTACACAGAGGTCCCCTCTGTGTAAAGAGATGTTTATGTATAAAATACATGAAAAAGTGATGTTTGCATAATAGGTGACCTTTAATACAAACATGTGAAGAGTAAAAAAGAAAATGAAATCAAACGGTGTTAAGGGAAAGCAGTGATTACTTACCTTTTGTTTGTTTCGGTCTATTCAGTGAATTGCTTTGTAAACAACGAGTGATGAATTGTTATAATGCCAATGTATTTGCACTGTTCATTTGAGGTGTGTGTGTGTGTGTGTGTGTGTGTGTGTGTGTGTGTGTGTGTGTGTGTGTGTCCGTCCGTCCGTCCATGCAAGGTGTGTGTGTGTTTTGATCGGGCCCTGTGGCTTTGACACCAATCAAGATGTCTGACCAGCCTGAGCCTTTCATCAACCTGTACTGCTCCTGCAATCAACAGGCAAATCAGACATAAATGTAAAAAGGGAAATGACCAATCACTTTATGTGTGTGTGGACTGTGCCACTGGCTGGAGAACATCAACAAAACAACGTTTGTGCTTTCTTTCAATCATGCAACCTTCCCTTCACACCAAATGTGTGAAGGGAATATATATAATATATAAAATAATGTCGGTCCTGTTAGGCTTTCATTACAGTTGGTAAGTGGAAGCTAACATGCTTAGCTTGCTAATGTTATAATGCTATGTGTACTGTTACAGCGAAGCTTAGTCTTGTGTGCATTTTTGGGGGTATTTTGTATGTTCTTATTGTGCCTGGTCCTGGTCCCTTTAAGAGTCAGGATGACATCATCAGATGGGTGTGTCAGGTGATCATTAGATAAGAAATAAGCAAAGCATGGCTCTGTGAGCAGTGTGTTATTGTTTCTAAAGAAATCCAGCAACATCTGCATACTTCATGCCTTTGACTGCATCGTAGGCACGTATTGTTTATGTTTAAATGGTATTGTTTCTGTAACATATACAGATGGTTATTTTTGGAAAATATTGTAGTCTGTCGTGTTTATGCTGGAGGTCTTCTCAGTTGTTTCAATATTGTACAAGGTTAATGCAAGGAAAGTTAATTGAATAAATATACAAATGGTGGATTAAATGTTTCAATTTTGATGCCATGTATAACTGCTTGAGTTCTATAATTACAATAAATACATTACAAAGCTGAGAGTTAATATAAGGAGGCAATTCAATTCATGTTAAAGCTGTGTTGATTTATATACATTGAGCACATTTGTGCATGTAAAAATGATCAAATAATTGATTATATTTTGTCTTGTGTATTTTAGTTTCGTACCATCCTTATACCAATAAACCTGGTGGGCACATCTTCAGAGTCTTGGTGTACGGTGGGAGTTTATCTGGCTGTTTATATAATCTATATATACCGGGGACAGTCATTATGTTTATAGTTTTGACACTATGTACTGAAAAGTTAGCCAGTATTGAACCATTGTCTTAAACCTGCATTCTCTCTTATAGCCAGCAGGGGAAAACGTCAATGGTTACAAGAAGTCTGGTTTTGTCGAAGTATAGGAAATAATGAACCGACTGCCTCAGTAATCATTGTAAACATGAGTTTATGGTCTCAATGGCTAGTTTCAGGTATCGTTCAATAACAGCGTGTCTTACATTTTGTATAGTGATCCTATTTAAATAAAAATAGACAATAAGGACCTCGTGACTGACATGTCACTGCAACAGCCTTGTCCAGTCTCCGTGTTTTTAAAACTTCATTTTTATTTGTTTTGTGGAAACAACAGTCCTGTCATGAGTGAACTGAGCAATAGTTGTTCACATCTTGATGTATTTCAATAAAGCCAGTATTGACATTTTTTGTTTTCTAAAAGGACTAACACTTTCTGTACAGGTTTATGTTATTAGACATTTCCACATTTCCACCCATTTCTTAGTCAGTGATACATTTAATTGAAGCCTAAATTGTTACGCCATCCTAATTTTTTTAACTTCTACAAAGCATGCATGCGATTTTAATAGAAACATCCCAGTATCCCAGCATGCAAGATTCAAGAAGTGAAAGGCACATGTTTGGGAATTATTGGTAATTAAATGTTTCTCTATAATCTATGTGGAGTTTTTTTTGTTGCATGTATTGTTGATTTATCTCTCTTTGTAGTCATCTGATCGATGTGTACACATGCATTTGTGTCACTCGAAACAGGCTCTTTCTAACCTGCAATTTCAACAGCTTAAAAAACATAATAAAATAGTTATCTTATTAATAATACATACACTCAATCCATAGCAATCAGTATTGTCTCTAACCAAACCATTCGTGTGTTTGGGGATATGTCTGTTAGCAGGCCTTTAAAGGATCCCATTACTAGGCGTCTGAAACATGTCCACTATTAGGAACTTAGAAGGTTTTACCCCCCCACATCTCCACATCCACTCCTCCACATCTGTTGAGAAGAAGTTTGGGCTGATGCTGGAATTTCACTCAGTCTGATAAAATAAACCAGATGGGCCTCCGATGCTGGATAAATAATCTCAACGGTTTGGCTTGGGGGGGAACCAGCGCTCTCCATCTCAATGATGCAATTGATTGTTACTTTTCCCCGCTGATTAAAAGAAGGTTAAAATATACTGGGGTTATTACATTCGACCGGAAAAATACCTCTAATCCCTGGAAAATAATCAGCATAACGATTTAGATTGGCAAAGAGCCACACAAATAGGAAGAGTTGAGGGGCACCGCACGTCTTGGTGTGGAAAAACACTGGCCCTGAGGGAGGCTGAAATCTGAAGAAAAAGCTGGCGAATAATAGTTCTATATGTAAATGCTATTATGTAGACATTTAATGAAGTGTAATTCAGAAGCAAACGTCTGTTCTCCCTGTTACTCTTTTTGTGAAAATTAATGAACTCATCAACGTCTCATAGAAGTCAACATTTACCAGTTTTACATTTCCTGAGGGAGCAAATCATAATTAACATTTTGCACTCAAACTGAAACTCATTTGAAGCTGTGAGAGGACCTGGAAATTGAACAAAACTTAAATAGTATGTATAATATAATGTCTAAACAGCAGTTATAAGAATGAAACAGCAACTCCATAATTCTGCAGGCTGCTTTTCTTTTTTTTTCTTTTTTACCAAATAAAGCATGAACAGCTTTATCATAAGCAATTTTAAAGAGCATTATTATATTTTCCAAAAATAACATATAATGGCATCTGATATAAATCAACAATACTAAAACAAGCATTGCATAAACTCGACTGTCGGGGCCCTGAGCCCCCTAAATACAAATAAAGTATATTTTAAGCCATTTTAAAACAGTAACATTTAAAATAAGTAATATTAAAGGGCATTATTATTATTATTATTATTATTATTATTACAACCGAATGCGCTTACACACCCCCTCTAGCCAGGCCAACCAAAGACACTGGCATAACCCCATCCGTCTTATGGGAAATTTTCACTCCATAAAAACTGCCAGCCGGCATTTTAAAATAGTAACATTTAAAAGCAGTAACATTGAAAGGACAGTATTGTTATTATTATTACAACCAAAAGCATTTGCACACCCCCTGTAGCCGCCCAACTAAAGGCACTGCATATACCCCCTGTAGCCGGCCCAACTAAAGGCACTGGAATATACCCCCTGTAGCCGGCCCAACCAAAGGCACTGGCATATATGCCCTGTAGCCGGCTCAAGCAAAGGCACTGGCATATACCCCCTGTAGCCGGCCCAACCAAAGGCACTGGCATATACCCCCTGTAGCCGGCCAAACCAAAGGCACTGGCATATACCCCCTGTAGCCGGCCCAACCAAAGGCACTGGCATATACCCCCCTGGAGCCGGCTCAACTGGGGGCAATAACAAGTGGTTGATGACCACGCTGCAAATCTTCTTAGAGGGTGATATCAAAGAGAACTCCATCCTTCTTTTTCTATGACCAGCAGAAGGGTGGATGTGTGCGCTAGTCTCTTGCTTTGCTTCTGTGTCCTCGATTGAGGATGAGGAGCTTGAGTCTTGTTCGTCATTGTATATTGGTTGCTCCTCATCATCAACAGCAGCCCGCTTCAGGGCGGTCATTCTTAATTGTCGAGTTTTAAATCCTGCCTTTTTGTCTGGCAGAGCCTAATAAAAATAATCGTGGCACACGGATTTTTCCATTCTCTCTCTGTTTTTTTTTGGTGAGATATTTCTTTGCTTGGGAGGAGACACTGCTCCGGATCCTGCCGAAGTTGATCCGCCCGTCAACTCCAGCATGTTTCCAGGCCTCATGCAAATAGGACAGAGGGTTGGCAAGCTGCTTTCTATCTAATGTATGAAAACATACTGACAGTCTCCACCACCTCTCCAGCAAGAGGCGCTGTCGAGTTTTGTGAGTCACCCATACTCAACGTCGTCCAAGGCCGCTTGGCCGTGAGATCTGCAATTTTGTGTTTATCGACAAGAATATGGAATTTCTTTCCCCCTTTCCAAGAACTTGCATCTCAAACATTGTCATTCTTCATGTTGGTCATGACGACCGATCTGTGTCCTGATAAGATGTTAAGGGAAACCATAATGTACCCCAGGAGCAGCATGTGATCAGCCTGCTGTTCAGGGTTCTCTGCACAAACTGTGCTGTTGTATTTGTTGTAAATTGTCCTTATTGCAAAGTATTTTTACTGTATGTACAGCACTTTGGCTCGACCAAAAATCGTTTTAGAAAATGTGCTATATAAAAAAAACTTGATTTGATTCTTCAGAACAAACATGTCCGGGATGGCACTTTTTTTCTTCTGGCGGTGAACAGTGACTTCCTTTGTTATGTCGGCCTGTAGCCTTTTGGTTTCATAGATGATTTCTGAAGTTTCCCTTGGACGAAGCTTGCTTTTCTTTTCAAAACAGTTGGTTATGTGCTTGATGAAATGCACAACATTGTTCATCATGTTTTTCATGCTTGTTTACACATAGCCTTTGATTTCCAGGTAATTTGGCCACAAGCGCAACTCCTCCTCAGGTTGAGGAAGCAGAGTTCACCAGCAGCCTCATTGCAACCAGTCTGCATGTAGTTTCAGAAACGCGCATCATGGCTCCGTGCCTGGCTTGCATTGTCCTTGTCTTTTCGACTGGACCCAGTCCAAACTTTTCGAAATCCTCAATAAATCTTTCATACGTTAATGTGCAGTGGCCACCCTTCTGAGCAGACCCACTTGGTGTAAATGATGGTCTCTTCTTTGGCGAGTATGTCTTTAGGTCCACCGGAAAAAAATGTTTCTTGCATTTTCCGGTTCATCCTTTTCTCAAGCCCTTCAATTTCTTTGGTGACTTTCTCTTCCAGCTCTGCAAATATTGCACTGGAGGCTTCACCTTCAAGAAGATACCCTTTTGAAAGAGTGGATAGAAGTGGACCAGGAACCTGAGGGCTACTGGAGGCCAGATTGCGGCTCAGCCAGGGCCCGACTGGCCATCGGGATTACCGGGAGTTTTGCAGGTGGGCCTAAATCCTGTGTGGGGTGTTCCACCCACTCCCTTTTTTTTTGTTGCTTACCTAAATCCTACCGGCCCACATTTGTAAGTGTTCCGGCCACTGGAGGGGTGTGGCCCACCCCCCACTGGGCTGGGCCGTTTTGATAAGCTACCTGTGTTCTATCTATCAGATAGTTTCACTTTCACACATCAGGCCTGTAGCAGCTGTCACTGCGCAGTGAACGATCAGTAGTGAGTGACTGAGAGACCTAGCTGGCAGTCACTTACAGATAAACAAGCTCCAAAGCGTAAAAGCGTTTTTGTATAGTTTGTGTATACAGTATTGCAGCGAGCCCTGGGTTCAGAGAGAGGGGCTTGCATAGGGGTGGCAGGGAAACGGGGTTCAGGGGGAGTGGCTGTACCCGTAGGATAGAAAAGGGGGAAGTGATGTCTGACTCAGAGGTCGCGCGCCTGTTACTGAGTTTAGGCTAGTTAACTAGCAGGTGTATTGTTTTGGGTGAAGTCACTTTTGCCTCCACTTGCTGTTCAGATAAATGTTGAAAGAACGTTGCATTTAACTTCAACATTTAAAAAAAAATTTCCCGGAGGAGCATGCCCCCAGACCCCCCTAGAGGAGGTGAGGTCCACCACCTGCCCACACCCCCTGTTAAATTGTCTCACTCACATTGAGGATGCTTCCTACGCCCATGTCATTTACATTTGTGCAAAGTAACAAAAACTGCCAAAACTATTCCCATCATCAAGTGATCTCGGTTGCCAAATCAGAATGAGGGTTTAACTTTGTTGAAACGGCATTCCATTCCCTCATCAGTCATTGATAGTGGATAGTAAATGTTGCCAAAGTCATTGTCCTGCATGAAACGTGGTGCAGTTTTTCTGGATTTTCCCCATTTCTAGTAGTTTTAGATGGAACCCACAAAAAGTTATTAGAGCAATGTGTACAAATCAATAAAGAGGCACACATTTGTACATACAAACAAATATATTTTTTGGATCTAGTAAAGTTCACAGCAGTGCCAGAGTCTACTTTCATCTTCCCCAAAGTGAGATGAAGAGATGAGAAAGGGCGAGAGATGAAACGAGCTGCTGAGCTGAGTTGGACTGAAAAGGCACTTACTGTAAGTGGTATTCATCCTCGAAGTTGGTCTGTTTGGGGGAAAGAAAGTTGCACTTCATTCTTCTGTGTGTTCATGTTGCTCCATCCCTCTGTAGGGCTTCCACCGAGCCAACACGGCAGGGCGTTACAGGGAGAGCAGCGGTGAGGACGAAGACATACAGATCTCCACATAACACTGCTCCATCTTCATTTATATAATACTTTCCTTTTCAGAAAAGCAGGTTGCTGGTTTAATCTTACCATATATTTGTCCTCCTGAGTCTTTTGTTTTATGCTGTTTTATTTTATTGTATAATGTTTTGTAATTCTATTTGAATGTATTTGACATTCCATTTTGTCTTTCCTTATTTTCTTATAATTCAATTTATCTTTCAGCACAGTCATTCATGTTTTTTAATCTGTAAAGCCCACTTAGACAACACATTTTGTGATATTGTGCTCTTTAAATAAACTTTAATTTGCTTGTTTGATTTAATTTAACAGTTGTTGGAACAATATTGCAGATGACAACTGGGACTAAAATTCAGCCCTGGAAACTGACCCATCCGGCCACATGAAATGTCAAATGTTAGAAATCTGCTGTATATTTTAAGTTTTACTTCCGATTCACTCCTTTTTTCCTCTCTGTACACAGCTCCACTTTGGGCATTGGCCTGTCATCAGATTTCATTTTTAGTTGTTGCTGTAAAATTATTTTTGATGAAATACTCCAAATCTCCACCCTCCATAATTGCACTTGCTTCAGTTGCTTGCTACTTTTTAAGGGTGGTGATGACAGTTACAGTACGAACTGAAGTTGATGTGATTTGATTGGATTGTGAGGCATGACGTGAGCCTCATCTGATTGGTCAATCTCTCAATTTTTTTTCCACCAAGGGAAGCCAATTTCTCGTCTCGCAACAGAGAGTGCAATCTACTGTTTCACCATAACATCTAGAGGGGCGCTGTTTCAGTCTTTGTAAAATACTCAATGAGAATGGGGGAGAGAATAATTACCGGAACAAAACAAGGTGTTTTTATTTATTTATTAAAATTATAACTACAATCCAAAAAAACAGGGGAAGCCTGGCTTCCCTTGGCCTCCAGGAGAAAACGCCACGCCACGAGTTCAAGTGATAATTCTCACCCACATCTTGCTCTTGCCCTGCACTTGTATGTGCGAGTTGAGCTGGCCGGCCGTTCTGTGGTTCTCCAGGTTCTACAGATGGCCAGTCCACCCCTGGATGAGAAACAGTAACATACTTACCTTATCGTAGCTTTCTGCCATTTGTTATTTGTCCAAATAGCTCCTTTCTCTGATTACCATATGCTGCCTCAAGAAAAAGGGCGTTTCTCTTTTCTGAGCGAACCGCCATTTTTGTGAGTGCTCTGAGCTCTTCAGGTTGACAAATATTTGAACAGTTCAGAGAAGATGAGGTGATGTCACTGTTGAAAGTGGAGGAGAAGCTTGTTTCTGGCCATGATCAAGAACTCATATGTTTGAGCGTACACAGATCGTCCTCATCACGATATGACCGTCAGACTGAGCGACGACACTAATTCATACAAAGTGTTAGAGCAACTCCGGTTGGTGTTAGTGGTGAAAAAAAAGGTAGACAAAATAGATAAAAAGCAAAGGGCCGAAGCTAGTCTGGTTTACACTATATACCAGGGGTTTTCAAAGTGTGGGAAGGTGAGCCTCCCCTCAGAGAACATAAGAACAGCTGCCCCCCCTTCAATTAGTATTGCTATTGTTATTATTATTATTATTGTTGTTGTTGTTGCTATAATGCAGGGGTATTCAATTGCATTTCAAAGAGGTCCAGTAAGAGAACACGTCATTAAATGCTCTGTTTTCGCTCAAATCTACAGGCACTTTTTGGGGAATTGCATCGTGTGGCTTCAGTCATTTCAGAATGGTGAACATGTTTGTGGAGCACAAGGCCAAAGCCATCATAAACACATGTGGACTCGATAATAGATGCTCCAAACAGGCAACTGGCTCAGGGACAGTGTACTCTCAGCCTCTCTACTCTACTGTGTGTGTGTGTGTGTGTGTGTGTGTGTGTGTGTGTGTGTGTGTGTGTGTGTGTGTGTGTGTGTGTGTGTGAGAGTGAGTGAGTGAGTGAGTGAGTGAGTGAGTGAGTGAGTGAGTGAGTGAGTGAGTGAGAGAGAGAGAGAGAGAGTGAGAGAGAGAGAGAGAGAGAGAGAGAGAGAGAGAGAGAGAGTAGAGAGAGAGAGAGAGAGAGAGAGAGAGAGAGAGAGAGAGAGAGAGAGAGAGAGAGAGAGAGAGAGAGAGAGAGAGAGAGAGAGAGAGAGAGAGAGGAGAGAGAGAGAGAGAGAGAGAGAGAGAGTTGTGTTGTGTTTCTGCCCCTGCCATTCCCGCACAAGGTTGCAACATGGTTGATACATTCGAGCACCGACACCAGTCTGCTCTCACATTCCTGCATTATGTTTTGCGGGAACCAATCTTTATTTTGTTCACACTCTGTCCAAGCTGCACATTTGGGGCGGGACACGATAAATAAAGCTTTGCCAGTTCGGGTCCTTATCACAACTGGTCAAGATGGCCAAACGATTCTCTGCTCAGAAGGCCTTGCAAATGATTCTGGAAGAGAGAAAACCATTTGATGATGATGAAGAGGAAGAGGCTTCAGAATGTGAGGATCACGTTTCTGAGAATTCTGACAGGAGTCTGACAGTGACTTTGAAGAAGAGGAGGAGACTGAGCATCAGCTAGTTGCAAAGAAAGACGAGCCACAGGACCAGCCGGTCAGTGGGCACAAAAACAAGTAGCACTTTAATTCATTAATGTGAAGTGTAAAAGGGCAAATATTAAACATATATGCTGTGTATATGTCTTGCAATTGAGATGAAGTAAACATCTGTTGAGTATTTGAACATAAAATAGTTTGATTGTGGTGAAGCTCAAAAAGGCAGCCACGAATCAGACCCACGAACACTGGCTGAAAGACGAACACAAGCGTTAAAGAGTGGTGATGACAGATTTGGTTTATTTTGAAGTTAGCATCGCAACGGCTCCCCCGACAAAAGTGGGATTCCGGTATATTGCAGACAATAAGCTCTCTGTCAAACTCCCCATTATGATACTTATCACATTTTGTTCAGCAGGATAATCTCCGCATTATAACATCAATTAACGATGTGTAACGCCTACATGCATTCACAAGGAGTAAGAAGCTAACGCTAGGTCACATGACTTCATGTCACCACCGTTAAGCTAAAGGCGGCTGATGATGGCCGTGATGGCGGTAAGTCGTCTTATTTAGACACTTTGTTAGCAACAGCTGTTTTTCTATGACTTAAGCTTCAGACATTCAACAACAAAACGTGAACATCTCAGCTTTGTATAATTACATACAAGTCTTCCTTATTTTCATCATCTCCATTACCGTTTTAATTTGATCAAATCTATCATGCACTTTAAAAAGCCTTCCACTGGTATACTGTTAATAGTTGTTTGCTAAATAAACAAATTATACTTGTTGTTGTTTATTCAGCTCATGCTGAATTAAGTGTCAGGATTTCCAAAACTCATTATTTTTTAGAAATTAAATTGTGTTGAATTAGGAAACTTGACAACACTCCTTGAGAGTGCTTTTATCAAACGTCAACAGAGGCAGTTTGAAAGGAATTAGTTTATTTGACAGAACATTTTTATTTGTTATTGAGCTTAACTTTTGTAAACAAAACGTACCTAGAGGGCTGACAATTTAAACAGTTAACCAATCAGTTCAAGCATACTAATATTAGTAAAAAGCAGCCGCTCCAAAGCAAAATCGCTATTAAGGGACTGTGAAGAAAAATAATATGTTACTGTACTATTACAACACTGCAGACATGAGTGTGTTTTGAATATATATGATCAGATGTTTCACATGATGTATTTTAGTGAGAGGAAAGCAGAAATGTTGGATGTCAAAAAAGTTGTGAAAGAGAAATAAAGAATCCTGAAATAACTGCAGCTGTTTCCTTACATTGGTGTTCAGAAACCAGGCTGCATTAAGTATGTGCATGCACTAAGTAAATATGTGAATACATAAAATAAAGAGTTTGTGTTAGAGAGAAATTGGGACAGTTTTGAAATGAAATTAAAGCACGTAGTGACTCTTATGATTGTTAATGTTGGTTATTATCGATTTACCTCCAGTATTTGTGTTACACTGTTCAGTCATAGATCAGATTAACCTAAATGGAACGTTGGGTCCCTCAACTTTGTGCTTTCATAGACGTTAGATGTTTCTGGCTTGTTGTGGTTTGTGTGTGTATTAACACCCTCTAAATTCCCACAGACCAAACCACAGCACTCCAGCTCTACGAACATTCATTGTTTTTCCATCACAATAGTCCCCCCCCCCACACACACAGACTGTCCCTGCTGCATTTTGTCATCATGCCAATATATGATCCAGTTACTTTCTATATGTGGCCGTGCAGGCTGTGAAAAGGTAATAAAGACTTTGTAATGTTAAAATGAATTAGTCGAGGCTATCTGCATCACTTACAAATTAAACTGGCCATGTAAAGTGTGTGTGTGTGCCGATCTGCAATCTGCCACCTCATTCTGTTTTGAGCTGTCAGTGACACTGACAGTGATTTCAGTTGGGACAGAGTACAGATAGTCCATCTGTGGTGTGTCTAATAAACCTACTTTGGAGGATACAAGTATCCCCTTGACACACTGTGCATTAGGGCTGCTCAATTAATCGTATTGTAATCGTGATTACGATTATGTCTTGCAACGATTACGAAAACAACGTAATTGAAATAAAACGATTATTTTGTATTATTATTATTACTGTTGTTAATATTTTTTTTTGGTTTTTCAGTTGAATGATACTTATGTTCAGGGTAATCAACTGTTAAAAACATACTGTTCACATGTTTTTCTCCAATAAATAGATGTTTTCAAAGTCAATGGATAATCGTTTTTAATAATCGTGATATCAATTATTAACCCAAATAATCGAGATTATGATTTTTGCCATAATCGAGCAGCCCTAGTCTTCATTACAGGTGGCAATATTGTCGCCTGCCTGCACTCATCTCTGAAACCAGACCATGTAAACAGGCTGGTGTTTCAAGCAACAAATCTTTAAGAGATGACATGAGCAGCCCTACCAGCATTTGCCATGGTGGCCAACACAGTTTTATTTGGTCTTAAATTGTAGTTCAACATTTATTTCCTGTTACTTCTGGACCATGACGGTGGGCCAGCCTTTAATGTTTAACTGAGTGGAATATGTTGAATATGTTTTACCAACATGTTGGCTATATGTTAAGGAGTTTTCAGGTTGTGACAGTGCACTGCAACATGTTTGTTGATCTTGTTTATTGGTAATTATTATTTTGATATTATTTATTTAAATGTAGATATGAATGTATAATTTATTTTATTTTATTTTGTATTGGTTTTTCAGTTGATTACACTGAACGTATAATTCAACAGTTAAAAGTTTCTTTTAAAGTACAACAAATGGATGTTTTCAAAGTCAATGAATAATCGCATTTAATAATCGCAATTACAATTATTGACCCAAATAATCGAGATTATGATTTTTGCCATAATTGAGCAGCCCTACTGTGCATGTACAAATGTGTGTGTGCGTGGGGATGAACCTGTGGATATGTAATGTGTGTGTTCCAGGCTGTGCATATTTGTCTTCACGCGTAACCTGTTTTTCAATCCGTTTATTTTTTTCTGTCATCCTTTTTTTTTCCTCTACCCAAATATGCATACGCACACTTTACTGTGTTGCTGAATAAGCGCTGGGGACAGAGTGGCACATCTGGCTAACAAGCTCTGACCTCGGACACAGCCTCAGTGTGTGCCGTGGGTACAGACCTCCCAGATGGACCTCGGTGCCGCAGAGTGATGCATCATCTCTGTCCTGGTTTCATCCTCTTGTTCAGCTCTTTTCATGGCCCAGAAAAGGTTCAGGACCAGAGGTACCATCGTGTTCCTATATTTAAAAAATCTGCCTGTTGTTTCCTTCACTGGATCGTTGTCTCTGTATTCATGATTTTTTTATTCTCTACATGTGTTTGTTCAAAAATAATCATGTCATTTTACCCATCATCCACTTCTCGAACATATATTTTCTGCATCCACTGAGCACAATATGTATGCATTGTATGCCTTACAAAACATACATATATATAGTGGGGCAAAAAAGTATTTAGTCAGCCACCAATTGTGCAAGTTCTCCCACTTAAAAAGATGAGAGGCCTGTAATCTTCATCCTAGGTATACCTCAACTATGAGAGACAGAATGAGAAAAAAAATCCAGAAAATCACTGTCTGATTTTTAAAGAATTTATTTGCAAATTATGGTGGAAAATAAGTGTTTGGTCAATAACAAAAGTTAATCTCAATACTTTGTTATATACCCTTTGTTGGCAATGACAGAGGTCAAACGTTTTCTGTAAGTCTTCACAAGTGGCTAGGCCACTCCAGGACCTTGAAATGCTTCTTACGAAGCCACTCCTTCGTTGCCCGGGCGGTATGTTTGGGATAATTGTCATGCTTAAAGACCCAGCCACGTTTCATCTTCAATGCCCTTGCTGATGGAAGGAGGTTGTCACTCAAAATCACACGATACATGGCCCCATTCATTCGTTCCTTTACACGGATCAGTCGTCCTGGTCCCTTTGCAGAAAACACAGCCCCAAAGCATGATGGTTTCCACCCCCATGTTTCACAGTAGCTATGGTGTTCTTTGGATGCAACTCAGCATTCTTTCTCCTCCAAACACGTCTCGTTGAGTTTTTACCAAAAAGTTCTATTTTGGTTTCATCTGACCATATGACATTCTCCCAATCCTCTTCTGGATCATCTAAATGCCCTCTAGCAAACTTCAGACGGGCCTGGACATGTACTGGCTTAAGCAGGGGGCACTGCAGGATTTGAGTCCCTGGCGGCGTAGTGTGTTACTGATGGTAGCCTTTGTTACTTTGGTCCCAGCTCTCTTTTTTATAAGGTATATTTCACCCGAAAAAAAATTATTTAAGACTTGAACTCCCCTATCTCCTCTGAAGCTATGATGTGATGATACATGTTTAATAGCACTCATAAACACAGATCAAGCTTTCAAATGAGAGGAAATCATTACTCCTGATGATTTGTTGGTTATAATTACAAGGACAATCACATGTACTCATCGGAGTGGGTTTGCTCTCTAATAACCTGATAATATTTGAGTCCTGACTAATGAATACAGTGACATTACATTTTGCCAATTAGCTTTACATGCCTTTCTGTAGTTTCTGAAAATATAATATACTCAATACTTATTAGGTATATTTCACTCATGAAAACACTAAATCTAAACTCCACCTTACATTAAGTTTCCTTTTGGGATTGTCTGCTTTGACCTAATCTCTGCTCTCTAATTTTCAATTGTTTCTATCAGTGAACATGGACACACGTCTGCACCATGTCTTCTTGAAAGAATTCATGAAATGCACTCTTCAGTTAGCTAGATAGCTCATTATCAATGTCAAAATGGCTTAGTTTAGATTATAAATGTTGTCCTTTTACAGTGTATTAGCTAAACTTAATCTTGCACACGATTGTACATTGCTTTGTGCCCCCGCTGCCTCAGCCATTATTTACACATGCACTCGACTAAAAGAGCATTCCTGATGGATGTTAAATAAAAAACAAATACAATTAAGAAAGATAATTATCTAAAAATACAAAAAGGCATCACATTTTCATGTAATTATTATATTTTTACAATTCCTCTTTTCAGTTCTGATTTTCCCACCTAACAATTTCACTTACTTTAAATATATTTGCATTTTTGTGTACAAAATACACAGGAATGGTATTACTTAGTGAAGGTGTTGGTAAAGAAAAGAAAAATAACTTTTTATACTAGCTAGTTGGGGTGTAACGGTTCACAGAAGTCACGGTTCGGTTCGTACCTCGGTTTGGGGGTCACGGTTCGGTACGGTTCGGTACAACAAGAAAAAGCAAAAAAAAAGTCCCAAATGCATAATTCCAGGTTTGTTGTTATTTACTTTTGAACAGTAGTGTAAGTTTCAGTTTAAAAATAAGGAACTCTGACATTTTGAATAATTAACTGTATTAAACAGTTAACCCTTAAAGACCGAGCGAGCCGCCCGCGGCTTCAAAGGGGTAGCGTTCTAAAATGCTTAATAACTTTTTAACCGCTAATCCTATCCATCTGATTTAAAAAGTGAGGTAAAGCGACGTGATCTGGGCAACGTCATCACATTGTAGAGCCTTGATTCGTCAGGGAGACCCACGCGGCCCCTCCGTCTGAGCCAAACAGCAAAGGTTTTAGACTAAGTCCCCTCCCCTACCATCCTCTCGACCAATCAAGATAGGTTGCTGTGTATGTTTTTGGTGGCGGGAGATAAACAAACAGAGACGAGAGAGTAATACAAAAGAAGAGTAATTTTGCCAGCGTAAGAGAAATAAATACAACACGAGATATCTAGATACAGTCACACACATACACATACATACATATACACACACCCCAAGACAAATTCAAACCAACATGTCAAAACGGCGTTACACTACGGAAGAAGCCTTTTTTGACAGAAGAAACATGATCAGTCATTTAAATATGGAAATACAATTCGTTTTAATTATTCCATATTATCCTAGGCATTTTTCAGTGAAAAACGCCTAGGATAATATGGAATAAATAGCTGTAACTTACTCAGGGAACATAATATGCAGATTACATTTCATTTGAAAGCCTAAAACATCTAAATGCAGCTTTGTAAATAATAAAAAAGAAAATTCCTATGTTCCTGTCGGAGTAAACAGTAAAAAAAAACACAACATTTGTACTGGCGTTTATGAAAAACTGGTAAATTCAGCCATTATCACACAAAGTTAAGGTAACATTTGGACTTTAAATTAACCAGACTTGAACTAGAGGTTCTCCTGAATCAAATGAGGGAAGGCACTTGATGCTGACTGCTAGAAAAGGTTAGAACAGGTTAGGAGAAACAAATAAATACAGGAGAGTCAGGCAGGCGAAAATTCCGTCTAGGTCTTTAAGGGTTAAAAACAAACCACAAACAAACCACACACTCAGATGGCCATATTATCGATAATGGCTGATGTCAAACAAAAAGGTTTCATCAAGCTGTAAAACTAAAAAGACTGTCTAACATCATAAATAATAAGAAAGTGTTTCAAGAGCGCAAAGTCGTTGAAAAACATTATGCCAAAAGCTTCCGTTATTTATTTTGGTTTCACGGCTTTCATGTCTATTGGCTTCTTAAAAACAGCGGGGATCAGCTGTTGAACTGCTGTTGTCTTTCGCCGGGCTCCGGTGATTGGCAAATCTGGCTGATGCCTTCTGATATGATATAGCATGTTTGGCGTGTGTTGCTATTAGCATACAGCACCGCTATCGAACAACGCCGACACACCGTCCTCGTCCGATCCACCACTCGCACACTTCATCGTTATTGTAGTCCACAGGAAATGTTCCCACACAGCTGATTTAAAAGAAGCAGGTGGTTCTAGCTTGTGTGTGTTATCTGAAATCACCATACTAACTTTTTTTCTT
Source organism: Champsocephalus esox (assembly GCA_036324585.1). NCBI lineage: Eukaryota > Metazoa > Chordata > Actinopteri > Perciformes > Channichthyidae > Champsocephalus > Champsocephalus esox. The sequence continues at coordinate 38,770,618 of CM070482.1, read as the reverse complement.
CTTGTATTTACTTCGTGTTGTTGTTGTTTCTTCTTGTTCTTCATTTGTTGTTTAAGGGGCGGCTGGCAAACAGCTTTTAGGCGCAATACCGCCCCCTGGATTATAAATAGTGTAGTGGATGCTGCCCTGAAGGACAGACTTTTTTCCCACTCGTAAAACAAAGGCGTATTCGCCGTGTGACTGCATGTGCCGAACCATGACGTCCGAACCGTGACGGTACGGGACGAATACGGATACCGTTACACCCCTACTAGCTAGTCAACTTCATCTTGGTCTAGTTGTGTATTGCATTCACAGGCAAGTTGGATGTCAATCATCTCATCTCTTTCTCAATGATAACAACATTTTTGTAATATGTGTATGCTTGGATTTGTCTTTAAGTGTGTACTGTATATATCTTCAGTTGAGTTGAAGGTATCCACCATCTGAAGTTCTCCTTTGCCAGCTCTCTCTCTGAGCAAACATGCTTTAAGGCAATTTCAGAAAATGTCAACAACACTCCTGCTGCCTCCCCTCTGCACTCGAGCAGGAGAGTGAGGGGTTGGGGATTGGAGGGGTGGGATGTCTTGAGAGAGCACAGAACCTGCTATAATGGACAAGCACTTGGCACATTCACCCCCAGAGAAGCTCCCATGTGCACAGCCCAATCACTGTCTGCTGAGGCGCTGCAGCCTGTTGGCTAAAACAACCAAACTCCCCCCTGCCCGCCTCTCCCACCGTGCTCTGCCTATAGGAACATGTTGCCAAGCCAAACACTGGCTGAGGAAAAACAAATACCCCGCCGTCAACCTCCCTCTCTCACAGGCTGAACGAGTCGGGGAATTTAAAATTGTGCACCTCCCACGCACCCGCCTCGGACAATTGTTCATGTCACTGTAGCGGGTTAAATACATCGTAAGCATATACATCTTGTGTGTAATATAAACACCCCCCAGGAGAGCTCCCGTTTAACCGCTCAACAAATGTCCCTGATCTGTTTAGGTTACAATTAGCTTAGCAGTAGCATGCCAGCCGTGTGCCGTAAGGAGCTGGGCTGCCTCGTGTAATACAATCAGAGGTGGGAAGTAACAAAGTACATTTACTCAAGTACTGTACCATTTTAAAACAAAAGTACAATTTTGAGATACTTGTACTTTACTTACTTACATAATTAAGTACAATCTGGAGGTCTTGTACTATGTCCATGTTATGCTACCTTGTACTTCTACCCCACTACATCTCAGAGGTAAGTGGTATACTTTTACTCCACTACATGTATTTAGTACCTTTAGTTACTTTACAGATGTCGATGAATGATGTGAAATCAGACTTTAGTTCCACCTGGAGTACATTCACCAGCTACCCTGCAGTCTACAAAGTACTTCAGACTAGCTGCACCTTCACCAGCTACCCTGCAGTCTACAAAGTACTTCAGACTAGCTGCACCTCCACCAGCTACCCTGCAGTCTACAAAGTACTTCAGACTAGCTGCACCTCCACCAGCTACCCTGCAGTCTACAAAGTACTTCAGACTAGCTGCACCTCCACCAGCTACCCTGCAGTCTACAAAGTACTTCAGACTAGCTGCACCTTCACCAGCTACCCTGCAGTCTACAAAGTACTTCAGACTAGCTGCACCTTCACCAGCTACCCTGCAGTCTACAAAGTACTTCAGACTAGCTGCACCTTCACCAGCTTTGAGAACACTTTCATGATCAATCATTATAAAACATATCATATATATTATTCTGAGATGGACCAATCTGCACAACGACTACTTTTACTTGTGGTGCTTTAGATATATTTAGATGCCAATACTTTTGTACTATTCCTCAAGTCATATTTTGAATGCAGGACTTTTACTTGAGTATTCCTACACTCTAGGACTTCTCCCACCTCTGAATAAAATAAATCATTTATTTCTGAGTTTATTTTCCACTTGTTCTCCATTGTCTTTTATGATAGCCCACGCTGAGCCCATGTGCTGTCTTTTTTGGCGGCTTCACAGAGAAAGGGATCAATGTGAGAGCCACTGGAGGGTGCATTAGAGGGTCCACACCAACTGGGTCCCTCTCTCTGTTCATACTGTATCAAAGGCATCTAATTAGGCGTATGGGTAGGAAAAGAACAATGATGTAAAGGCTGAAGGAGTCGCATCTGGAGTAGAGTCAGGGAGAAACAAGGAGAAGTGCTTTGCTGCTTCTTCCAGTCTGTGTACTTTATATGACATCAGAGGGATAATTTCATCTAATGTTGAGTAATACGGGTCTCATCACTGGAAATGGCGGATACATTATACAAAGATGAAATATACTGTACTTTCAAAAAAGAGGCAACCTTCATTTGACCCAGCAGGTTGCACGACAGGGATTTCAGGTTCATCATCACCTGAGCACATGTTTACTTTGTGACTAGAATTGAGTGGGGTTGTGGCAAACAAGAGTCATGAAACTGAACATCCTGGGAAAAACTGGACTTCCACTTATACCAACATAATATTCAACTCAAATTCAATGAGATAACAAAGCAGAAAATGGGGCGAAACCTGCGAGCTAGTTCAGGCAGTCAACTGGTCATATTGACGAGCACCGCGTCCCTCTTACAACCAACCAATCACATTCACCAGCACTTTAAATCTGTGGAGTGATGAGGCCCGAGTCTAGACGCCAAACTTAAACTATATGCTGCTTCTAATAAACATATAAAGAAACACGTGAGTTGTCTGACATACGAGGAATTTGCTTTGGTATATACAATATGCTCTGAATGTACGCTCACCACAACTGAGGCCTAACTCACACACTCTGGATCTGTCCACCAATCCAACATTTCTGGGTGGTAGTCACCACATGGACCCCATTACTCAGCTGTAGCATTCAATTTGTCTGTCTTTTCATACTCTGCAATTTGATAAATGCTCAATACAAATCACAACACCCCTTATTGTCGCCCTAACTATCCCCTAGAAAACAAAATTACTTAACTTGAAAAGTTAGAAAATCATTCAGCATACCACAATGGCTAGCTCTAAACATGACACATACAACAATCAGCTTAAAAAAATAGTCAACCTGAACAAGTATATAAAATATATTCAACAATTCTCAGATATATCGTGTTGCCGTTGAGCTAATGCCACACCACAACAACAACGAATGAGAATTCACAATACTACACCGATCCTCTGCAGGCGTGCCATACGACCTCAAGAGCCATTTGGAGACATATCCCCTGTTTTTGGAGGTGTTGGATTATTACATTGACTGAAATAACTTGCAAACAGAACCAATGCATGACCTTCTCTCGTCTTTGTAAGTGATTGTCCTTAAAATCGAAGCAAAACAAATGTTCAACCCGACAAGATAAATGTTTTTGATTCAATATACAACTAATACAATGTTGCTGTTGCTAAATAAAGTTGGGAACATCTTTTTTTAACATAAAGTGAAATGTAAAACAACTAGCAGAAGAGGCAAAGGCTTATACAAAAATGAATGTAGCCAGAACAAGCACAGCTCACTTTCAATGGTTTCTCACGAGCCATCACTCTCCACTTGGTGACCGTTGCTCTACACTTATTTCATGGCTCTGGCAGCAACACAAACACTCTTGTCATGTGCACTTTGATATACACCCCGATGCAAGATAAACGTTACTAATGATCCAAAGCGACTAACAGATTAATGTCGAAAGCAAACAGTGTCCTGTTGAAAATAAAAAAGGTCACCCATCTGGCCGGCGAGCATTATTTAGTCTCACTTACAACTCTTTTTTGGGAGGAGGCCATTTTAATGAATAAAATGGATGATCCAAAGTCTGCCGGTCACACCGATTCGGGCCTTAAAAACTCCGCCTGTGTTTGACTAAAGGGGCGAATGTCAGCACAGTCACTGAGGCAATAGTTAGCTAAATAAGCCTTGTCAGGTCTCGCTATCAAAGTCCAGGGAGATTTATACCCTGCCATTGTTGTTGTTTGAATGCCCCCAAAGAGCCCCCTTTAGGATGTTTGCAGTGTAAAGGTCCCTGCAGAGGGAACAGACCCAGCGGACAGCCGGCCTGTCAGAGCTGTGTTTGAGGAAGGCTTGAAATAGGTCTGTCTGTCAGCACAGAGCAAATGCTTTAATCTGTGAGAAAACAACACCTCCGACACCCCCCCCCCTGCTGCTCTATAGACTGCATGTTCACTTCACATCAAGTGCTGTTTGTCCTGCTATTAAGATAGATAGATGTGAAGATGTGTCGACCTTACACCACCTCGCCTGCCTGCAGTGGTCTAAGTAACTAAGTACATTTACTCAAGTGCTGTACTTAAGTACAGTCTGGAGGTACTATTTCAATTTGTTGCTACTTTGTACTACTACTCCACTACAATTCAGAGGTAAGTGGTGTACTTTTACTCCACTACATGTATTTAATACCTTTAGTTACTTTACAGATTTTGGACTCTTAAATCAGACTTTAGTTAAACCTGGAGTAAATTCACAAGCCACCTTTTTTTGCACAAAATGTACTCACGTATTGCAGCCTACTAACATTACCTCACAAGATATATTTCACTTTTAATTTCAAGCTACTGTACACCATTTTTGTATCTCTCTAATTTCTATCCATCTAGCTACCCTGCAGTATACAAAGTCATTCAAACTAGCTGCACCTTACCAGCTTTGATAACACGTAAATGCATCGGTACTTTTATTTGAGTAATATTTTGAATGCAGGACTTTTACTTGTGGCAGAGTGTTCCTACATTTCTGGTTATATTAATACTGTGAGCCATGCACAGCCCTCCACTTTAAAATATAATACACAGTACTTTGTCATATTATATACTGATTGCCCTAAGTTTTTTAGGTTATTTTGTATATTTGAATTAACTAATACTTGTCTTTATTCTTTTTTAATGCTAAATAGTTTCTTAAAAACACTTTCTTCTTATTATTGTTATCATTTTGACCAACTTATTTTCTTTGATTTATAAGTTTGCATGTTAGATTGTGTAATCTGGCAATAAACTTGATTCTGATTTTACTTGACCTAATGTTGCTCATGGATCATGTATTGAAACAAATTCATTCAACAGCTCATCATCAATCTTTATTGTTCTTTATTTAGCCCATGCATACACTATTTTTGGCATAGGCACATACACAAGCATGTTTCACAGTTTCTGAACTGAGGAGCTGAGCCGTTTTCATTAAGTTGCTGCAGTCAAGTCACCAAAAAGATAGAAATGATCACTGGATGCCATGGCAACCACACAGTGAGTTATGATGCCTGTGAACAATGGTGAAAGACACGGCAGAGGCAATTAGCATGAGGAATGTGAGCAGTTTCTTCAGCTGAGCTCGGAGAATTGTCTGGAATATTGTCAAAGAATGAGCTAATAAAAGTACAACATAAAACGTGAAATTGACAAGAATATGTGAATGATTCATGTAAGTAAATAATACTCGATGCAACATTATGAACAATACTCTGAGTTTTATGAGACACATAATATGGATGTAATTGATATTCCTGTGGTGCTGTAAACAGATTTGGAGGACAAAGTTAAATGTTTCTCCGGAGCGGTAGAAATCTCCCTTTTGTAGCAGTAACACTAGTTAAAAGTGTAAGTCAGAGGAGATAAAAGCTCAGCATATGATTATTAACTACATATTCCTCCTGGGACGTCCTCCTACTCTGAGAACACGTCTCTGAGAGATAACACATTTTTTCAAATAGGCAGTTAGTTTGCCTGAAAATTCTTGTGAAAGTTAAGTTAACTAAATTAGCAATAGTGGTAGCCTTCCATGTGATATGTTTGTTGTTTTCTGGTGGATGAAGTGATGACTTTGCTTTTGTTTTAGTCAATTCAAGTTAAGGAAAAAAGCATATTTCATAAACAATTACTCAACTGCAGGGACCAACATTGACCAAAGGGCACAGTGACGTTTTTTGGTATTCCTACAAATGACTACTTTGGTGACAAAGTGATATTCTAATGTATGTATTTAACCTTTGTGTTGTCTTCGTGTCAACTGTGTAACTTTTGTCCTACCAATTTGACTGTTTATAAAGCATAATCAAAATCAGTGTTACACTTTCTTAGCCAAATTAATTTCGACTTATTACCACAAGTGTTCCTTTAATTGGAATTTATGGTCAATAGAACTAATTTGAACAAAAATATATAAGTATATATAAAGTTACAAGACAGGAATGCTGACCGATTTTACAAAATTGTCACCGGAAGATGCTAAAAATGTGTATAAAACATCGCTAATTCAATGAAAGTAGTGATCATTAATATTTCTTGGAAAGAACGTAATAAGGAACAATTCATAAAAATAATAATACATTTGATTTTTGTAGCGCTTTTCCTAGTGCTCAAAGATGCATTCATGTATGGGTATGGGTATGGGTTTTCTTCGGAAGTTTTTCCTTGTACGATGTGAGGGTCTAAGGACAGAGGGTGTCGTATTGTCATACTGATATTCTGTACACACTGTGAAGACCACTGAGACAAATGTAACATTTGTGATATTGGGCTATATAAATAAACATTGATTGATTGATTGATTGGTTGATTGGTTGGGATGAAGGGATGAGGGATGTTGGGATGAAGGGATGAGGGATGAGGGATGAAGGGATGTAGGGATGAGCGATTTAGGGATGAGGGATGTAGGGATGTAGGGATGAGGGATGTTGGATGTAGGGATGAGGGATGTAGGGATAATGATTGTAGGGATGAGGGATGAAGGGATGTAGGGATGAGGGATGTAGGGATGTATAGATAAAGGGATGAAGGGATGAGGGTTGTAGGGATGAGCGATTGAGGGATGAGGGATGTAGGGATGAGGGATGTATAGATTGAGGGATGTAGGGATGAGCGATTGAGGGATGTAGGGATGAGGGATGAGGAATGTAGGGATGAGGGATGTAGGGATGAGTGATGAGAGATGGAGGGATGAGGGATATAGGATTAGGGATGTAGGGATGAGGGATGAAGGGATGTAGGGATGAGGGATGTAGGGATGAGGGATGTAGTGATGTAGGGATGAGCGATTGAGGGATTTAGGGATGAGGGATGTAGGGATTAGCGATGAGGGATGAGGGATGTAGGGATGAAGGGATGAGAGATTGAGGGATGTTGGGATGAGGGGTGTAGGGATGAAGGGATGAGCGATTGAGGGATGTAGGGATGTAGGGATGAGGGATGAGGGGTGTAGGGATTAGGGATGAGGGATGAAAGGATGAAGGGATGAAGGGATAAAGGGATGTAGGGATGTTGGGATGAAGGGATGAGGCATGAAGGGATGAGGCATGAAGGGATGGAGGGATGGGGGGCTGTAGGGATGTTGAGGGAGGGAAGAAGGGATGGATGGATGTATCGCTCGGTGTGAGTCGAAAGGGGAACTGTATGGGTAGAAGGGAGAGGGAGGGTGGGTTGAAAGGATGGAGACGAGCAGTGGTCGGAAGTTTTGCCGGATATAAATAGGGGTGGCCGTGGTTCGAGGTGGAGTTTTAGGCGTGGCCATGCTGCTGAACCTATGTTTACATTTTAACCTCATTTGTTGCAATCAGACATAATAACCCCTTATTCTGATATAAAAAATGACCTAAGGACAGCAGGACGGTTACAAACCCATGACTGAGATCAGATCACAAGGGGTAAACAATGGTGTCCGAGCCAATCGTTACACAGAGTTTTTAACATAGAAGTGCCTTAGCCAATCAGAGTGCAGATCCCGCACTACCGTATGCAGGCTTGACTGGGGTGACAAAAAGGTACAATAGAACAAGGCACCATTCTCATAGGAAGGCTAAGGGCATTGGCTCAAGCCCATTAGGGTCTATATGTGCATGTGCCGGGGGCTAAGTGACAAACAGATCCAGAAGAATGTTATGATACATTCTACCATTGTAATGATACATTTCTGACAAGCTTACAAAATGCCAAAATGTTTCATGGATCTCAAAGGAAATGCAGAATTGGTTGTAGTTTTTTGTGAGTTTATTGACACGAAGCTTAGCATTGCACACTCATCAAATCTATTGATAATAAAAAAACAGCGAATCTGTTTATGAAGTAATTGACACCGCAGTTCAATTCATTTGAGGTTTCTTAAGGTTTGATTCAATCGGTTCTTTTTGACCTTGCATTATTTATTACAAAGTTGTTTTGATATCTTCTGTGTAAATGTATTACCAGCAGATGAAAACCAAAATGGTGTCTGTATCCATAATCATAATTGTGTTCCGTATAAAGATGCTCTGCAACAGAATCCTAAGCATAAGGAGGAAGAGTGGCTCTCAGTCATTTGACAAGGCAATTCATTTTATAAATACAATTCAAATAAGCAATATCCTTTACAACAGAAGTGGTGTTGATTTGCATTCTATTCAACAACATTTAAAAAACAATAAAATACAATTCCAATTTCACCAGCCTTATGCTGTGAATGTCAGGCACTATTATGTATTTCAGCATGTTCATTAAAAAAAATATCAAAAGCCTATTTTTCTCATAATTCTGAGAAATTGATGGCTACATAATATCTGTTGTCCTTAAATAAACAATGTTTGATGACATGACATTGCTATTAAGAAACACACAACTGTAGTTGATTGTAAGCAGTGTGGTTGATCAGTGACTCTTCAGTATCAGGGTGATCCAGAGAGAGCGTTTGATCAGAACACAGCTGCATACAAAGACTTCATATCAATGAGCACGGCGGGACAGAGAGAACATTGCTGTCCTGGACCAGATGCTCCATGTTCCCCACCTGGTGAGGGCAGATGACAGGACACTGCTGCCCCTCTGCCCCCCCAGGCTGGGACTGAGTGTGTGTCCTTTGATCTACAGATGCTCCCTCGTCCCTCTGCAGCCAACCAGCAGACGTCTCCCTTCGTCTCTGACTGTGGTCAGTTAGCCCGTTCTCCTGGGGTTTGAGTCCTCCATATGTGTATACTCCAGTAAAGCACAAGCACACCCGTACTGCCGTGAAGAGGAGCTTATGCGGTCACATGTTAGGTACAGTTGATTTTTTATCACATCTCACTATGTATATCATTCAGGTAATGCAAACCTGCTTTTTAGCATGATTTTAAGCAGTATATTAGCTCTTTATTAGTAGTATATAGTCTACGCCTCAGTCTAATAAGTGATCTTTTTGGTCAAACACTTGCATGTTTTACTGTATTATTCCGGTTGCTTCGGTCCCCCTCAGTATTTTTGTAATATAAAGCACTGACCAATTTCTTAGGCGTGTGTTCACTAAGTGTAATAAGCACAACATTTGTATTCAGTGATTTATCAAACTGGATTTACAACATGCCTCCTCGAACCAGTAGAGGTCAAGTTTTCATTCATGTCTGTTTACAATTGTATTACTTATAACCATACTTTACTTTAATTGTATCCTCTCAGGTGTGTGTGTGAAATTGTCATAATTAGAATTCAAATTCTTAAGTTATGTCGAAAAACATTTGTTGTGAGTCACAGTGACCATCACCTTTGACGTCCAAAAAACCTCATATCCTTAAGGTTTATACCAAATGTTTGCATTTGATTGCATTAAACGGGATAGGCTTGAGTTCACAGCAGGGTCGGCTCTAGAACAAACCGAATGGGGGGGGCAATCATTTACCACGGGGGGGCACACAATGCCGTCAACAACCAACACACAAACACCAACGCAACTTCAATTTAAAAAAAAACATGCTGTAAAGTCTGTTGTCTTTCACACACATTGCAGGGTGTAGTGCTATTTTATAGCGCACCTATGACTTCTGCATACATGCACGGTTGTGGCACGACCACCAAAACAGAAACATATGGACATAGGCCACCAGATAAAAAGTGTGCATATGTATTTAGTATCCTATCCATGTGAACATGTTTTATGTGGGGGTGGACCTAACCTCCTCTAGGAGGGTCTGGGGGCATGCTCCCCCGGGAAGATTATTTTTAAAATATTGAAGTTAAAAACATCAATCTGGTGCACTTTAAGAGCAACATGAAGAGATCTATGGATAGTCTTCATCTCTCAGCATCCATATGAAACAGAACTGTACACAGATTTACTTTTTCTTTATGGATATTTTACAAATCACTCCCCTTTTAAAATGTATTCTTGTGTTACTGTCCTATAGTATTTCATACCCATTTTTCATTTATTCTTTTATTCTTTAATAACTATAATGATCATATAAAGGTGTTCCTCGCAAATACTTGTTTACATAAATGGTGACCAAACCGTTTGAGACCCACTGAGATAACTTACACTAGTGAACTATCTAAACACTGAGAGTCCTTACCTCACTGAGCTGAGGTTATACGATCCTCTCAGTCTGACAGGAGAGGACTCTCCTCCACCTGGGTGTAGAAACAGCTCTTTATATCCGTTAGCATAGCTAGCTAACCAGATGCTAACAACAACATTCCGCGTTACTGCTCGCGCACTCACAAAATGCGCTCGTGCCACACACACAGAGAGCCGAGCTTGAATGAAACACAGAGACCCAGAAGTAGGCGACTTGTACTGTTCTGTATATCATATTATTTTCGATGGCTTTACTGTATAATCAGTGTAACAGATGAACAGATCGCCACTGGGCTTTCATCTAAACACACAGCCACGTAATGGCAACAAAACAAAGGTCGGGGTCATTGGTCAAGCAACACACCAATCAGAGAGCAGCAGTGAGCACACCTCAGGCTGTGTTTCATATTTGTTATTTGTATTCTTTATTTCTGACGTATTTCACACAAAAAACCTTTAGTGGAAACGTTTTCACTTCGTTTTACTTACAAAAAAAAGAAAAACGGCAAAGCGGCAAGGCTTGCCCACCCTGCGTTGGGGGGGCACAGTGACTCATTTGGGGGGGCATGGCCTACGAATGACCCCCCATGACGCCAACCCTGGTTCACAATGACCTTTGATCACCAGTGTAATGAATGCATCCCATAGTAACATATGGACGTATTCTCCATGAAGCAATCCAAAGGTTTCTGAAGTTACGACTGGTTGATAAATGAAGAGTCCTGGTACCAACAACAGTGCCAGAAACACAGTGGAAATAAAGCTGGTGAAATTTGAATGTCTCATAAATAAAACGGGAATGCTTATTCTTGGCAGACCAGCTGTCAAATGTGCAAATTGTATGTAGTGTTAATAAGAAAAACCCTCTCTAACTCAGTGTGTGTGTGTTAACATGCTGCTTGCTTTCAGTCCGCTGCCTTTGTTGCTAATTACCACTTCTGTTCTCCAATCTAATCTGATTAGAATTCAGTTTTCTGTCCGCTCCCTTTCTTCTCTTTGTCACTCTCTACTTGTTCATCCCCTGTAGAGGAGACAGTCAGACGGCATGGCTGCTGATTTATCCTTCAAGCCATGCTCGTTTATGTGAATGCAAGAAAAGCCTGACATCCGTACACTTCATCATGGATTCACATCCCATACAGCTGGCCATGCATGCACAGGCTGACTCGGTAATGAAGCAGAGGGCCGGAGTTGTGCTTTGTAAATGTCACGCTTTCTTCGTATCAGCACAATTTGCCCTTTTTTATTCACGTATGCACACCTTCCTGTTGGGTTGTACAATGAGTGCAACAGTGCAGCCAGTATTTTTCATTTTCTATGAATCCATCTCTCCATCCATCTCCAATTAAATATCTTCTGTCTCGTTCTTCTTATCCTTGAAATCCCATTTCTTCATGAGCTCTCGAGCTCGCTCTCAAACCACATTTGCACTACTCATCCTACATCACTCAGTCAAAATAACCTACATCGTTTCTGAAGGCAACCGCAGGTACCAGCTTGTTTGAGAGAAAAACACTAGAAAAGGAAGAAAAAAGGCAAAACAGTTGGGCATCAGCGTCCTGTCTCTCATGGATGCTGAAGTGGAGGGAGGGAACATTCTCCCTGACAATGAGTCGGTTTCGAATCTCGGATGAAAAGATGGCATTGTGATCACCTGCTGTGAGACTGTCTGTTTGCCATGGTGTGACATCACCGTGTCGGTAGATGTGCAGGAACACTTTGTACCTTACATGCAGGGCGATTCACGGATTCACGGCATTCTGGTAATCTTATGATGCGTAAGAAACAGTTGATTTTCTGTGTATTTATACACATAAATCATCAAAAATGGCTTTTGCCATTCTTAGCTTTGGCTGTCAATGCCACCATGTCTAACTGGGAAATGCATGGGTCAGACTATCAGAGAGATTAGCCCTTGTATTGTGTTTGAAAGCTGTTACCCTTCATGGTGTTCGCGGGTCAATTTCGACCCATGTTTTATGTGTCCAAAACACACACAAATAATGAATATCATCCAATATAGTTTTACCTACATCATAACTAACTTATTATGCATTAATAACCGTACAATCCTGTTGTGATTGTATTCTATGGCCCCAAAAACACATATTGCACACGTGCATGTGTGAGTGTTCAAGTGTTAGTGTATATATTCTTTGAGAAAGGTGGAGTTCCCGTGGGGGGAGGGGGGCAGAGGGAGGGGAGACCAGGTGCATGATGAGAACAATTATTGTTACAGTGGATGAAGGGGGAGGGGGAGGGGTGTCTAAAGTCAAAGATGAATCTTGATTGGGCAACATTTGACCCAGAGCGACCCACAATAATTCTGGGTCTCCCCAGTTGATATAGCTGTTGTGGAGGATATCATGAAGCCTTGTTCCGAGCGTAGTTATTATATCATTTTAACTTGAAACGGGTCACAGGGGACCCGGACACAACATAAGGGTTAAAAACATACCAACAAAAGGATGGCATCAAACTGAAATAAGTGCATCTTGCAATGTTGCTATAAGTATTGCTTATTGCGTTGAAACAGAACAAATGGTGGATAAGCTGAAACAGGAAGTGATGTTTGGTTTATGGTTTTGTCTGGTTGCCTTAGCCACAATTTGTCCTTTCATGCATTACCTGCTAAGCGACCAGCACAACAGCTTTTTGGATTTACAAAGTCTCTTTTAACCACAAGTCCTTGATAATAATAATAATAATAATTTCAATTTGTATAGCGCCTTTCACGAAACCCAAGGACGCTTTACAATGGGAAACAAAACAAAACAACAAAGTAATAATAATCATACAGATTGTTGATTCAGGAAATATCCTCAGAACAATGGTACATGTTGTTAAATGACCTTCTGTGTTCTTCAGAGATAGTGGCCGTTTCTCAATCGCGAGGTTGCTGGCTTGGTAGTCACGTACTTCCAAGTCACTTCCTTCAGAAACGAAGCAAGTATGCTTCCAAGCCAGGGCTTCGGAAAACGAAGAAGAATGGAACAGGCTAACAAGTGTGCCACTCACTAACGGTTTCAACATAAACTGTACCGAAAGTAAATACCTCACGATGTCTATCTAATTATAAAATTGCTTTACTTTCACGGAACTCATGTTTGGTGATAACAAACAAAGTAACAAAGTAACATATTTACCAACACATGTTCAACGCCACTACATACTGCTGCGTCGGTTCAGCCATTATCCGCAAGGGTTTTTGAAATTGGTCCGTGCGCAAAGCATTGTGGGGATTTTAAGGACGCCAAGTCTACCCATGTGCAGCCTCGAAATTTCCCCCAAACCAAGGACGCGGCCTCGGTGGAATTCCAAGTATGCTGGAGATTGGAACAGTCCTTTGGCGGCACTCGATGACCTAGCATCCTTGAAATATTGGCTTGGAAGCCAGAATCCTCGAGATTGAGAAACGGCCAGTTTATTTTGTTTTCTTGATTGAATTCTACTGGAAAATCATCAAATGCATTGCTAATACATCAGAGGTACAAACCTGGGCCAAGCTAACATTGGAATGTGCTCGGCACAATGTGACTAACATTCTAAAAGCTAGTAAATAGATAAAGTAAATAATAAATCACAGTAACGAATGATTCCAGTTGTTATAATATATAATAATCCTTTACAATATGTCAAGGTTTTGCTTTTCTTTCTAAGTTGGCATAACAAATGTATACTAAATCAATTAGTATTGCTACTTGTAGATAGATAAATTGTTCAAGTTTAAAAAACACACAAATGCTTGGCTATATTAACAATATGCGTGTGATATCGGCAATGTCCAGGAACACACTCAACCCTCAAGGACCCTTTCCCAGCGTGAGAACGGTCCCTATGACTTACATCTCTATGTTTTTGTTTGCTTGAGAAAACACCTATATTTGGATTTCCTGGCTAAAGTCTACTGATAGCAAACCACAAGATGTTCAGGAACAGAAAGAGATGAAGTCCGGATAATTGGTCATCTGTTTAATGCACAATTGTGTAACTATAGCAGCCGCTGACATACAGCTGTACTCTGCTGGAAGCAGTGTGTGTTCCAAGTCTATCTACTGCTCTGACCCACAGTAATCATACAGCTCTGTCACACACTCAGAAGGAGGCTTTTATCTGATTGTCTCATCAACAAGTCTCTCAGATTTGAGATATGAAACGTCCAATATCTGCTGTTTCCGATGAAAACCCTGCTGATACAACTAATGTCACCTTCTGAATGATGAAGACGCAGCCCACATGCCAGTGGGGATCTCAGAGACGTGTGTTACCTGCAGGGAGCCAATCAGAAGGCTGCATCAGTGTGCCATCGCTCTACCTCCACAGTGAACAGATACGCAGGAAGTTCACACCAGAGTAATTATGCCCGCTTTGTGTGCATTCATTCCCCGGGTGCCGCTCATAACGGCAGCCCACTGCTCCTAACACGAGGATGGGTCAAATGCAGAGAAACCCTTTCGTTACATAGAACCTGGACTACGTAACGACAATAAGTTGAATCTTCTTCAATTCAGCATGTCCATATGCTATTTGTGCCGAAACACACATCTGCCCTGCTGCAGCTCTTAGCTCTTTACCCGCGGCTTCCAGTGGAGCTCCTGCCAAAACCAGCGCAGAAGAGAGGTGAGAAAGAGCTAGAATACAGAAGCAGTCGCGGCTGTCTGCATGGTGGAGGTAATCAAACAGAAATGACAAGATGAATGGAGCGCACACCTGCAGAAGAAGCCTGCCATGTAAACTGTATCTCTGCTGATGCAGTGATCATTTGAAGTGAGGCAAGCAAATCAGCAGAATTCATTGAGCTTTGCCTTTTATCTTGTGAAACCCTGGTGGATTCATCCCTTTGTCTTCTTTTACTGGTACAGAGCTCCTTTTATATACTACTATGGTTCTGCGTCACATTTTGCTGAAGTGTACCGTTTCAGTCGCTTCTGTCGTTGACCTAAAGCTGAAGTGTAGCGTGTATTTCTCTAGAAACACTTGTACAGTAGCTCCACTAACAGAAACAACACTTGTGGCAACATATTGCCATAGTGCTATGGCTATGGTACAACATCGAAGCTATAGGAGTAGATCTTGGTGGTGGGGCTAGGCTGTTACCTTCAATTTATAAACTTCAAAGATGGTCCAGACATTTGACCTCAAATCACTAAAGTGAACATAGGTTTTTGGGCAGCAAGTTTCACAAACATGTTTGCAAGTCTAGGATTACCAAGTGTATCAAGACATGACCAATGTCTCTGTCCGGTCTCACACATCCTGTGGGGGCACTGTGACTGTGCCCAGGAATGATATTTGAGCTTGAAATAGCTGGCATGTAAGCCATGAGCTGCCTCCTCACACAACATGGAGCATTCATTAAGCAACTACTTGTTTTTAAGTTCTACCAACAAAGTAGAATACATATTAGCTATTAAGCTGCTAAATGCTCCACTATGTTAGCTAGCTATAGTCGCTCAATTGTCTACTCTGGTCCTTTCACTATGGAGTACATAGATTATAGATTACACACTATAAACACAGTCATTTGTTTCTGGGTAAGCTTGCATTCATATAACCATGTTAATCATCCTTAAACTGTCGCCATTTTAGAAAACAGATGAAATATAGGCTTTCACGAGGCAGATACTTTTGGGCTGTTACTGGAAGAGTTGTAAATTAAATGCATTGTTCAGTGTGTCATAACTTCCAATCTAACTGGGCATTGGGTTTTCCCTAAAAGATTGTTAGAAAACGACACACCTGCTTTGAACAATACGAGCCAACCCTATAGCTAGCCATGAGGAGTGGAGCAGTGCGCAGTATAACAACTACATTTCCGCAAAATAACCGTGTTCATCAAGGGGTCATTCCAAACATGTTTACTCGCTCTTGGCTCAGAAGAGTAATCTGACAACGGCTTGACCAAACATTTATTGGGCTAATCGTTAGTACCCTTGCGTCGATTAAATCCATCTAGATTGCCATGAGTAGAATATACAGTATAGTTTATACTGCATGTTCTTTTTTGGATACAAGGAAGAAGCCCTACTAAGATAAAGTCAAAACAAGATTAATGTATTGCGTCGCAGAATATTAATGAACAGGGCCGAGGAAAGTGAAGAATAGAAGAAAATAGTGCTGTCATACTTGTCATTCAGAATGGTTTACTCCTTTAGCATGTGCTCCCTGGTGTATGTAAATGGAAAGTGTTGCAGTAACTGCTGATATGACATTGTTTTGACATTGCATTTTTCCAGGTGACATCTCCTCCAAACCCCGGAGGCGAGAGATTTATGCCTGACTGTAGAGAGGACAATGATGGCTCCACGCTGTTGTTTTATGACTCCGAGACCCTGAATATCCCACACCTCTTTATGTCACTCCTCCAAATCAGACGACACCTCTCCTCCTCAGAGTTTCACTCATCATCACTTCCTGGGACCAAGTGCAGCGATGTGTCAGCACATGTCTTATGTATAAATAAAGGTCTATAGCCAACATGCACACAACAGCACATTTGGCGCTGCACACACACTCCGAGCACCATGTGACAGAAGTGACTGAAACCGCTCTCTCGTCTGTTCCCGCTGACATGCTTTTGACTCAATTTCTACATGCGGATAGTTTCCTCATTAAGTTTGATTTTGTCACTTCAAACCCAGGAAGATGAATCGTTCCATCTGCCACACGTTCATATCTCACCACGCCATCATTTTCACGCGCAAAACAACACAAATCTTCTGCTGCTCAATCTCCACGTTGTCAATCTGAGCTCCGCCCTCTCGGTCCCATATGCCGCGCGCTGATCTCCACACAAAAAAAGATACACCTCTGAGGGATTGTAGCAGACTCAGCAGACATGAGTGAGCAAGAGTGACGCTCCCTCAAGCTGTCTGCCATCCATCAGTGGCTGTGTGCGCGCAGCCCCTCCGCTTGATGTTCTCCCCGCAGCTGATGAGCAGCGATGGCAGGAAGCGTGACATGCAGTAGACTCCATCGTCACTCGGCGGACAGCGATCTGTCTCCCTGACAGACACACCATGAAGACTCCAGGATGGTGCGAAGATATTGGGGAAAGGGAGGGAGGTGTGCAGAGGTGAGATGTGATGTACAGTGTCAAGTAACTAAGTAGATTTACTCAAGTACTGAAAGAAACTGAATAACGTAAGCACAGTTTTGAAGTACTTGAGTTTTTCCATTTTCTGCTACTTTGTACTTCTACTCCACTACAATTCAGAGGTAAATCGTGTACTTTTACTCCACTACATTTATTTAATATCTTACTTTGCAGATTTGCAGATTAATGATATAAAACATTATCAACACCTAAATCAGACTTTAGTTACAGCTGGAGTGAATTCACAAGCTACCCTTTATATTAAATGAAATAATAAAAATGAGAGTTCCATGTTTACTAGCCTCGATAAACATATTAATGCATCAATAATTTGGATTGTCGGCCCAATCTGTATAATGAGTACTTATACCTTTAGCACTTTACGTATATCTGATGCTAATACTAAATATTTTGAATACGGGACTTTTACTTGCAATTGAGTATTTTTACTCAGGCATTTCTACTTTCACTTCAGTACAAGATCTGAGTAATTCTCCCACCTCTGGTGCTATCATCAGTGTTGGGGTAGTTACTCCAGAAAAATACAGCATTACACACTATTAGTAGCTAGTTATTTAAAAAAAAAGTAATGCCTTACTTTGCTAAATTACTCACTGCAGAAAGTACTAAGTTACACTAGTTACTTTTGTATTACTCTACCATCACCTGAGATGCACCATAAATCAAATGACAATAAAAAGGTAAACCTAATTTTTGTCCGGATCAGCACAAATGTTTAATCTAATGAAGACGTTACTGTACACAGACCTCTGTTTATGCTGTTGTTGTTTGAACATCGGCCTTGAGAATCAGCCTCGATTATTTATCATACACCAACATAACTTGAAATATGTTTTCCTTTCCTGCCGATGAGGCCTTGGAAGCGTGGTTGGTGATGGTAGAATGATCTTGTCGCCCCGCACTCAGTGTCCGGGCTCTTTAGCAACTAGCTTTGTGCTGCAAGCATGTTGCCCTCTGTTGGTGCTTTGAAAGATTAGATGTCGTGTTCGCAGCGGTGGAAAGACGTGTCAGACCTGGGCACAGTTTACACTTCACCCTCGCATTTCTTTCCTTTTTGCGAAACAAATTTGAAATAGTGTCCATATTGACAACCCCCAGAACTTCTTCTGGGGGTTGTCAATATGGACACTATTTCAAATTTGTTTCTCTTATGCTTAGTCTTATGCGAAAAGGGACGTTTGATTAGTTTTTTCTGTCCTCCAATTGTTCAGATAGTTGAGGACCTTAAACCACGCCCCCAATCTGAAGCTTCAGTTTTAACCAGTTGAGCCCCGAGCCTGTTTTTCAGGCCTCAGGCTCGAAAATGACAATTGACTATATTTTCACTTCTAAAAGGGTTACATTAATAATATTTTTTCTCAAACCAATGATAAACCTGTGAGTTGGATGTAGAAAAGTCAGAATCAAAATAGAATTGTTTTAATTTTAAAGTAAATTCAGATTGAACATCGTAAAAAAAATGTAAATGATAGTGTCTGTCCAAAAAAGAAACATTACTTGTGAAAACCACCCTTGAATGATGGGATAGTAGACTAAAAGCTTTAGGAATCCAAACTATGACATATAATAAGTACCCTGTATCAAGATTGATGCAAAACAAGTGATATTTGACCTTTTTAGAGAGGTTTAGAAAAAAAACCCCACTTCTGGGGTCATTTGGGTGGATTTTCCATATCTCTGGCCCCCCTCGGTCGATTTTGATGATTGACACCTCTTTTTAACCGTTAGAGCCAATGGAATCGAGGGGAAGTTCCTAAAATCCATCTAAACATTACCATTGGTGAATGAGTGATGTGTCGCCAGAATGCCCCGGAACCGGAAGCTGTCATACACTCTTTAGCAGCTAATATGAAATCTATGAAATCAAAATGGAATGATGGATTATCAGACACATTGGATTCATTTATGGATTAATTTTCAGCAGCGTTTTTATCGTTGTAATGCCATTGAACACAACTTTTGATCAGAACCCAGTAAGACTTATTTTCCGATTTGGTCCCGTAAAGCTTAATTTTGTTGTTGTTGTTTGTTGTCATTGTTCTGATCGCTTAGTGATGATACTTATATGTCTGGAATCTGTGGAATCTCAGTTTGCTAATCGATATTATGTTTGTGCAGATACGATAAGTAATAAGGGTATTTTAACGTTAATATTGTCTGATAGCTGAGTTTCTTCCCGTTAAGTGGATATGACACATTCATAGTTTATTAAATGTTAAGAAGCCCCCAGACGCAGTGGCGAGCCATAACTTTATACCTAGGCCCTCTGACCCCCACCCCTTCCCTCGAAAAAAAAGAGTTATTACGTTATACAGCGTATACTTCAGCGGAAAATCAAAATAACGGCCCGGGGTGCAAAACGCAACAATGAAAGCGACCCTCTACCACACAAAACAACACCTGTAGATAACCCTATTTGTGTTCTTTGAAATGGAAAAGGATATTGCATTGTGTTTGTTACTTTCGTTGCAGTTGTATGTCTTAAGTGTAAGTTGGCATGCTTTTATTTTGAAGGCGAGTTTACGCTGTTGACAGGAAGTTGTTGTTGATATGGAAACAAGGAAAGTTTCACAGCGGGCGGAACTTGTCATAAAGTCCGCGATAATAAAACCCACCCATTTAGAGGGAAGATACGATTGGTCAATTGTACTGTCATTTGACATTACTCTCTCATTCAGTCACTCTAGCTGGCCCTCTGTGAATTCATAGCTGGACCACCAATCAGCTCCTGTCTTCACAGTAACTCGCAGAGACGGCTAGAGGAACTTCTTTCATTTAACGCTTCACATTCAAACAGAAACTGAATAGGCAGATTCAAAGGATTTATTTCCATGGAAATGTTATTTTAAATACAATTAAATCAAGTTATTTTGGTCAAACTAATGAAAAATATAACTAAAAAACATATTTAAAAAAAATACATTAAAACCTTTTTTTTGTAGAATATCTTAGGCCTTCAGAGAGGGCCTCGAGGGCCCTGACGGCTCGCCACTGCTCAGACGCTGTTTCTTGCTAGATGTTGCGTGGGGTTTAACTTTGGAATGAGCTCCAAACACCTTTTGTGACAACATAACCCTGTTAGTGGAGAGCTGTGATGAAGGCTGTTTTAGAATAATATGCCTACATTTGAATGAATTTCCTAACTTATAACTTACCTTATGAGGTCATATATTTTGACTCTAGTGAGCGACCCAGCCCTTCTGTGAATGGCCCTCAGTGGAACAATGCCTGGACACCCCTGCCTTAAAGTAAAGCAAGTCACGATTGTGTCGTACTGAGTATCTGTAATGTGATATCTGCTGTTACCAACAGTAAAACGTTACATTACTGCGTGACAGACGAATATAATCTGATTACAGATACGTGTAACTTTGTGGCGCAACACTCAATATCCTCCTCTCAGAGTTTCCTTTTTATACAGGGCAATACTCCTGTTAAATGCCATCCATTACTGACCCTCTTTTTCATTCATTGAGCCTGCGAGATCCCTCCGCCTCTCTCCATCTGTTCCATGTGTGACAATGCATCCTCCATAAGTCTTTATGGGTTGATGGAAATGTTATAAGGGCATTGAGACAGCCATACATCACCCCATTCAATCCCTCCTTCTGCTGAGCTTTCATTTTCCTTTCGCTCTCTCCTTCACTTACAATGCAGAGCCGGATCACTGTCTGCTCACAATCACCACATTACCGCACCGCATATAACAAACCCCCCCACTCCGGCCCCATTAATGCTTACATCTTCAGATATTAAACTGCAATAATCTATGCTTCGCCACAAAAGCACAGCTGCTCGGGGTCTGCGTGTAAGTGAAGGATTTGCACTCTGACGCAGCAACACTTCTTCCTCAGATGCACATGCCCTGAGGAGATCCAGGCTGCCGTAGGTGTATCAGTGCAGTGCACAGCAGCTGCAGGGATTTACAGGAGATGCTTATTCTGGAGCGATTTTGATAAGCAGCGAAGAATAAGCCATTTTCCCATTTCCTGTAACTGCATCGTAGTCACCTTGGAGACGGCGAAGGTGTGTGTGTAATAGGAAAAGGAACAGTGTCAGGTGATGAAATGAGCAGTGAGCACCTGCTGGGTCCCTGTTTTCCACCTTGTCCCCTTATCACATTACAGCGTGGATAGATGGTGCCCACAGCCCAGAGGTAAGGGATTAATTTGTTTAAAGCTCTGAAGACTGCACTGACTGACCTTGGCTTGGCAGAGGGAGAAATAAAATAAATCATATTTGTTAGCGTTCCTGCCCTGCCTGGAGGGAGCGTGGAAAGATTAAAGAGAAGAGGGAGGCCATATCGCTCCTTTCAGAAACTAAGTAGTAATGCCGCCACTGCTGTTTCAAACAATACGTCTGTTTGCATAACTGGGATGATAACCTCATGATTTTCCCGTGAACAAACCCCTGCCAGATCCAGAGCCTTCTAGCCTGCTATTTCATGTGTTTCCTAAACATGACAACATCACCTTCATGAGGATTACATTCACATTTTACACCTTTATCTATCTCCACTGGGAGGGGAGAGAACAGGGTTGAACGGCCAGACTTCCACTTCCAGGGCCTGGCTTGTTGGGGAGAGGACATTTGGCAGGGGAAGAAAATAGGCTTTTTGTTTTTTCTTGTCCTGATGTAGATCATATTGCTCATTTCAATAATATTGCACCCATTTAATTTCTTTTTTTCTATTTTGAGAGCAGGCTTTTTGCAGTTGTTCACTCAAGGTTCTCACATGTAAGGCATTTTAAGATTGTGTGTTTGGTTTTGAGAAGGTTGTCAACACATTATATGAACTCTCTAGGCTATATCTCAACACGTCATCGTCACTGGAAGGATTACAGGTGTAAAAAACCGAAGACAACCTATACATGCAAGTCTACTTTACTCAGAATGATGCGGCCATTATTATTTTTAGATTTGTAAGACTTAGGAGGGAGGGATGGATGGATGGAGGGATGGAGGGAAGGAAGAGGAGGGGGGGAGGAAGGAGGGATGGGTGGGTGGATGGATGGAAGGAGGGAGGGATGGATGGAAGGATGGGTGGGTGGATGGAGGGATGGATGGATGGAAGGAGGGAGGGAGGGATGGATGGATGGATGAAGGGATGGATAGATGGATGGAGGGAGGGATGGGTGGATGAATAGATGTAGGGAGGGAGGGAGGGATGGATGGAGGGAGGGGCACTTTTCCCGCCGGAGAGGACGCTGGCGTTGACTGTTCCACCTCTGTTACCCCCTATCACCCTCAGCTACCATTCGTTCTCGCAAAACTTTCGAATTGGACTACTGCCCTGCATTGCACATCTTTACTGCACTGCACATTGTTTTTAATTTTAACTTATTTTAGACTTCTCCCTTCCATTGCTGGCTGCCGTTGCCGGCTGCCCTCACTCAGCCATCAAAGTGCCGGGTGGCTATTGCTATCTGCTACATCGCCTACTTGTCTGTCTCCGTCCCTACGCATCAACCGTGGACTCTCTCTGCCTCCTGTCTTCATCTCCGGGGTATATCTGTCTCGTCCCGCTGTTCACATCCTCCTGCTATGTCGTGGATCTTCCTCGTCTCCACAACAATCTTCCACCTCTGTGCACCTAGCCCGCTAGCCGCTATCGCTGCTAACACTTACTCCCAGCATTCCCGCCTGTCATGTGGTGTCTAGACAGTTGTGTTAAGTTAATTTATTTAGTTCAGTCCTTTTGTCTTTTGCCTTGTCTTGTGATTTCCTGTTTTATTTTGTAATAACCTTTCCCTCTCGTTTCAGAGCATTCCTGCCCTGGTGTGTTTTTCCCACCAGTGTGATTGTCAGCCCCTCTCTTAATTGTTGCCACCTGTGTCCCCTTACCTAGTGTGTGTATATATAGTCTGCGTCTCCCTTTGTCTTGTGTCAGTTCATCTTGTCTCGTCAAGCCTGCCAGTCATCCCTTGATCGTGTGAAGTATATTTTTGAGTCCTCCAAGTGAGCGTTTTGTGTTTGACCTTAATTAAAAGACCTTGTTAATTCTGATCTGTTTCTGGTGTTGTGCGTTTGGGTCCTGAGCCTCGTGACATTCTTAACATGTCATCGTGCTGAAATACTCCATCTCACAGCTTCTGTCATTCACCAACTCCTCCACCCCGTCTTCCATCTCAGTCATCACACATCTTGGACTCCTTCGTCGACCCCGCTACATTCACCGAAGCACCCGCCGCAGTTTTGTTTACTTTCAGCACGGACAATCCATAGCATCCATCTGCTCTACCCAACGCACTGCCGCACACCTGACGCGCCATCAGAACGCAACTCCTACTGCTCCTTTCTCCCCCGCTCACCTACACTCCCAGCTGCATGTAATACCTGGAGCGGATCCCACTCCCCTCCGCCTCCCAACATATATAACAAGCCATTTCTCCCCACCATCAAGCCCCCCTCCTCTGCTCTACTGCCCCCCCTCTCGTGCCCACCCCCGCACTGCTAACCTGGCCAACCTCATACCTCTCCAGCCTGCCACGACCCCTCCAACCCCCCACTTGACCAATTTTGCCCTCCTCAATATCCGGTCACTTAACAATAAAGCCCACATCCTCCACGAAATAATCCTGGACAAATCCATTGACTTCTTTCTGCTCACTGAAACCTGGCAACAACCCAATGACTTCTTCTCCCTCAACCAAACATCCCCCCCTGGTTTTAATTACATCACTAAACCCCGCCCCTCACGCCGTGGTGGTGGGCTTGCTGTCATCTACAACCACAACATCCGGACGACAGAACTCACCCTCCCCTCAGTACCATCCTTCGAATTCCTCGCCTTCAAAGCCCCTGCCCCTCCCTCACTGACAGTTATCCTCATTTACCGCCCCCCCAAACCACACCCCTCCTTCCTCTCTGATCTCACTGAACTCCTCACCATTGCTTCATCCCTCTCCTCACGTCTGTTACTGCTCGGCGACCTCAACATCCACATGGACTCCCCCATCTGCAAACTCGCTTCTGAATTCTCTGGGTAAATTCTCCAATTTCTCATTTACCCAATATGTCACCTTCCCCACCCATGATAAAGGACACATCCTTGACCTTGTGTGCTCCACCAACCTCCCAGTAGTCGACCTCCACCCCTGCCCCTTTCCCCTCTCTGACCACAAACTCATACAGTTCACCATCACCTCCCCCGTCCGCCACCCCCCCCCACCCACCCAGGACCATCACCTTCCGTAATGTACGCTCTGTCGATCCCCAGCACCTCTCCGACCTGCTATCCTCTACTCTCCCCCTGGACTCGAACCTCAGCTCACCCGATGAACAACTCAGGACATCGGTATCGAAGGTACTGCACTCAGGTGGCTCCAGTCCTACCTCTCCCGACAGATCCCACTTCATCTCCCTCAACAACCACTCCTCTGCCACAGCTTTGTTGTGGCAATTTAGCACAATTTAGAGAGGGATCAATAAAACACAAACACAGGTATAGTTGATCAATTATTATTTCGTTGTACAACAATCAATAATAACGAGGAAAACATTACCTCTGCTCTCAAGCAGTCCTGCAGCAATGCTCCCAAGTAGTAGAACTTTGCAGAAACATATATAGGACTCTTGACAGGATGCACACACATTTCCTTACGTTAGCTAACACACAATATCACATGTTCTGCCTCTGAATGCTATACTTGTATGTTCCAGATATGGAAAGTTTACTTATCTCATGACATCCTTTAGGAGTGGTCAACTAACAAAGGTTCACTGTTTTTATAACCTGAGGCCTTCCTCCAACCTCGATGTCAGCTCACTTAAAATGAATACATCTATTGATAATTCAGAACGACCATTGTCTCTCTAACTCTGTGTGACCCAACTCCGTAACACACATCATATGGACTACCATGTGACATTAAATGAATATACCAGAAATACGCTGTATTAAACTTTCTGCTATAACACTCCATCCTTTTATTAATTAATGTCACATAATCAAAAACAATAATAATTATTACTAGTAACCTACTGAGTTCCGCCCTCGAAAGCCCAAAATGACTTTCTGAAAAACATGTATCAATGGGTAATCATTGTACTCAAGGCAGAAGTCACAGGTCACCTGTACTATACCTACTCACCAATAGCCAAAAAAACACCCTTTTGATTATACATACAAGTGGAAGAAAAGACTATTGCGCCAATCTACTTTTACTAAAAATGGGACATCGTGTTAGGAATATATATATATTTAAAAAACCTCTCTATAATTAAGAGGGGGGAAAAATATACTTTGTCCATTCAAATTGAACACACATGAATACATAAAAACACACATTCTTCATTCAATGTTCATTCAATTCTTCATTCAATTCTTCATTCAACACACTTCTTATTACTTATTGTAACAAGGAAAAACCCAAAACAAAATGTTATATT
This sequence comes from Champsocephalus esox, assembly GCA_036324585.1. NCBI lineage: Eukaryota > Metazoa > Chordata > Actinopteri > Perciformes > Channichthyidae > Champsocephalus > Champsocephalus esox. Next base: position 38,744,824 of record CM070482.1, on the reverse strand, counting down.
GATTCAAATATAATGAAATCCTAAAATAACCTAATCATAAATGTTATCACTTCCTATATTGGTTTACATGGCACTGAGATCAGATAAGCTTATCATCCAGGTAGTCTTGTAAATCCTGAAAACAGTTCTTTTCATCCATGTCTTTACATTCCTCATAGAACATTGCAGGAACTTGTATGTCAGATGGAATAGCTACAGCAGTCAAAGAGGTAGCAACACATCTATTACACTGAAACACAAATTGAAATGCAAAACTTTTGTTTTTGCTCCCATTTTTCATGAGATGAACTCAAAGATCTAAAACATTTTCTATCTACACAAAATAACCATTTCTCTTAAATATTGTTCACAAATCTGAAAAAATGTGTGATAGTGAGCACTTCTCCTTTGCCGAGATAATCCATCCCACCTCACAGGTGTGGCATATCAAGATGCTGATTAGACAGCATGATTATTGCACAGGTGTGCCTTAGGCTGGCCACAATAAAAGGCCACTCTGAAATGTTTCTAAAAAATGTATTATTATTATTATTAGGGAGGGATGGATGGAGGGAGGGATGCCTTATTCATCCCAAGTTGTGCAATTGTTGTGTTGCATTGTTAACAGTTATTGCAGCATGAATTAAACATGTGTACAGTAGAAAAGGCATATATCAAAAACATATAATATGAAGAATACATTTGAATACTCTTTAATAGACCGATCTATAACAGCAGCATGAATATATAATCATAGGGTGCTTTTTACAATCGAAAATGGTGCTGTTTATTCTATTACTTAAACCGACTACTTAAAGTCTTAGTAGTCGGTTGGACTCAGTTTTTTGGTCTATTTATTCTACTAATTCAATATTAGTACAATTAGACAGTGTATGCAACCGTCAAACAAACAAAATGAGGTGAAGCGGCAGTCTGCATATGTTATAACGAAAATAGCCTTCCTGTTAGTCATCCAGTTACTGGATAAATAAAATATTAAAAAGTGATAATAGACTTTGATATCTGAATGTGACAAAGTCTCTTTCATTGAGTGCCTCATCCTTCTAAGGGATTCTGTGTGTTATACTTAAGAGAGAGTTCTGCAGCTTTGGATATATGCACACAATACTTATTGTTGGTTGATGGTCTTTACATGAGATTATCAGATAAATAAACATGTCAAGTACAGATGCAGCTGAAATCATTCCATAAAATGAAACATCAGAAACCAATGGTAGTATGGGATGAATTACAGGGTTATTATATTTCTGAGAAAATATCCAACTATTAACGTGCAATCACGCATGTATTATATAACAAAAGACACACTTACACTTACACTTACACTTACACACACAAACACACACACACACATTAAAATCCCATCACTCTCCATGTATTAGTCACGTCACAGGCCATGAGATGAGCAAGCTATTCAGAAGGTGTGGCTGTCAACATCAATAAGGGTCTTCCAGTGAGAGCGGCCATTAATACCAAAGTAGCCACTCCGCATGTTGTCAGATATGAATAATGGTTTGCATAACAAATCATTCCGCTGTCTGACAGATATCCCAGCGTCTGCAGGGCCGAGGCTCCGGTTGCAGCTCTCTGCTCCCATCAGCAGCCCAAGCCTGATCAAAGCTGAAGTTAAGGACGGCCAATTGGCAAAACAGATTTTTCAATGCGGATGACACCTTGTTCTGTGGCCACAGAGGAGATAATACAGGAAAAGGTTACACTCTGCGGTGACGGAATGAATCACCAACAGTCATAAACAGTTAGTGTCCCACAGCTGGGGAATAATGACGTTTTCTAATCATCCTCGGAGGTTGCTGCACCTCATCTCTCACTGATGACATCTTTGTGGCAAATGCAATTTGACCAGAAAACAACAAACTATCTTCTGTCAGAGGGTTACTTTTCCTCATCACTCCTGCCACTAACAATGGAGGTTTATCTGCCCTCATAACCAGTACTCGAGTTGAGTGGGGATGAGGGGGGATGGCACCCCCCCTGAAATAAAAACGGTCAAAATCATCCCCCTTCTAAAACTGCCATTCCCCCTTTATGTAATTTTACTATGAACGTGGAACTGGTATTACTGCTATTTCAACATAAATTGTGCGCATTTTGAGTAAAATACTGTGGGCGAGTGAGCACGCACAAACGCAATGACATTTTTACCAAGTCACAGACGCTATACTATGCGAGTGCCCTAGAGGGCGTCAGAGCGCCGTGATGCGCCTGTTTGATTGATGCCAAGCGCAGGTAACGGTCATCACAATGGCCAAGCGACCAGGAGGACAACGCGATCTGAGGGACTTCATCTTTAAAAATACTAAAAATAACATTTCAGGTAAGTCAAGAGTCAGTAATCTTAATCATTACTCATTCCTTTAGTCACCAAAGGTGGAATATGGACATACAGTACGCAGCAATAATAACTTAGTTTGGAGTTTAGCTACGTTTTCTCTCGTGTTAGCTAGCTGGTAAGACTCAAAACTGTTGATAAAATGATACCACCAGCACCAGAAGAGCTGAAACCCCTCCTTCAAGCAGTGAACACTCTGGTCATCTCCACAGCTGAGTGTGAACGTGGGTTTAGTCAGATGAACATTTTAAGCACAACTAGAAGCTCCCTGGTAAAAAGCATGTCAGCCTTGCTTTTCATCAAGTGTGTGCCCTCCAAGTTCAGAACTTCAGACCAGATGTATGTCAAGACGTGGCTTCAAAGCCATTGCTTAGCTAACAATCCGAAAGCAAGAGCCAGAAAAATTGAGATCAAAAAGCATGATTATGAAAATCTTTGGAAACTTCTATGAGATGGGGGAGAGTAAAGTAGGCAGCCATTGACAACATTGGTCCTATGTTGTATTACCTGTATAATCTTTTAATATATTTTCATATTTTGTAAACAATTTAAATGTGCACTTAATGCCCTGTTAAAAAAAGTAACATTGGGAATGTTAACATAAAATATTTGTATTTTAACTGCAATACAATGATGACGGATCAATATTTTTCGAATTTATTTCCTCAAATTGTTCACAATGATTTAATTAATTACGATAAAAATGTAACCCTTTAGATACCAGTTTTGATCGTATACCAGTAACTGCTTTTTTGAAAAAATACACTAATTAAATATTCTAAAAACTATTTTGACTTTATTATTCGTATAATCAGCTGATCCATCTGAATAATAAATGAGGGACTGTTAACCTACAATATTTGTACCATAGACTTCCATTATAACCACATTTTTGTATCCCCTCCCCCCCTTTAAATTAAAGTGAAAAAAAGATTTTGCCCTAAATGTTCACTGCATTTGACCCTAAATGTTAGTGGTGCCATGGCAGCCCGGGGACCGACTCTAATTCTGAGGTGCCTTGGTCAAGAGCAATGAAAGGAGTTCTTAACATCCATAACATGCATGTTGTTTTAGGAGTATAATAATTATCTTTATGCTGGTTGGTCTCCCACCCTCGGCGGGCTATCAGCACAAATGATGTCCCCATAAAATCTACCATCCCCCCTGATTTTTTTTTACAACTTGAGTACTGCTCATAACCAATCGCACTCAGCATGTCAGGGTCAATAATGCCCTCTCAGAGCCCCAGGGCCATCAGTACGGGAGCCCCCCAGGGTTGTGTGAGCTCCCCGGTGTTTTCCCGTCATCGTCAGTGTCTGCCCCGCCCCTGATTGTTTCCACCTGTTCCCCCTTACCTCATGTATAAATAGTCCTGTCTCCCTTTGTCCTGTGCCAGTTCGTCTTGTGCCTTGTGCCATTTAGAGAGCCAGCTTGTCTCGCCCAGAGATGATTGTATGTTGTGACCATAGTCAAGTTTATTTAGTTTGTAATTTGCTTTGCTATGTTTTGCCTCTTAGGAGTGATGTTTTGTTTGAACTGTATACTTTTACAAAGTAAAGACTATTTTTGAACAAACTTTCTTTTGAGTCGTGCGTTTGAGTCCAAGTGTCTGTAAGGTCCTTAACAGAACGAACTGGCCAAAAAATGGACTCAGCCGACTCCGGTTCCTTCAAGGCCGATGTGTTAGCGCAGGATGCTAAGCTAACCCTCCATGCTGAACAGCTGTCTTCCATCAACCAAGGAATGATTGGTCTCACGGATCGTCAGGATGAATTCCAATCAGCTGTAACCAACCAAGTAAATCACCTGGCACTTCAAATGCAGCAAGTTCTCTCACCCCTCAAAGACGGTTCCTCTGCACCTACTCCAGCAATGCCAGGTCCACCGTCTGTTGCTTCGGATCACACCACCCCACCTGGATCGACGCTTCGCCTGGCTCCTCCGGAGAGGTTTTCCAGGGACTCTGGTAACTGTCGATCCTTTCTGGTACAGTGTGAACTACATTTTGCTCATAACCCTGCTGCCTTTGTTTCGGACCAAGCTAAGGTAGCTTTTATGTTGTCCCACATGTCTGGTAGAGCCGCTGCTTGGGCTACAGCCGAGTGGTCAAGAAACTCGCCCATATGTCAGTCACTGAACATGTTTACCCAGACCCTAAGCCGTGTGTTTGATCACTCATCACCTTCCAGAGAAGCCTCACAAGTCATTATGCAGATCAAACAGGGACAACAGAGAGTGACAGACTATGCAATAGATTTCCGTACTCTAGCAGCAGACAGTGGGTGGAACACCCCTGCTTTAATTGATGCCTTCATGAATGGTCTACAAGACTCTATAAAGGACCAGTTGGCACCCCCATGAACTACCCACAGATCGTGATTCCATCATTGCCATGTCAATTTGCATTGATAACAGGCTTCATGAAAGGCAGAAGGAGAGAATCAGAACCAGTGCACGACCTCCGAGCCACATGGGGTACTCACCTGCCTTTCGACACCCATGGAGCTCCAGTCCACCTTCCTCAGCCTCGCCCAAGGAACCAGCGCCCTCGGCTGCACCGGAGGAACCCATGCAGCTGGTGAGCCAATTCTCTGCAACTGATTTCCCTCCACGTTCATTGACCATGGTACATATTCAAGTGCGTGACCAAGACATTACTGTGGGGACATTAGTCGATTCAGGTGCCGACGAAAGTCTGATGGACTGGAGTTTGGCAAAGAGACTATGCATCAAGGCTGTTCCGTTGACTTCCCCTGTTACTGCCAGTGCCTTAGATGGCAAGTTATTATTTAAAATAACCCATGTATCTGAACCTGTCCAAATAACCATTGCCAATACACACATAGAGGAAATGAAATTCCAGTTATTTGACTCTGCACTACACCCCTTGATTTTGGGTTATCCATGGCTGATCAAACATAATCCGATCATTGACTGGCGATCAGGGAGGGTTAAGGAATGGGGCCCAGGCTGTAGGCTGACCTGTTCAGACCTTCCTAGGTTCTCCACAGAACCTGAAAAGGAACAAGACACTCATAAGCCTGACCCCATTTCGGATTATCCCGACCTGACTAAAGTGCCCTTGTGTTACCAGGACTTAAAGGAAGCATTTAACAAAACTAGGGCCATGTCCCTACCTCCCCACCGACCTTATGACTGTCCCATTAACCTGTTGGCTGGTTCTCAGATCCCTAAAAGGAGACTTTACTCTCTCTGCACCGGAAAGGGAGGCTATGAAGTCCTATATTGACTCCTCTCTAAAAACTGGACTCATCAGACCATCCTCCTCCCCAGCGGCCGCTTGATTTTTCTTCATCGATAAGAAACATGGTACCCTCCCTCCATGTATTGACTATAGTCCCCTTAATGAAATAACAGTTACAAATAGATACCCACTCCCTCTCATGTCTTCAGCCTTTGAACTTTTGCAGGATGCAAAACTATTCACCAAACTGGACTTGAGAAACGCTTACCATCTCATTAGGATACGAGAGGGGGATGAGTGGAAGACTGGTTTTAACACTCCCAGTGGTCACTACGAGTACCTAGTCATGCCATTTGGATTATGCAATGCTCCGGCAGTTTTTCAGTCATTTGTCAACGATGTGCTGAGGGATTATCTCAACAAGTTTGTATTCGTTTATCTCGATGACATCTTGATCTTCTCACCCGATGAGGAAACCCACACCCATCATGTCCGCCAGGTACTGCAAAGCCTGATGGAGAATCAACTCTACTGCAAGGCTGAAAAGTGTGAGTTTCACGTCAAGACCATCTCCTTCCTGGGGTACATCATCTCGGCCAATCAAATCCAGATGGATCCAGAGAAGGTCAGTGCAGTGGCCAATTGGCCATCTCCCACCAACAGGAAAAAGGTGCAACAATTTTTAGGCTTTGCAAACTTCTACAGGAGGTTTATAAGAAACTTTAGTGGCATTGCAGCACCTTTACATGCTTTAACCTCTCCCCATGTCATGTTCAAGTGGAATATACAGGCGGATGAAGCTATCCAGAAGCTCAAGAAACTGTTCACGACTGCCCCAATCCTCACAGTGGCCGACCCACGTAGACAATTTATCGTGGAGGTGGATGCCTCCAACGATGGCATTGGGGCGGTGCTGTCCCAAAGATCTGTCCAGGACAACAAGCTACACCCATGTGCGTTCCTTTCGCGTAAGTTGACAACTGCAGAAAGGAACTATGATGAAAAACCTGGAATACATTAAGAACTCCAAAAGACTGAACTCACGCCAGGCTAGATGGTCATTGTTTTTTAATCGGTTTCATTTTGTATTGTCATACAGACCAGGCACACAGAATGTTAAACCTGATGTATTGTCACGTTTGTACGATCCTGAACCTGTTGCCAAAGAGCCCGAGAGCATCCTTCCACCTAACCGTGTGGTTGGAGCAGTTTCATGGCCAATAGAATCGGTGGTGAAGCAGGCAAATCGTGAGACCCCGGCACCTAGGGGTTGCCCACAAAATAGGTTGTTTGTCCCTGTTTCCGTTCGATCACAGGTAATACACTGGGCTCACACGTCTATGCTCACCTGTCAACCTGGAGTGAAACGCACAACCTTCATGATCAAGCAACGTTTCTGGTGGCAGGCTATGAGGAAGCAGGTGGCAGAATATGTTGCGGCCTGCACTGTCTGTGCCAGGAACAAGACCTCCACTGAAGCACAGATGGGGTTGCTGCAGCCACTTCCTGTTCCGCATCGGCCATGGTCCCACATCTCGATAGACTTTGTCACCGGACTACCGATATCAGAAGGTAACACCACCGTCTTGACGGTGGTGGACAGATTTAGTAAAATGGCACATTTTATTGCACTATCCAAGCTTCCCTCTGCCAAGGAAACGGCAGAGGTCATGTTACGTCATGTCTTTCGCATTCATGGTTTTCCCAGGGACATTGTGTCAGACCGGGGACCCACAGTTCATTTCCCGTTTCTGGAAGGAGTTCTGCCATCTCCTTGGAGCCACCGTGAGTCTTTCCTCAGGATATCACCCCCAGTCGAATGGCCAGTCAGAGCGCATTTACCAGGAGCTAGAGACCTGTTTGCGCTGCCTGGTCTCCCAGAACCAGGCATCCTGGAGCAAGCACCTGATGTGGGTGGAGTACGCCCACAACACGCTGCCCACTTCCGCAACAGGACTCACACCGTTTCAGTGTGTGCACGGCTACCAACCACCTCTGTTCCCTGCCAATGAGGCCAAGGTCACGGTCCCATCAGCTCACGCTATGGTCCGTCGGTTCCGCCGGATCTGGGCCGGTGCTCGTCGGGCTCTCTTGCGCAGTGCCAGCCAAATGAAGGAGGTGGTGGATCGACGCCGGAGACCTGCTCCACCGTATCGGCCTGGACAAAGAGTTTGGTTAGCTACCAAGAACTTACCCCTCCACGTCATGTCGAGAAAGCTAGCGCCAAGGTTTGTTGGTCCATTCCCGATATCGAAGATCATAAACCCGGTGTCTGTGCAGTTACGTCTACCCAGGTCATTAAAGGTCCATCCAACGTTTCATGTCGGCAAGATCAAGCCGGTCAGGGAGAGCTCATTGGTACCCGCCTCTAAACCCCCTCCACCCCCCCAGATGGTAGAAGGAGGCCCCGTCTACGCTGTAAAGAGACTGCTGGCAGTTCGTAAGCGAGGGCGAGGAAGACAGTTCCTTGTGGACTGGGATGGGTACGGTCTAGAAGAGAGAACATGGATCCCAGCGAGTTTCATTGTTGATCCGGCCATGATTAAAGATTTTGATCGGGATCACCCAGAAGTTCCTGGGACGTCAGGAGCCGTCCCTAGAGGGGGGGGTACTGTAACATCCCGTCATGTCTGCTAAATTGTTCATGTCATGTTAAACAGGTTCATGTTATTGTTTCACGTTTAGTTCATAGCCCAGGTTAGATTTATGTTTAGTCAAGTATTTTTGTTCACCTGTCTAGTCCTGTCATTGCACTTCCTGTTTTATTTTGTACTTACCTCTGGTCTCATTTCAGGTCCCTTTTACTTCCTCCCTTTGTGTGTTTTCCCGCCATCATCAGTGTCTGCCCCGTCCCTGATTGTTTCCACCTGTTCCCCCTAACCTCATGTATAAATAGTCCTGTCTCCCTTTGTCCTGTGCCAGTTCGTCTTGTGCCTTGTGCCATTTAGAGAGCCAGCTTGACTCGCCCAGAGATGATTGTATTTTGTGACCACAGTCAAGTTTATTTAGTTTGTAATTTGCTTTGCTATGTTTTGCCTCTTAGGAGTGATGTTTTGTTTGAACTTTATACTTTTACAAAGTAAAGACTATTTTTGAACAAACTTTCTTTTGAGTCGTGCGTTTGAGTCCAAGTGTCTGTAAGGTCCTTAACAATGGTTTATCTGTACTGTTTGAGAAGCAGTACGAGTAAGTAGCGCCAAGGTGGAACCTTTGGCAGGTGAGCGGTGACATCTGGGTTATCTTAGGGGGGACACTTCCGCCCCCTCCTCGGAAGCAATCCAGACGATCAACCGGATCCTGTGTATAATTATGCTTAATAATTATACAGTTCATAGCCAGCCATTGAATTATATTCAGTGACTGGGTATGAACTGTTCATGAACGGTTCATGAAGTTGTTATGAACAGTTCTTGATATGTTCATGAACAGTTCTTGCTTTGTTAATGAACAATTCTTGAAATGTTCTTGGTTGAATATCCCTACACACTCACTGAAAACTCAATTCCATGAACCTGCCTAAAACCATATTCCATGAATTGTTCATGAACCATTCCAGCACAGGTTTCATGAGTAGTTCATGAACTGCCCTAGTGCCATTTAATGTTCATGACACTTTCATGAACAGTTCATCAACTTTGTTATGAGCTGTTCATGAATATGGTTCACTAATATTTCATGAACTTTTCATGACAAGTGCATGAACAGTTCACTATCATCTCACTGGGGCTGGCTCCGTAGAGACACTTTACCTCAGCACAGCGGAAGACCCTACCAGACCATCTGGAGATGCCCCCAACAATCCTGATTGGGAGAGCCACAAACCTAACTCATGGACCTGCATCTGGGATGCAGTGGTGAATGCCCTGACGCCCTCACATTCATTCAAAGTCCCCCACTGTACAGACAAAACACCATCAAGGGCCTGTTGTTGCCCTAGCACCCTGGCACTAAGGAAAGCAGTCACACGCTTTGACCTTAGCTCAAAAGTTGCCAGTCACCTCCTTTCCTGAACAAAAGCCAGTTTGGGTTGGTTCGCTGACCAGTGTAGCCACCTGAATTGCCCTCTGTTGCTCCTCAGACAATGCCATGCTTGCCACAATTGCCTCAGGTCCCTGATGCCCAACAGATTTGAGAATTTCAGGAACAGTAAGTGTTTCCAAGCTGTAGTGTTCCTCTTCTGGCTCGAGGGAGAGAAGCCAAGACATTCCTGAGAACCTGCCCCCGAGTCTGTCCCTCAGCCAGTCACGATCTTCGGAGGTGGGCTCTCTTGTCAGCGGGTTGAATGACTTATTGGTTGGAGGAAATAGCTCCTCCACTGAATGCGTACGTTTAGCTGCCTTTGGCTTCTTCCACTGACAGTGGGAGTCACACCAGTGCAGCTGAAAGTGTGGATCGCAAAGATGGCTGATGCAGCCGCATGACTGCATTTCCATTCTCCACGTGGGCATTCCCTCTTCTCCTGTAGATACCTGTCGTGGTGGGATTGTTTTATTATTTAAAATATATTTACATTTGTAATGCCTTCCCAATTATCCCTTTAATTGTTTATAGCCTACTGTATGTTTATTTCATGGATATTTCTGTGTTTTCTGGTGTGTAATATTTGTAATCTTGGGGCCTCTTCTCTTTAACATCTACATGCTACCACTGGCTCAGATAATGAAGAACAACAAAATAAGTTATCATAGCTATGCAGATGACACACACATTTAGACCGGGAGACTATGCTCCAATTCAAACACTGAGTAAGTGCATTGAACAAATCAATGACTGGATGTGTCAGAACTTTCTCCAATTAAACAAAGATAAAACTGAGGTAATGGTTTTTGGAGCCAAGTCAGAACGTATAAAAGTTAGCGCTGAGCTTCAGTCTGCAATGTTCATAACAACAGATAAAGCCAGAAATCTAGGTGTAGTCATGGACTCTGACCTGAGTTTCAACAGTCACATTAAAACAGTGACTAAATCAGCCTACTATCACCTAAAGAACATATCTAGGATTAAAAGACTAATGTCACAGCAGGATTTGGAAAAAACTGTCCATGCTTTTATCTTCAGTAGACTGGACTACTGCAATGGTGTCTTCACAGGTCTCACTAAAAAATCTATTAGAAAGCTGCAGCTGATTCAGAACGCCGCTGCTCGAGTCCTCACTGACACTAAGAAAGTGGATCACATCACTCCTGTTCTGAAGTCTTTCACACTGGCTTCCTGTGTGTCAAAGAATAGATTTCTAAATACTGCTGCTGGTTTATAAAGCACTGAATGGTTTAGGCCCAAAATACATTTCTGACCTACTGCTAAACTATGAACCATCCAGATCTCTCAGGTCTTCAGGGACTGTCAGCTTTCTGTCCCCAGAGTCAGAACTAAACATGGAGAAGCAGCGTTCAGTTATTATGCTCCAAACATCTGGAACAAACCCCGAAACCTGCAGGTCCGCTGCAACTCTGACTACTTTCAAATCCAGGCTGAAGACTTTTCATTTTGCCGCTGCTTTTAATTGAACTATTCACATCTTAGACTGCACTGTAACTTTTATCCGTGTACTTTTTCTTTTAATGTTTCTTTTATTAGCTTTTCTTTTTTATGACTGGTTTTAAATGCCATTTCTTAATGTCTTTCATTTTTTGTAAAGCACTTTGAATTGCCTTGTGTTGAAAAGTGCTATATAAATAAACTTGCCTTGCCTAATAAAGATTTCATGTGACACACAAAATTGATTTGTTGATGGGAATTAATGTGAATAAATTAACTCTAGGTTAACGGTACTCTTGCTATAACTACTCACCGATACTCTATAAACCTTGTCCCTCATGCTAGCCCTGACAACACCGGTAAGCGGTTGTAGTGGTTCTCTCCTCTATATCCATTCTTCTTGTCATCTTTGTAAAACGATATCACACTGGTAATTGACACAGCCATGACTTCTAGTTGAATTCAGTGTGGCTAAAATGAAAAGCTTTGTTAAAATATGCAAGCATGCGGAAGTCAAAGTCAGCTTTATTGTAAACAAATTCTACATGTGTTATACATCCAGAAATATCATTTCCCACAGTGTGACATGTAGCCTATACATAAAACAAAACAAAAAGGGCCTAGATAAACGGGGTATACAGTTTAAAATGTTAATATATTTAAAGTGTTCAAAGTGCAAGTCAGTTGAAACGATCTTAAGTTGGCGTGACGTTGAAGTCGTGTGACCCTGCTGCTGTACTGGCTTGTAGTTCGTTTATAGCATAACGTTAGCATTTCGCTTTTGGCGACTAGATTTATGATTCAAAAATTATAAAAGTAGGGGAGACATGTGGAGATTATCGGCTGAAACAAAACGTGATCCTTCTCTTAAATGTGTGTCAACCACAGACCTTATTTCGAGCTATTTTCCAAAATCCTATGGAGAAATTGCATTGCGTTTTTGACGAAGGAACCGGAAGAAGTTTACATCCGGGTTTTAGGACGCGTCATTGCGGTTCTCTATAGCATACAGGATGGTCAACTCCCGCCGCATCTTCCTGCAGTAAAACAGCACCGGCCCCCACTGCACTAGCATCCACCTCGAGTTTGAAGGGTTTCCCAAGATTGGGAGCAGCGAGCACCGGAGCGTGACTTAAGAGTGTCTTTACACACTCAAAGGCATGCTGGCACTCAGGGGTCCAAACATAATACACCTTGGGACTTATCAACCTAGTTAGGGGTTGGGCTACAGTGGAGAAGTTGCGGCAGAAACTGCGGTAGTATCCTGCCATACCGAGAAAACGGCGGAGATCACTCCTGGTGCTGGGCACAGCACATTCAGCCACCGCAGTAACCTTAGCCTCCACTGGTCTGACTTGGCCTTGCCCAACCTGCTTTCCTAAATATGTGACAGGAGCTTTACCAAATTCACATTTGGCCAGATTCAAAGTAAGAGACGCCTGTGCGAGCCGGGTGAATACCTGCCCCAGGATCTTCATGTGCATCTCCCATGTGGGCGTGTACACAATGAGATCATCAAAATATGCGTTACAATTGCTTATTCCGGAGAGGACAGTATTCACCAATCTTTGAAATGTAGCGGGAGCGTTACACATACCAAACGCCATGACTGTATATTGCAGAAAACAGTCAGGTGTAGCGAAAGCGAAGATTTTTGAGGCACGGTCCGTTAAAGGTACCTGCCAGTAACCCCTAAGTAGGTCCAATTTACTGACATACTTAGCGGAACCGAAATTATCAATGCAATCCTCCATTCTCGGCAGTGGGTAGCAATCCGTCACCGTAACAGCGTTCACCTTATGGTAGTCCATAATAAAGCATGGAGAACCATCAGATTTCGCCTCTGCCAGACACGGCGAACACCATGGGTTAGAGCTCTGTGTCGCCAGGCCATTTGCTACAAGATAGTCAGCCTACTGTTTCATAAGTGCGCGTTTGGTCGGGTTGACACGGTACGGATGCTGTTTAATCGGCCTTGCGCCCTTTACATCGATGTCATGCGTTATCACATTAGTTTGTGTCAGGACATCATGGAAAAGGCTCGGGAATCGATCCACCAACTGGGTTATGTCATGCTGCCGGACCTCCTGCAGTGACTAACAGTGGGCAATGTCTTTACCATCTCCGAGTTGCACAACCGAGCACCCGGCTGGTGATGTGAGCGCATTACCAAACCGTCGTTAGACATTACCACTATTAACGCCGAAACAGCTACTCTTTGATTCGCCGAGCCGGCAGGCTGGCTATCAGCGGCGGCGCGGGAATGGTAGCGTTTCAACATATTAATATGACAGACGCGCGTTTTGCGCCGTCTCTCCGGAGTACAAATAACATAATCCGTGTCACTAAGACAATCGTGGATTTCATATGGACCGAGGAATTTGGCTGAGAGCGCAGAGCCGGGGATAGGTAATAGGGCGAGGACCTTGTCACCTATTTCAAAGTGACTAGGGACAGCGGCACGGTCATAATTACGCTTCATGACAGCTTGTGAAGCGGAGAGCGACTCTCTAGCGAGTGAATTTGCTCGGTGCAAACGCTCACAGAATTGACTAACGTAATCGAATACGTTTTTATCAGGAGGACTATCAGCCGAAAGAAACTCATCGTGTAGGATTTTAAGTGGGCCGCGGGGTGTATGGCCGAAGACGAGCTCCGCGGGACTGAATCCTAATGACTCCTGAACAGCTTCACGGGCTGCGAACAAAACGAAAGGAATTCCCTCATCCCAATTTTTTTCTGTCTCCATACAGTATTTTCGCAGCATGCTTTTTAAGGTCTGATGCCACCGGCGACTCGGGATGATACGCATTAGATATCACATGTTTAACCTGCAGTGTTTGGAGGACCTGTTTGAACAATTTAGATTTAAAATGTGTCCCTTGGTCACTCTGGATTACTCGCGGAATTCCAAATGTAGAAAATAACTTTGTCAAGGCCTTAACTACATTTGTTTACCTGTTTTCGTACGTGGTAAAGGACCAACACAGTCTATCAACACCCAGTCAAAGGGCTCACCTATAGCAGGTATGGGATGTAACGGAGCCTGCGGAATTTTTTTATTAGGCTTACCGACAACCTGGCACACATGACAGCAGCGGCAGAAGCTAGAGACATCTTTCTTTAAACCTGGCCAAAAGAAATGCTTCAGAATTATTTGGTAGGTTTTTGTCACGCCCAAGTGTCCCGACCATTGACTTTCATGTGCTACAGATAGCACATGTTGACGGTATGGCACCGGCACGACTACTTGATGCACTACACTCCAGTCAGCTTCAGCAGTAGCAGTGAGGGACCATTGGCCAATAATATCTCCTTATCCAACACATAAGCCACCTTCTCACCAGAGATGGGGTCGTTACTAAAAAAAAGTAATATATTACATATTACTTTTAAAAAAAGTAATATATTACACTACTTCGTTACTCTCGTTACTTTACTCGTTACTTTACTCGCAGGGCCGGCCCGCCCCTCCCTGCAGGCAGATAACGCAGACTGCTAAAGTTTAAAATGTTCTCTTTAGTTCAGTTTCCATTGTTACATAAGACTGATCCAGATCCTGAATGTTTTCCTATCTGACCGTGGCTGTCCTCTGTCTCCTGCTATATGACCGTGGCTGTCCTCTGTCTCCTGCTATCTGTATATTTTGCGCCGTCTATCTCTGCTCACTCTGTTGCGTCAGCGTGTTCTCCTGTGTGTTGGCCATGTGTTGCACTGGAGCCAGACTGAAGCACACCGCAAGACTTCAGCCGAGCACGTACGAACTGCGCATGCGTGAGTGGCAATAACTCTCCTTACCAGCAGGCGGCGGTAGTGTGTATTCGTCATTCAAAACAGGCAACAACCGGAAAACAGAGAAGAAGAACAGACCGTGATGTAAACACACAACACATAGCTGTGCGTTAGCTTCACCTTAGCTTAGCATGTGTTCTTTGCAGGTGTTTGTTGAGGTTTGATTATGACTGATTTTAGAAAGTAACGAAGTAACGCGTGTCGGGGCGATGTTAGTAACTGTAGTGTGATTACTGAATTATAAAAGTAGCGTGTTACACTACTCCGTTACCGACAAAGTAATATAATTACAGTAACGCATTACACCCAACTCTGCTTCTCACCCCTTGCTTTGTCATTACTCACCACCTGCTCGAAACACTTCGCATTTATATTTTTGTTCAGTGTATTTTTGTATTCTCTTGTACAAGAAAGCCCAGTCTATAACTGCCGAACATAGGAACTGGGTACAGTACCTTCTCCCAGACACAAATAGTTCACTTTATCAGCATTGGTACCAAGGCTTACTATTTATTTGATACCAATTTGTAATACAATTAATAAAAACAACAAGGTTTGGGTTCGTTATTCAGATGACTGACGTTAACGTATAAACTCAATAATGAACTCCAGCTCAACCAACCATATTGTAATATCTAAGTATCATCTTGAAATATGACATTAATATTTGTAATATACACACATCTTATAGTGAGGTTGATTTCACATACACTACGCTGCTCTTCAACACTACTTTGACGTTAGCTTGTCAACATAATTGATCATAGCATAGCAGTTCATTTAAATGAACCTTATCAATGTATAAAGTTACCTACCTAATACAAATATCTCTCTATTTTACCAACCTCAAACAGATGCCGTTTGTTTTACAGCATTATCCAACTTAATGCTTAACATTTCTCGATTACGTTTTAACTTGGAGGCTACGATTAGCATTGTTAGCACAGATGTAGCTACCACTCGCTTACTACATGCTAACCCAAGCCTTAACATTCATTAACGTTAGCTGACTAAAAACATAAGCAACATAAATAAAGTACTCAAATTTCACTTACCGCCAAACCGCATTCATGCACCCTCTGTTTTAAACGTGGAGCGGATCACAATAGTCCGATATAAGCACGAAGAATAGTCCACAAGGCACCAGCACAACAAACACGGCCGAGTTCAAGTTATGTTCCCCAGATGAGTTGAGCAGGTAGAGCCCCTGTAGCTTCACGGAGCTGCTAGCAGAAATCACTGGACAGACCTGTCACTCAATGTGACCACGCCCTAATGTATGCATAACTTGAAGGCTTAATATAACCTAAACTAATTATAAATGGTTGTAACTCATTGGTAAATAGTGATTTGTTTAACACTTTACAAGGCTCCCTTTTTCATATTTGTATTCTCTCTCTCTCAAACCGCAGGAAACAACTATATAGCAACTACCTCATGTTTATGTTTTCGCGCAAGTTCAATAGCGCGAAAATCACTGCATATATAAGGTAAATATTACCCGCTGGCGCTAATGGGTATAAATGGAAATGTTTTGGGCAATTTTTTCAATCTAACTTCATATTGGTAATTTTTAACAGAGGGTGCTACATAAAACACTTTCAGGAAAACTATGTAAAAAAAAAGTTACATACAATCAAGAAAACAGCTGTGGGTAAAATGTACCCGTTGGCGGTTCTTGTGTTAACTTAAGTTTATTATGTAAGACAACAGAACAATGTGACCTTAGAAAAGAAGAAACCATGATAGTTGGAATCAAAAATGATTGTATATATACAGTATAGGAAAAGCTGCCTTTCAAGAAGCATATTCAGGCATTAACCTATACATCATTTTACTACAAACACGATATGATCTTTTTATATTTGACTAACATTCAAATCCTGCAAGTTATCCCCAATTTATAGAAATGTAACAGTTATCTGATTACGTCTTTGTTATGTAACTAAGGGAATACAGTTATGTATTTTTATGTATCCTGATAACGTAATCCTGTTACATGTAATCCATTACTCCTCAAACCCCCATATGATAGCACGGAATACAGTTAGTGCCCTCTATTGTCTATGTGTTTAGAAGGCAGTGAGTGCCAGGCCAGGCCAGGCCAGGCCAGGCCAGGCCAGGCCAGGCAGCAGAGGAATGGAGTAGCAGTCACAGAGGAACCAGGTTATACGCTGCAGGAGGCCATGAAGTGGGTCAGTAGGGGCCGGAGTGTCTGTATATCATTTCAAATCAATTTGAAGTTTTTGTGCAGAAAGAAAGAAAAAGCTCTGGGGAACTTAAGGTGTTCATATTCACAAGTCAGCTCGATTTCATATTTATGAACTTCATTTTGGATTCAGTCGTTTTCTAATCTTTGTTTTTTTAATCCTTAATTGAACCAATTTCTCAAAAATGTTTCATTACCATGCTCTTCTTCCGTTGATCTCTGATTAGCTGCCCTAAGTCAAAAACACATTTAATATATTTAACAGAGTCTCATCAGTGATAATTAATTTGGCTCCAAAGCTTTGCTTTGGGGGAACAATGCATTTAAATATTCTTAATCCACATGGTCTGCTGTTCTCACTCAAATCTACTCTCTATAAACAGATGTCTGCATATGGTGCAGAAAATGTGGGCAATGGGACAAGATGTTGGTATTATAGCGTTCTGATTTCCATTTGTGGTCTGGGCATGTGAACAATCATATTCAAACTAATGTGGTTGAATGGAGGTAAACAGGTGTGGAGACAGAAACATGCCAGAATGCACTGGTCACCCATCAGCTATCTTCTAACCCTGTTTTGGTTTTGTGTCAGTTTACAACTGACTAGACGTCGTAAGAGCTTTTAGGTCTGCAGGAACCCTGACTGGGAACTCGCTCTTTGGGGCAATATCATCACCTTCACCACCTCTTAATGTAAATCGCTCTTTCAGGATGTCCGATGGTAATGGACAGGTCAGATACTGTATCAGTATTAGTCTGTAACTAAATAAGAAGGCAGCTGTTTGCAATTAAAAAGGCTATGTTACTGACAAAGATTTAGGCTTCAAATAATCCAGTAAACTGGCTAATTGTGAAACAATCATGTTGTAGATGTTGTCTCTCAACTTTAACTTTATAGTGGCTACCCTGGAACCCCAGAAATAATAATAATAATAATAATAATAATACGTTTATTTATTATAGCACCTTTCACAGAAATAGAATTTCACAAAGAGCATCACAATTTAAGAACAAAAGTTACAATAAAGACCACAGAGACATGAATACAATAATACATGTTGGACTTTAACCCAGGTGGGTAATCATGAGACAAATGTTACCCTAAATAATGTTTCAGGAACAGTTGTTAGCTACTGATCAGAGGCCTGTACTACAAAGCAGGATTTTGGCTTAGCGGCTAACTTCAGGGAAAACTCAGGGTTTCCGGTCCTACGAGGCTGGTTCTCTTTTTAGCAGGATAGATCTCCATGGAAACTTATGCTTAGCGGCTAACCTGGTCGGGACCAGGTTAGGTTGCAGGATAAGAGATCAACTCAGTGAAAGCACCGCCTGCTGACCAATCAGAGCTCAGTGTGCGGAGTTTAAAGCGATCAAGTCATATTACAGGAGAAAGGAAATACAGAAAAGCTGCCGTTGCAGGAAAGACGGCCGGCAAAAATCAGCGACTGTGTGAACGTGAACATTAATAGAATATCACCTCCATCTTCAGAGCAATCTGACTATTATAACATTAGCGTTAAGAAAGCGTACTTACATATCTGCCACAACATAAGTAACCGGATCAGAGTAACATTACACACATTCCGCGGCATATCACATCATAATGTATCATATATCTCCTTATCAGTCAGCTGAGCTGTATCTGGCCGTGCAACACTCACAGTGTCACATACTGTATGCAGAAGTATTATTTTAAGCAATACATTAAGTTGACGAAACACTCGAGACAAATGTAATGAAAGTCAGATCGTGTTTTAGACGGGGCAGTGATATCATAAACCTGTTAATGTATGCATTCAAACACTTGTTCTGTTCCAGCTGTATTCACCTTGCAGGTGCAGCTCTGTGGCTTTGATCCTGGATAAAGTGTTTAAGTCATGGATGTTTAAAGTTTAACTTCTTCATATTTGAAGATATAAATATTATTATAAGATATAAATAATATAATATATAGATTATATTATAAGATATAAATATTATTCATATTTTAAAGTTAACTTTTCATTCAGGAAGTATGACGCTGCGCTGTCAGTACGCTTCTCCATGTTTGTGATTGGTCGAATGCTCCAGATACCACCCCTTTCATGTGAACGCGCACCTAACTAGATAGGACACGGCTGGCTTGAGCGATCCACTTGATAACCCGCGTCGTAGTACAGTTTAGCGAGAGCGCATATGTTTTAGATTAGGCCAACCGGCTAACTCAAACATATCCAGGTTAGGTTGAACCAGCTTCGTAGTACAGGCCTCTGGAGGCTAACAGCTAAACACACGAAACGCCTCGCAAACAAAGTGTGACTTAAAACTAAAGTACCAAAAAGCTAGTGTGCAGTCAATTACTTGATATGTTTCTTTAAGTGAATAACATTGGGCTGCGCTGTTTTCACTTTTGCTTGTTTGGTATTTTGCGATGCACATGTTTTTAGCCATGCGAGCAGCCTTTATGTTTCCCTCAGGGGAATTGTAATATAATTATGTGTTGATCCTCCGGCTTTCCATCTACCATCAAACAATTGCTCTTACAAGCTAAACTCAGTACACAGCCAAGATTATGAGCGCTTCGCCTCAGCAAGTTAGTACTGTAGATGTTAGCCCTTAGCTCAAAAAACTGCTTTGCCAAGAGCCTCACAGAGCCGTTAGCAAGGCTAGAGTTTCAGTTACTATATCATATAGCAGTGTTTGGTACTGTTGTTCCAGGTTTGATCTGTATTCTGCCACTTTTTCCACATGTTGTGCATATATATCTGTGGTGCTGTACACTTTTGTTGGGGGTGACACAAGTCCTGGAGAGGTTCACCAGGTTGAGCTACAGCTAATGGTCACAGCAATAGCTACAACAAATGTTAGAAGAAAATAAAGACCTATGTAAAAAAAGCAACCAGACTGACCTTTTGGTTAAAAACACAGAAGGGGAAAAATACATTTTCTATATGAGAAGCTGTGAGTCGTGAGGTCGACCGTAGATTTAAGATACATGCTCTCATCACTTCAACATGAGCTGCGTTCAGGGTTTCAAGGGTGAGGTGGAGGGTTAAGAATTTCTCTCACTCTGTCCCGGCGTGTCAGCAAATGTCACAGTCATAGTCTCGGGCTCTTTCAGCTTCCAGACAGTCTCTCCTTGCTGCAGAGTATGTCCTGACATTTATCAAATTGGTCTCTTTGAGGTTAAACTCATGCGACAAAAGTTGTAAAAGAGGACTGCACCTCACACTGGATAAAAGAAGAGATCAAGAGATGGCCAGCACGGCTTTGGCATTGTGCATCAAACTGCAGATGTGTTTTTCCTCAGCCTCCTGCTGCGGGCTAGAAGCGATCGAATGGGAAGATTTGGTTTCTGTGCGGTTGCATCAGCTTCCCTTTAATTAGACGCAGAGAGGTGTGCAGCTGCAGCCGGGCAGGAGGACTGATATTGAAGCCCTCATCAGACCTGGGAGTCAGGAGTCGCTGACTTGGAGGCTTTCTGTTGTTCTATATTGCTGAAGCACCGTAATTGCATTTCCCTCTGTAAGCCATATTATGGATGGGCAGTAACCCCCCCCTCCCCTCCCCTCCCAAGGTGTCAGCTCTCTGTCTCTCTCCTCCGGTGCTGCTGGATGAGATCACAGGTGCTCCCACTGTAGCTGCAGTAGCAACATGGGCTGAGGACACCAAGCTTATAATGAGAGGCTGAGAAATAAATCAGTGTAAGACTCACCTGTGATTAGCTATCATAGTCTGAAACGTTTCTTAAACATGTCCTAACTAAGTTACAAATATGATCAAAGGAATTTATATTTTTTTACCCTAAGGCAGGGGTGTCAAACTCAAGGCCCGGGGGCCAAATCCGGCCACAAGAGCGTGCAAAGAATATAATATTTGTATTATACGGTTACATGCCGATTTACAGAAGCACTTTGCCCATAAACTACATATCCCACAATGCATCTCAAATTTGACTTTTTCTCAGAATATTCTTTTTTTTTAAATCATTTTGTGACATTCTCAGTGAAGAGACTTGCAATGATTTGCCCTGGACTTCTGCTTTCAGACGTAGTTAATTATGAAGTTATTACCCTATCCGATGCAGAGGCAATAATGTAATATAATTAGGGCTGTCAGTCGATTAAAATATTTAATCGCGATTAATCGCATGATTGTCCATAGTTAATCGCGATTAATCGCAAATTAATCGCACATTTTTTATCTGTTCTAAATTTACCTTAGAGGAATATTTTTCAAGTTTTTAATACTCTTATCAACATATGAGTGGACAAATATGCTTTATGCTAATGTTTATTATCATTTGAACAATGACAAATATTTCCCCATACTGCACCTCTTTTCACCCTCTGTCCGAAACCAGAGGGTTGACAAATGACAAATATTCTCAGCGCAGTTGTGTGGATAGGGCGCTCCTCTGTTTTAATTTAAACAGCTCCTTATATCCGTTAGCGCAGCAAGCTAGCACCAGATGCTAACAACAACAATAGCCGCGTTCACACTGCGGTACGGTAATGCACGTAAGGTCTCTCTCTCGCTCGCTCGGGCCACACAGACACACACCCTCCAGGTCCTCCCGATGGCCAGTCGGTGCCTGCCGGTGAGCGTGGAAGTGTGGTCTGCCACAAGCGGGCGGCAGGAGCGGGGCTGTCAGCATCAGCTTGTAGATGGTATTTTAAACTCGATACGCTCTGAAACTACGGGGCGGCTGAGGAAAAAAAATACACATGCGTTAATCGCGTTAAAATAATTAGTGGCGTTAATTTTTTTGCGTTAACGCGTTATTAACGCGTTAACTTGACAGCCCTAAATATATTACATTATTTTATATATATTAAATATTTATATATGTATTTTTATATATAGTCTTAAAGTTACAACCGGCCCTTTGAGTGCAACCATAATGCTAATGTTGCCCGCGAAGAAATTTAGTTTGACACCCCTGCCCTAAGGGATTAAAGCATAATCATTTTTTTTGTCATCCATATTCAAGACTCTTGATTTAAAGTTAAGATGATCCAACATCTATAACTAGGGACATGTTTTGCTATGATGAGCTACGTTTGATGCTTGATACTGTAGGTAACTTATAAAGTTTAATGTGAAATCAACAGTAGGCTTTTACTCTGAAACATAAGGTTGTATGGCTTCATTTCAGACAACTGTAGACATATTTTTATTATTATCTTTATTATTTTGGTCTATCACGTACAATGTGTTGGAGCGCTAGCCAATAGAGGCAATAGCGTTTTATAGTGATGTCACTATGTTCTGGAAGTGAACAAAGGAGTTCAATGGAGGCGTTTCAGGCAGGGTGGGGGGGAGTGTGTGGGAGAGAAACTCCCTCTGGATGGAACACAGGGATTTTAGTCTTTGCAGACCATTTACATGCGCAAAATCCTATGGAAAGGGGAAAACCCCAAAAGCAGAATAGGCCTGTTCATATATTCACAAATAACCCTCTCTGGAAAATCCTAAATTGTGGAATAGTTTGGCCATTAAAATGCTTTTTGTTTACATTTCTAGCGAGAAGTGTATATTGTACTTTTAGAATCCACATCAAAGCAAGCACACTCTGAATAAAGTATTGTTTTCTTTTTTTAAATGTTTTCGGATTTCATATCGCATAAACACCATATCCCAACGTGCATTGTGGCTAAAACATCCAATCACCGAGCTTCAACGATAGCTGAGGATTATGGGTAGCTCGATGTTTTGATTAAAAACCTCTGAAAAAAGAAATGTGTCTCTCAGAACAAAAGGGAAAAACCTATGGGAAAAACACAAAAGCAGTGTACACAATTTGAACCAATTAATGTCTTGTAATTAACAAGGATAAACTAATGTTTTTAGTGGATGAGTACGGCAGATATCACTGTAAAATCATTTGACAGGAGGGTAATGCGGTTTTATTATGAAAACTTCGAGACCGGAAATACTGTTTTCACCCTGTGAGGGTTGACGCTAACTTTAAATGGACGCTGCCGTCAATATAAATGAATAGCGAGAAAGACGTAGTATATACACGTTCTCCTGGCGAGACCTCAAATAATCTTTGTATATCTATCAAACTATAGATCCTACACATCCACTGGACGTGGATTCTAAGAGTGCAATATACACTTCTCGCTAGAAATCTAATCAAAAAGCATTTTAATGGCCAAACTATCCTACAATTTAGGATTTTCTTACACGACCACTAGAGGTGCTAAACTTTAAAACGTGACTGTGGGCCGTAATAAGCTGCTGAACAATCAACCTATTTGGTCGTTTTTTTGGAGAAGGACAGGCTGTGGAATAGATATTAACTCTTGGATTAGAGTGAACTTTGTTTATATCTAATTTATTGTAAAAATAAACAAATAAATACAACTTTTGATCCTAGTGCCAAGAGTGAAAAAGAGTGCTGAGTTCAAATCCTGTCTCTTTTCTCTCCGAGCAAAGTGGGCGTGAATTTCGGAATGTCACATTTGAAGTTACCTAGGATGACGGACAGTCGCTCTGATCTGGTCTCAGAAGTAGGGGGGGGGGCTGCACCAGTGTCCTTCATGTATGCATGTATTGACTCTAATGCGCTCTCTAAATGTAGAACCTTTCTTGTCTAAGGTCATTTTGAAATATGACATGGACAATATTCAATTGTTAACAAAGGTTGATATAGTAGCATGTTGCCTGATACTGTATGTCGTTTACAACAAACCTTGAAGTCATTGTGTTTGGTTTTATACTGGTTGTGATGGTAGTGTTGTGGTGAGTGGGCTGTGTAGAGCTGCAGAAGCCTCTTCTTGAGTGTTGTGGAAGAGGCTGGGATATATGCAGGTGGAAGTACCACCAGCACATGACTGTTTCTACTACTCCACCACTCAAGCTCTTGCATTGGCTCATTGAGTGAGTCCTGATATTTCATTGGAGAATCAGAGCAAACACTTTGTGAATGGTTTCAAGTTCACATTGTTCGATTAAGAAATGATTTCAGATCATTACTTCATCACTACAGGAAGCAATGGATGATGTGTTCGCCAAAAGGCATGCACACATTACATTTCACTTCATCTATTCAGCTATGCAGAGAATGTGTGTATTAAATCTTCCATGGACAATTTGTCAGTGTAATCTGAACACTAGGAGAGTAAACATGATTTGTAAAGATGGGAGAAATTAAATTCTGCTAAACTAAAGGAGAAAAAAAAAGATGGATAACCACAAGTGGGAATTACCAGTGGCAAGTGGAATAACTGGGATGGGGGTGTCATGGCTGGTGTCAGGAAACAGAGAGGGAGGACGGAGTAATCTGATTGCAACAGGACATTACTCTCTGCCGTGTCCTGCAGAACGGGCTGTGTCCTCTCTTTAGTCCTCTTCCCATTAGGCCCTGCATCGTTTGGGAGATTAATAGATGCTCACGCGTGAACACTGCCACATTTGTCAGCTGCCTCATCCCATATTATGGGCTGCAGGCATGCCTTCTCTCACCTGCACTTTAAAAAGGACCTTAAAAGGTCACAGTGGGAGATGCGGGGAAATTAAAGGGTATACATACAAGCTACAAACAAAGTTTACAAAAAAAATGCCGTTTTTGAAACGTTTGTTTGTCTGAGAAAAACTAACTTGTAAGGAACCAACATTAAAGGTAGAGAACCCACTACTCCTTAGTTTCTCTTTTGATAACTGGACTTATCATTTATAACCAGACTTTTCTTCACACATTTTACATTTATATTTAATTAATATGTTATTCCTTGCTCACTTAATGTAAATATTATCCTTGTGCTATCCTAGCTGTAATTTGGCCCTTCATTGTGTTTATTTTACATGAAGTCTACAGATGTGTCTCTTTCACCACCAACATGTATATATATTTCACTTGTTACTATATTTTGTGTTTGATTATTTTATGCTCTTTCTATTCTCACCTTATGTGCAATGCCTGTGTGTGTGTGTGTGTGTGCGTGTGTGTGTGCGTGTGCGTGTGCGTGTGTGTTCTGTCCAGTCAATGTTTGCACGGAAGACACCTTAGAAGCAGCACATCTTTGGAAAGTGAGGGTGTGAAGCTGACCGTTGAGCGGCCCGACCAAGCAAGGAGGCAGAGTCAGAGAATTCAAATATAACCCGGTGTGGGCATTTATTCATCGCTGTGGTACAGGATACACAGCCTCAATATTGCTGCCCAGGTGAACACAGTCACCAGCCACAAGGATCTCACCCACACTACCAGCCTCCACAGACAGGGAAAACAGAGCCTAAATACCTACACAGTAATCAGCACAACAAGACACAGGTGAGGGGAGGAGATAACACAGGGCACCAGGTGAACACAATCAGGAGTAACAGACATGGGGAAAGGGAAACACTTTTCAAAATAAAAGCACATGTGCAATTAGTACAAGGCCCGGAGCTGTCAGTCCACAGTGACGAAGCCATCTTCATCACATTTCCTCCTTCCTCTCCCGGAAGAGAACAGTACCTCATTCCTGCAACACTTGTTGATCTTCGCCATTTTGCTCTCCTCCATGTGTCTCCACTCTGCCCGGTGTTTCTGCTTTCCCTTGTGCTGCATGGTTTCCTCAGAGGGGGGCGTGAAGTCGGAAGGAAGCTTCCCTTTCTTCCTCAACTCTTTCTCCCGCTCCTTCGCGATGGCCTCCGTCAGGTTCTCCACATACGCCGCCTTCTCCGCCTGCAGCGTATTCATCACCTGCTTCTCCGTCTGAATCTGAGCGGCTGACAGGGCCTCTGCATGAGCCTGAGCCCTTATCTCCTCCAGCTGTTGCTGCATGATGCGCTTTCTCTCCCGACGGATCCCCTCGGCCATTTTCACCCGCTCCTCCTCCGCTAGAAAAGCATCTTCCTCGTCTTTAAGTTTCTTCTCCTCCTGCAGGCGTATCAGACGAGCCTCCTCCGCTAAGCGCATCTCCTCTTCCTTTCTCAGCTTCTCCTCTTCCTCCCTCTGCAACCTGGGCTGCTCCTCTTTCTCTTCCATCAGGGAAACCTGTTCCTGTATCCGTGAAAACGGCTGCTTCATGTTCCTCAAACGGTACTCCTCCCGCTTGAATCTGGCTGTCTCATACTGCAGGTATGACTTCATCATCTCCCTCAGTTCCTCCATCGTTTTCACCTCCTCACTTGGTCAATCCCACTTCTGACACCAAATGTGAAGCTGACCGTTGAGCGGCCCGACCAAGCAAGGAGGCAGAGTCAGAGAATTCAAATATAACCCGGTGTGGGCATTTATTCATCGCTGTGGTACAGGATACACAGCCTCAATATTGCTGCCCAGGTGAACACAGTCACCAGCCACAAGGATCTCACCCACACTACCAGCCTCCACAGACAGGGAAAACAGAGCCTAAATACCTACACAGTAATCAGCACAACAAGACACAGGTGGGGAGGAGATAACACAGGGCACCAGGTGAACACAATCAGGAGTAACAGACATGGGGAAAGGGAAACACTTTTCAAAATAAAAGCACATGTGCAATTAGTACAAGGCCCGGAGCTGTCAGTCCACAGTGACGAAGCCATCTTCGTCACAGAGGGACATATTGGTTGAGTCCTTACTGTAGGGCTGTTGAAGTGTTAGGATATATTTTAGGTTCGAAATAAGTTTAAGGTAAGACTAAGTTTTAAGGTGATAATAAGTTTGCAATCTAGTTTCAATGGTCAGGTTACAATACACGAGTTTTAGTTTTACTGTTAAATTATAATAAGTTTTAAGGTCCGTGTTAGAAAAAGTGTCAGTGTTAAAAAGTGTAAGGGTTTGGTAAGAATATCTTTTAGTGTGAAGTTGGAATAAGTCATATCAGGTTTGAATACGTTTTAGTGTACATGTGTAGAGGATTATAAACGCGTACGGGTGTGGTTAGAATACGTTTTAGTGTTAAGTTTGTATAAGTCAATCTTATCTTTATCTGAAAGATTTGTTAAAGAGAGCACCGCCAAAGTCAAACATCGGTCTGATATGTGGCTTCATGTGCAATGGAGTGAGACAGAGAGTCACCCCAACAGATGTTGAAAAAAGAAGAAACAGATGACGGTCTGAAACACCATAGCTCACGCTAGACTGGGCTCTGAGATCACTCATGCCAGCATGTATGTATCCATGCGCTGCTCATTTCAGGTATCATAGTGGATGTGGAGATGGCTGCTGGTGTTGGCTCCGCCTCAGGAGGAGGACGGCCATGGGAAGCAACCTAAGCAACCTAAATGTGTGGGTGACATTTTTAACGGGGGGTGTGAGGTCCTCCCCCAAAAAATAAATAAATAGATTTCCTGCATTCTGGTGCGTTTTAACAGGTGGTTTGATACCTTTATGTGGCTATACTAGCATGAGGGAAATGATGGGTGCATTTTGTAATTTCCTCCAGTAGTAAAGAAAGGAAACATATTTGATTATTTATTCAGAGCCGTCTTTGAATTAATAAAAAGCAGTTTAAATGCCCATTTTTTGTATATTTATATACAACAATAAATATTTGTGAGTGTATTGAGAGATATTGTTGTGGAGAGTCATTTATCTATAAATCGCAAAATAAATTTGTGAATCCTTCTGTGAGCATTTATTAATATTGGGACTGATCTGACTCACTACAGATGTTAAGTTCACCTAGGAATGGTATCATTGACTTAAATGTTCAAATAAATGTTGCTCTTCTGTCTATATTGGCCATATGATGCCCCTTGACTGAAATATCCCCACTGATTCCCTTAACACTCTGGGATGAGAGTCCACATCACAATTTACCGTCAAACTGTCATTTCCCTTTCATCACTCACCTCAGCACAGACCTCTCTCCACTGTCCCTGTGTTCTGCCTCTGACTCACTCTCAAGCGCCTAGATGTCAAGAGAGGTGGTGAAGTGATCATTATTGATTGAGCAGTATACTCTTTCACATTGAATCATAACAGAATACTGAATGTAAATACAACTGACTCTAAAGTAAGTCCCAGTCTGGGACATTGGACATTTTGAAGACTCAAAGTCCCAAGCAGTAGGTAGAATATTAGCTAGTCTATGTAATGTGCACAGAAAATAAACAGTTAACTGAACACTGGGATGGAAATTGCCTATAAGCACTCAGTAAAACATAAACACACACAAGAAGCTTCTGAATGATAAGAATTATAATTAAAACATAATGCACATTACCATTTTGAGAGAGAGTACCGAAGTTAAAGAACTCAGAAAATAATCTCTTATCGAACTGAGGCTCCAGTAAAACACACTGACTGCGGCTCTACATGGACATCATGGTGTTTACATGAGCACAGAGAGATGGGGTTATTCATGTTCCCTGTTTACATGATACATACTAGTGACCTGGCATTTCAATGCCTTTTCTCATCTAAACTATTCAGTATTTGTATCTCTCTGTCATGACATAAAGACGAAAGTTCTACGCAAAATCCTCCTCTTTTCCCCATAAAATAATCACATGCCCTATAAATCAACTTACAAAAAATACCCCCATTAAACATTCCATATTTTTCCCTCACCCCCCCCCCCCATATTTCCCTTTATACATTAATATATTTCCCCATATTTCCACAACCCCTCCCCCCCTTTCCCACCCCCCCTACCCCCCTCACACCCTCTCTCCTATCCTACCCCCATCCTAAAAACCACCATCCCCTACCCACCTTCACCCCTTCCTCTTCCAAAACAACCCTATAAACTCCATCCAAACCAACCAACCACTACTACAACATACCCTACTCCCCACCAACCACTCACCACCCCCCTTCTTCTTTTCCCTCCCCCCAAAACCCACCCCAACCCACTTAAAATAAAATACCCACCTCCCCCCTCCTTACTTTAATTACACTCCCCCCCTTTTACAAATCCACATTACCCCCCCAACCCCTCTTCTTTTCCTCCAATAACAAATTTTCCCTCATAACTATCCCCCCTCCCCCCCCCAATCCCCCAATAAATACACCCCACAAATCCCTCTAACACTTCTACCCCATACAATTACCCCCCTGCTCCTACTCAATACCCCTACCCAACTATCCCCCCCTAATCCATTTCTATACCAGCCCCATTCACACTTATCAACCCCCCCAAGTAACAATCTACTCTCCTCCCCCCCCCTCTCCCATTCCAATATGCCCCTGGCCCAACCAATACTACCCTTACATTCCCCCCCGACCCCTGGCCAGTCACCCACCCCTTTTTCTAGTCATCAATACCCCCCCATCGCCCCCGCGGACACGTTTCTTGTGAGAATCGCATTCTCTGTGTATTTTGACGTCGTATTCACCGCCATGTGAAATTTAAAAATGACTCTTGCAAAGATTGCAAAACTCTCTGAGAGTCGCCCTGCATTGGCTGCACCCACGGGTAAGTGTCTTCCCAGTCTTTGTTGTATGTGCATCTTCTTTTCTTCTTAGCTGTAGTTTCAGTTTCCTCCATTTTCCATAACCTGCTGCGTCGCCTGCGTTCGTTGTTGTTGTTTGGCGGGGTGGGGAGGTGTGTGTGAGTGAGTTACTCTCATTGGTTAACACTTGACCAGCACCCGCCGTGTATTACAGTTTGATTGACAGCAAACACAGCCCCCTGATGATAGCCTTCCCTGCTTTCTCAACAGCCATTGGATGAATCTGATTTTAAAGAAAAGCGTTTTAGCCATTCAAAATTAAATATGTGGGACATCGTCTCAATTTGCGGGACGCACCAAAAGTCGGGAAAATGCTGTGCAGTCCCGCGCAAAGCGGGACATCTGGTCACCCTATATCCATGGTGTCTGGGGGAGAAAACATATCAAACCAAGAGATCGTCAGCTTTGATTTTCGCTGTATTAACAATGTCCTGAACACTTGGTGTGTGTGCCTTACCTCCGCTACCGGCATCGCTTCATACAACAGATCGAGTGGTCCAACTACGACAACACTCCTTGAACATGCGCGCGCTATGGGAGAATCTGCCTTGGTACAAAATAGCAGTGAAAACATGGTACGGAGTTTCATTGATTTGGGCATTCTCTCAATAAGCAAGTGGAATGGATTTGATAGTGAAGCACTGACACAGCGCTCTACAAAGGGCAGCGAGTGGATAGACCGATTCACGGACTTTCCACATGGTAGAAGTGGGGGGGTCTGAACTAATCATTTGAAAAAGTGGGGGGACTTGTCCCACCCTCATATAATGGATGCCACGCCCATGAGGACGGCCATGTGTGTCCGGTCACGCTCTCACTGTCTGGCAGCAGCCCGGCCTCCCAGCTCTCCAAAAAGGTTCCATGCTAGTTCTGCTCCTTCCTGCTCTGACGATACATCAGAAAAACAACATATTTGTTGAGGTATATTTAGGGACACCGGTGTGGTGGCTTGAGGTCAGTCTGGAGTTGTTGTTTACCTCCACCGTCGCAAAGTTCCCTGTGTTGCCCACGACGACGGTCAGCATCTGACACTTCCCTGGAAACAGGACAAGACGGGAAGGAGAAGTTTCCCATTAACTCAGGAAATTGGTACAAGCTGTGCTGCCATATAATCCAATCAGCGTTCTTATTTTTACTCAGCGCCCGGACTGACACAGGGGTACTTTTTGTTTTGTTATCTTTTTATTTCCACCATTACCCATCCCCAAAACAGACAAACAAAGTGAAGTATTGTTTAAAATAATCCCCTCATAGGTCAAATACATTTGACTCGGCTGTGGTTAGCCTAGCAGCATGGGTAATAAGCGGAACTCACAACAAAAACTTCTAAAATTGTTTGTTAAAATACTATTTTCATCATCATTGTCATTTAACAAATCTTTTAAAATATTAACCTAATATACTAGAATACCCGTTACGGGTATACTTTTAATTTGTCTGACATAACTGACAGAACTTGTGTGTCAGTATGAAAGCCTGTATACAAACAACACATATAGAAGCAGGCGTGCTATGCTGTAACACATCTGTTTCATGTTGTTCGCATTTATATGTGTGCGGTGGCGTTTTAGCCATTTTGTGATCACGACAATACTGCTTCCGCAACAGTTTTCGACTCCTTGCCGTGCTCGCCATTAAATATTGTTTATTACTCAGGCTAAATCTAACGAAAAAAGCTGGTGGCGCTGCAGTGGAAACTCGAAAAAATCTTTATGTAATCAAGCCCATATCTGGCCCTTGGTGTAATAGAGTTGTGTGTCTCCCTCTCTCCTGTTTTTCAATTACATGTTCAGCTCTTAAGAGCACACAGCAGTGTGTCTGCTGCCACTGCCCGTTGCCCAGTTAAAGGAAATAAGATCAGTATGGCTCTGCTGGGTCTTCCTGTCTGCTGGTGCTCTTCAGTATGGCAGAGGAAGCATTTCATGGAAGCTGCCAGTATCGTCCCCCTACTGCACCTTAAAGGTGGGGTAGGTAAGTTTCAGAAACCGGCTCGAGATACACTTTTTGTTATATTCCATGGCATGCTCGTAACATGCCGATAGCAATGAATATCTGAAGTGCTTTGACAAAAAAATCCATAAATAAATGTTCGTGTGTGTTGGAGGAGGGGCTCTGGAAGGAAGTGGCAGATTTTCTCCGGTTGTGTATTTTCAAATTCTAGCGATCTCGAGCCGGTTTCTCAAACTTACCTACCCCACCTTTAACTATCACATACGCTATAGAACTTTTTCTCATTAGAATAATCAAGATGACAGGTATTGGGATGCGAGACAGGTGAATAGAGACTTTGTGGGACTGCCTGATTCTAAAACACAACTATATATTGTATTACATTGGACCGAAAGTCAATTTTTTCAATAAGAAAGTACAAAAAACAAGGCCATAGCCCTGGAAATACGCACTTCAATATGTTTTTTGTTTTTCATAATGGATAACTGCAGGACCCCTCCTACTCGGCTTCTGATTGGCCAGTTCTTGTTGTTATTGATTTGGTTGGGTAGGTTTAGGCATGAGGAAGCAGATTTGTTAGGGCAAGGATACGAATCAGAGCTAAATCAATTAGAACAGGGTATCAATCTGCGTGACAAATTGACATGTGTGCTTCATTTGTATGCAGGGAGAGTGCTTATTTCTGTATATTTAAATGTAAAACATAATTATACCGATACACGCAACACACACACATAAAGTGACCTCTAACCTCCACATGACCTTAACACACCAGCTCCACACACACCTCTCACCTTGAGTTATGCTGCTGTGATGAACAGTGCAATCTCACACAGAGGGAGGAGAGCCGGCTCATAGGCTAATGTTGTCTCACCATAAAGGAGCACTCCTGGATCTCTCCCCTTAAATTACACTCTCTCAATTAAATCCCATTCTTCATGCCCTTGTGTAGTTCCGTTGTGTGTGTGCGTGTGTGTGTGTGTGTGTCTGTAACTCTCTGGGTGCTTTAATTAAAAACCCATGAGAGCACAGCCATAGCCATTACTCAGGGGCTGGCGTCTGGCATCATCACAGGATGACATCAATGGAGA
Organism: Champsocephalus esox; assembly: GCA_036324585.1. NCBI lineage: Eukaryota > Metazoa > Chordata > Actinopteri > Perciformes > Channichthyidae > Champsocephalus > Champsocephalus esox. The sequence continues at coordinate 38,712,392 of CM070482.1, read as the reverse complement.
ACATGTGATGAGGGAGGGGCTAGGGGCTAAAAAAAAGCAAATGGAGATTAAAGGCGACATGAAGGTTGTGAGGCACGATATTCATTTGACTTCTGTGACGGGGCTTATGAGGGTTCAGGGCACGGCTTCACATCGCTCACAGGGCTGTTGGTGATACAGGCAGAAGTCTCCATCAATGGGAAGACATGTATGAGTGTAGGGCCGCACAGATACAGTAGTGTGCTTCCGAGGTCCTGCTTTCCAATATATCTGTTGTCTTTTCACAAAAATGGTCCAACATTTTTTTTTAAATCAAGAACTGTAATAATTTGAAGGTGAGCGTGCCACGATTCCTTGGACTTTAGGAATAGTTCATCTTGATTAACTTTGATGCTATTTTAGAATATAATCATTAATGTCATTATACACATGTACAATGAAAGAAGAGAAGCTTCTCCCTTTTAAAAGGTGCCATCAAAACAACACAACAAATAAACGCAGCAGACACACTTATGTAGGAATAAGTTATTTCCAGGGGTATAACAAATAAAATATAATACATAATAATAGTAGGTAAGCATTTATAATAATAATAATAATAATAATAATAATAATAATAATAATGATATATATGTATATATATACAGAGTCACGTTTATTGCACATGGAGGATGATTAAGGGGTATGAGTTTCAGGAGTTTAGTGCAGTGATGGCTCTTGGTTAAAAACTGTTTTTGAGTCTGTTTGTTTTGGATTGTATTCACAATGCCCCCCGGCAGGCCGAACAGGTGAAAGCCGGGGTGTGAACGGTCCTTGACAATGTTTTTGGCTTTTTAATAGCTTTGGTAATTATTTCTCATTCTTAAAGCATTGTACTGCACCTAAAACAATACCTTAAAGGTCCCATGTCATGCTTTTCCAGTTACAGTATTACCCGTCCCCTTGTGTTATTAAGCTTGTTCTGCATGTGAATGGTCTGCAGGGTCACAAACCCTCAAAGTACACCCTGTAGCGAGACACAGAGAAGGCCTGTCTGTGCTGCCCCAGAACACCTCGTTGGGGATGTCTCTTTTTATTCCTGGGTACAGCGACGTGCCCACACCCAAATGGAACCATTGCTCCAAATGGACCAATCCGTGGAGCCATTACGTTACGTCCGGAGACGTTACACACACTCAATCTTTTCTCGGCTGCTGCTCCGCCAATTTCTCCTCCCTGAGACGGCGGGATGCGGCGAGGCTGTGAGTGGTGTGTGAGCACACACACAAACTCCCAGCCAGGCTGTGGGTGTGTGTGTGTGTGTGTTTGGGCTGGTTTCGGGTTGGGTTTCGCTGTCTGGCAGACGGCCACTGGGCACATAGGGACGGGGGATGGGGGCAGGAACTCCAACAAGCCGTGGAGGACAGAGAGTGAATACACAGACTACACAGAGATGCTGTGAGAAACCAATGTGAGTGTGGAACATTGCACAATGTAAATCTATTCTAGTAGACCTCAAAAATGGAATTATGATCAGGAGAAATGGCTCTTATAAATAAATAGACTTGATTGTCATTGGATAGAAAACAACCTCATAAGAGTTCTTCCCAGATCATTGCAATTTAAAGACAGCAAAAATACATAATATTCAATAATATGTCAAAGGTGTCACGATTATCATGTTATGTCACGTTTGTAGTTTTGTCTGTGTTGGTGTTTTTCTTGTCTTTTTGTTTTTCCTGTTTTATTGTGTAAAGTGTTCACCCCCGTTTCCTGCCTGTCTGCTTTCTGTCTGTTTCCCTCCCTGATTACCCGATTGTGTTCACCTGTTGTCCTTGTGTTTCTCCTCCCCTGCCCAGCTGTGTCTTGTTCTGTGATTATCCTTCTGTGTATTTAGTCTTCCCCTGTGTTCCATGTCGGTTCATTGTTTTCCCTCCATGTTATTCCACGGTCTGTGTTCCTTGTGCTGCTCGTTGGTTTTGGATACTGCCTTTTTTGCCACAGCTTTATATTATTTAATAAAGCTCGCTTTTCGTTAAATTCTGCATTTGAGTCCTACCTGCTTCACCCAAGCGTAACAGAATGAACCGACCAGATTGGACTCAGCAGATTTTAATGTTTTGGCCCCACAGGCGGAATGTCTTGGGTACTCTCTGGAGTACATTTTTACACCTGGAAGAACGCCTCATCTAGACGGGGTAAAGAGGCTGCTTTGAAGGAGGCTCAGGAGCTTGTTGCCTGAGTGGCTACAAACCTTTACAAGTAGCCCTGAAGAATTGTCACAAGCTTCTAACCCTTTCCTGGGATCCGACTACTGTCCTGTTGAAGGTCCACAGAGTCTCCAAAAAGCCTCTAGGAGACGCAGGGCCAGGATTCCAGCCCGTGCTCCAACAGCCATGGATCCATGCACCAGTACCGGCCCGCAGAGCTGTGTTTCCTTGCTCGATTACCTGGCCCACACAGCCATGGTCCAGAACTCTGTTCCGGTTCCAGCGGCTCCAGTTCCAACCTCAGACCTTTTCTCAGGAACCCGTCTGGCGTTTAGAGGTCCACGGAGCCTCCAAAAGGTCTCTGGAAGATGCAAGGCCAGGATTCCAGCCCGTACTCTAGCGGCTCCGACTCCAGTGCCGGTCCCAGCAGCCATGGTTCCGGCCCTAGTTCTGGCCCCAGCAGCCATGGTTCCGGCCCCAGTCCTGGTCCCAGCTGTCATAGTCCCGTCTCTAGTCCCTACTCAATTCCTTTCTCAAGTCCTTTCTCAAGTCCCTCCTCTAGTCACTTCCCTAGTCCCTTCTCCAGTCCCCCCTTTAGTCCCTCCTCTAGTCCCTTCCCAAGTCCCTTCTCTAGTCATATCTCCAGTTCCCTCTCGAGTCCCCTCTCCAGTCCCCTCTCGAGTCACCACTCGAGTTCCATCTCTAGTCCCGCCTCTAGTCCCTGCTCTAGTCCCTCCTTTAGTCCCTCCTCTAGTCCCCTCTCTAGTCCCTCCTCGAGTCCCCTCTCTAGTTCCCTCCTCTAGTCCCTCCTCTTGTTCCTCCTCTAGTCTCTCCTCTAGTTCCCCTCTCGAGTCACGTCTCAAGTCCTTACCCAATGTCCTGGTCCGTTGGAGGTTCCGCTGGGGGTCCTGCCAATCCTATGTCCTGTGCCGTTGGAGGCCCTGCCGACTACTCTCCTGCCGGGGGTCCTGCCAACTACTCTTCTGCCGGGGGTCCTGCCAACCCTATGTCCTGTGCTGTTGGAGGTCCCGCCGACTGCTCTCCTGCCGGGGGTCCTGCCAATCCTATGTCCTGTTCCTCTGGGGGTCCTGCCGACAACTCTTCTGCTGGGGGTCCTGCCAACCCCTTGTCCTGTTCCGTTGGAGGCCCCACCATCACCTGTCTCGCCGTGGGTCCTGCCAACTCCTGGTCCTCTTCCGTGGGGGATCCTGCCGAAGCCTGTCCCACTGGCTCCGGTTCCTGCCCGGCCTCCGAAGCTGTCTGGTCTTCGCCCCCTCGAGCCCGGCCCCTGAGAGCCGCGGTCTTCGCCCTCGAGCCCGACCCCCTGAGTGCCGCGGTCCTCGTCCTCGGGCCCGGCCCCCTGAATCTTCCTGCCGCTGCTTTCACCCTCATGCTCGGCCCCCTGAGTTTGCCCGCTGTGGCCTTCACCCCTTTTTGAACTTTGCCTTGCCCCCAGGCCTTCCGCCCGAGACCCCGTCCTTGGTCTCTGCCTTGCCCCCGGGCCTTCCGCCCGAGACCCCCTCCTTGGTCTCTGCCTTTCCCCCGGGCCGTCCGCCCGAGACCCGTCCTCCAGACCCCCTCCACCCAGTTATGTGTCCTACCTCCGGTCCCCCTCCACCCACCCTGCTGGACCTGAGTTCTTTGGGTTTTATTGTGTAAAGTGTTCACCCCCGTTTCCTGCCTGTCTGCTTTCTGTCTGTTTCCCTCCCTGATTACCCGATTGTGTTCACCTGTTGTCCTTGTGTTTCTCCTCCCCTGCCCAGCTGTGTCTTGTTCTGTGATTACCCTTCTGTGTATTTAGTCTAGTCTTCCCCTATGTTCCAGGTTGGTTCATTGTTTCCCCTCCATGTTATTCCACGGTCTGTGTTCCTTGTGCTGCTCGTTGGTTTTGGATACTGCCTTTTTTGCCACAGCTTTATATTATTTAATAAAGCTCACTTTTCATTAAATTCTGCATTTGAGTCCTACCTGCTTCACCCAAGCGTAACAAAAGGAATGAATACAATGTTATTTTGCACCAAAATAAGAGTGTTTGTCGCACCACAACACAAGGTGTTTGTAATGAAATGATGACCACTCACAATACATGATGCACACTGACAGCGAGGAGCCTTGGTCTGACTCTCTATGATGAAAAGTTCTTCTTACCAATCATGACAGCCTTCTCTTGTAAGCCCCTTCTGTACAAAACAAATGGCTCCTTCCAAACAAAGGGAAGTGGGTTACTAAATTAACTCCAGACAGTGCAGCCAAACCATTTGGATTCATGCACCGCTCACTTCTAAGAGTTTAAGGTATTTAGCTACTTTGTACGTGATGGGGTGGGACATCTCTAAGCAGACTGGGCTCTGGTTTCAGACAGAGGGTGAAAAGAAGTGCTGCAGTAAAATAAAGAGCTTTCTGAACATTAAAGCATGGACACGTGTCCAAGTAGAGACACCACATACTGATAAGAGCATAACATGGACCCTTTAACATACAAAAGGGTAAAACAATAAGGAATACAGTATGGTTTCTCTCAGAACCCTCTGTCTTTTTAAGTATCCTTTAAGACCCGTTTATAGAATGAACTCTCTGTGTGCACACTTCATTTAGCCTCAACCTAAATAATTTGTAGTGATGTTGCCTAAACATTTTCTTCTCATTCTTCTTGTTGGTAGAAAGTCCCTCTTCTTCACAAAAACATATTTATTTGTAAGAAGAAAAAAAAAGTATTGTTTTCTACCAAAACAAAACAATGGCTCAACCTGACTGATGGACACTATTTACACTCACAGTTGAAACTTGGTTTGCTTGCCTGCTAACATTTGCAACACAGAACATGTTATTCTTCAGCTTCAACCCTTCTGCCTCCAGAGCAGCAGAGACATGTGTGTCTCTAAAATGGCAGCTGGATTGGATTGTCCTGCAGCACAGTGACCGCCTGCATGTCCACACAGTACACAACATCCGCTGGTAATTGTCTTCATTTGGTTGCGCTCTTTTGAGTGTGTCGGTATTAAGCTAGCGTGTGACACGGGGTGGCCTCTACGTGTTGCGCTGCTCTCCCATTGATCTGCAAAAGCGAACAGTAATTATCACTAATCCAAGTCAGAGGACATGGCCATTTGTGTCATGTCTCTCCAGGGCCTCCGTAGGCCATTATCTGCTGGTTCATTAAAGAAGAGGACAGTCCCAGCCTGACCCCATGGCGAGTGACAGGACACATGAGCTGAGCTATGCATGAAACCTCCGCTGAGATAAACCAGCTGTGACACGCAGGGCAAATGGAACCAATGTGGAAGTCCCAATCTTTATTTTTCTCAAACCCTTACAGGAAACAGAGTGGACAAATTAAGCCACGACAGCACAAGGAAAGGTTTGGTGACTGACTCACGGTCTTACAGTGTGTGATGTGATCCTGCGATACAGCATGTAATAATGGAATGTCAGCAGTATTACTGCAGTGGAGATTCGGGCTAAATGCAAGTAAAGTGGTTTCACCAACAGCTAAAATGTTCCACTCAGCCTGCCTGTTATTTACTGCATGACCGCAAAATAATTGAACATCCCTGTGAACTGAGAGAGCAAAGGGCTCAGTGATTTACTGGCAGTACATGCTTCCCACAGGTGATATAGAAGTAAGGATTTGTAGTGATTGCTAGGGTGCAAAATGTGGATGAAAAACTAAATCAACCCCTTTTCCTTGCAGAGAGAAGTTGAAATGTCATTTTGACTTGCAACAGTACAGCACGCCTCATCAATAACCAGCTCATGTAAGAGACAGGGTTGGACTGACCTTTTGTTGAAGATTTATTGATCGTTGCCTTTTCAATTTATCCTTGTTTGTGTAACTGCATACTAAAAGAGAACATGCACACAGCAGCAGAGGGCTGTTTAATACCTCAGATGTATTTATCTATTTGTCAGTGTTCATTAAGTCGTTCTAGCTTTAGATGCATGTGGGAGTCATTGAGACCTGAGATCGCAAAAGTGTAATATTGTCACTGTTAAAGTTGAACGATGCCTAACTTATAGCCGTTCCATAGATATTGCATGGTGGCTGCTGCATGCAGTATCTCAACACACTCTCACTCCCTAAGCGTCCAATAGCGACGTTTGGTCAGTGTCCGTGGCGTCCAATTGTGACGCTCCTAGGCTCCTTCAGCGTCATAAAGGGACGCAAATAGCTTTCAACTGATTGCAATGTATTCCCATCTGCGTCAGGATTTGACGCTCATGGAAGCACGGCATTCGTTTATGTCGGCTGCCCTTAAAGGAAATGTGAGCGTCCATTCCCAGGAGTAAAGGATGGCAGAAGACACTACACTACCCAGAATCCCCAGCTATCGTTTGGACTACACCATGTGCTCTTGACAAACCCCGTGATCGTCCTCAAGCTCTGTGATTGGAGAGTGTGCTCCGAGGGTTAAGCCGATTCTCAAACAGCACTTGAAATGGGATGGAACCACGGCAGACTGTCCAAAACTGGATTTGAACGGGTCCACCGCGTCCCCCCTCCCCCACCCCGTCCCCAGAACTACACATGCTGGCTATTCTGTTTCGCAACATGTTCTCTATGGCACGTCTCTACTGGGAGATGTAGTTTTAAAAGACGTTTTCGTATTTCCCATAATAAGAAGTTGCCAGTATTAAACTGTGTACATCCCTGGAGGTTTAGGGGACAGGAAACACTCACATTTAAAACATATAATTAATAAATGGGTGAAAATTGCTTGTGCCCATTATGGGCAGTATTAATATATATACCCACATGCCAGCTAAGGTCAGAAGAGCTTTATTTAACAGCTGGTCTTATATGTGTGACCCCTGTGATAACGTTACATTACATTAATTGATAAGCCTGAAACATGCACTTGTCAAGGTTCAGAGGCACATTTTGCAAATATGGCAGTAGCCATCAATCAGCTTAAGATAAGATATACTTTATTGATCCCAAGTTGGAACATTTGCGTTACATCAGCATGTGTAACAGTTAAATATGCAGTTGTGTTTATTTGAAAATCATTTAGTATAATCACATAAATTCTGTGTTCTTTATTTATTGATTGTTAAATACCTGACAAGGCCGGAGATGAAATATCTGCATACATCTTATAAGAGTATAATACATTATGTATAATATCATGTGAGGAAGCGCACACACTCCCTCACTAACATGTTGGTCTTAACTATTTGTTTGTTAAGAAAGGTAGTACATGTTTTTTCTGAGTTGCCTTTATTTCAGTTAAAGTTATAAAAACAGTTTACATAGACAAACTAATAAAATGCATCTAAATTCGTTTGTCAGTCTGTAAAACACACAAGCACCAAGTAATCACCATTTCCTTTGTTCAGACCTGGAGGCCATCTTGTCCCAGTGCTCAAAGAGGGAGCACGCCTCCAAAGTACTCCTTATATGCCATATGAGTAGGCGGAGTCTTGGACGCGATTGGTCAGGAAATGTGTGATTTTATGAGTGTCAATTAAGTTAAAAACTATCCGTTTTAAGCAGACCTTGTTGTTGTTTAAGATATCATATTTATAGCGATGCAATAATGGATTTACTTAAGCCTTTAGGGTTTTATTAAAGGTAGACAACAGTGTTTAATTTTGTATTTAAGCCTTCACTCTGCTTTTAGAACCATGACCTGATTGGCCAGGTTGGAGTGGGAAGGTGGGCCGTCTCCTATAAATGTGGTTGGGAAGAGAGGGGAAGGGCATTCGTTTTTGTTCCTTGCTGGTGAATGCAGCACCAGGCATGCAGTTTGTGTTTCTGTGGAATAATGTGGAAGGCTAAGAATAAAACGCCTGTTTATTTTTGCAAGAAAACCCTCTCTCCACGTATCGTTCTTTCACCTGCACCTCACTTCGTAACATAGTTAACATTGCTGGAGGTATGCACAAATATTGATAGATGTCTTGTAATGCACTGTTGAGGAACCTGCGACCCAAGTTTTTCATTGCAGAACTACACCACAGTTGTGTAGGCCTATATGATATGTCAATAAACCTTAGAAAATCTTGAAATCTTGAATGTGCAAAATAGTCATTACATACAGTCTTTAATTTTTAATTAGTAGAGAATAACGATTAATGAATATACTTTATAAGGATCGTATTAATATCTAATAATAAAAATATTGAAATTCAATAACATGCTTTAACCACCTTTATATCAGCTGTGCACCTTTATGGTGTAAATACAGCCTATCTACCAATTGGATCAAATATAAAAGTGAGCCGATTAGTGTTGATACTGCAAGGAGACGTATTGTGTGAAAAGAAATGTAAGATGTTGTTTAATGGCTGATATATTTATGATCCACGTCACGTTTTCAGTTCCTCATGTTTGTCTTCTCATCAGGGCTCTATAAATACAGAACTACGGCAGATATGTAATATGTAATGCAGCCGAACCGTGTATTACAATTCCGTTATGTGATGACTTTCAAAGAGAAAAGCAAGCACACTCGGAATAAGGTATTCTTATTATTTTGGTCTGTTTCCGGTATTTGTTAATGACGATGTGCTGTGAGATGTGAGACTGGAATTGCACAGGGGGGAAATAACGTAGGCTATCTTTAGATGCGGATTTTGTTAAACTAATATGTTTAGGCTGTGGACCAACACTATACATTGACGGGGAAGGGGGGTAGCAATAAAGATAACACCAGTAAACAGTTACACAACATAACAGAAATAATATCGATAGTAGCATCCCGAGCAACCACCTTGGTAACAATGAAAACGTCGCGATTTCCGAAGTAATCTTCGTAATAACTAGCAAACTAAAGATCATGTACATCCACTGCACACATAATCTGAAATAACAACTCATATTTCTCGCATCAAATGACATCAAAACGCATTTTAATGGCCAAACTAACTTTAAAATAGACATTTTCTACCGAGAATAAAACGAATTTCGGCCATGTTTTCTTTTTCTGCAGGGAGAAATTTGAAGATCACGTGACATAGACGCCAGCCATTGGAATGAATGGTGAACAAAACAGGGTTTGTCAAACAGAGCACATGGTGTAGGCCAAACGATAGCTGGGGATTCTGGGTAGTGTAGTGTCTTCTGCCATCCTTTACTCAGAAAACATATTTGTTTCTCCGAATCGAAGGGGAAAAATACAAAAGCATTGCACACAATTTAAACCAATCAATGTTGTGTAATTAATAAGGATAATCTGGTGTTTTTTAGTCGATGAGTAGTGCAGATATCACTGTAAAATCAATCAACAGTAAGAGGAATACTTACTTCCGGGTGTACAATTCTCCGTTATCCAATGGGAATGGACGCTCACATTGCCTTTAAGGGCAGCCGGCATAAACGAATGCCGTGCTTCCATGAGCGTCAAATCCCGACGCAGATGGGAATACATTGCAATCAGTTGAAAGCTATTTGCGTCCCTTTATGATGCTGAAGGAGCCTAGGAGCGACACAATTTGGACGCCACGGACACTGACCAAACTTCGCTATTGGACGCTTAGGGAGTGAGAGTGTGTTGAGTATCTCCTGCTAGATTTGTACCATATTCAACTTGTAGCTTTCTTATTTGATCTTACTTGTAATTTTCATTTCTAATTTATAAGTTCATAGGTTGTGCCCTCTCTAATCTGTCTAGTGGAGGGAGATTTGTTCTGCTGTTGTGTTAGCTGCCTTTTTCATACCAGGGATAGCTGACGACGCTCAAGCTGGATACCCAACCCCAGGCCCGGACTGGCCATCGGGAGGACCGGGAGGTTTCCCGATGGCCTGGCCTGTTAAGTGGCCTGCTGGCCTGAGGATTTTTTTTTATATATATATACGTATGTATTGTGAACGCAACGCTGCGCAAATGTGGGTCTGACTCTGCCTCACAGAGGGTGACTGACTGTCTACATGATGTGGCCTGCCGACATGAACACTTTCATACAGATCATACTCGATTGGTCTCTGTGTGTCATTCAAGCTCGGGAGGGTGTGTGTTATGTGTGGCGCGAGCGAGTGAGATAAACCGCGCGCACCGGTTACGTGTATTGTTGTTGTTGTTGTTGTTGTTGTTGTTAGCATCTGGTGCTAGCTAGCTGCGCTAACGGATATAAGGAGCTGTTTCAACAACAAGGTGGAGGAGAGTCCTCTCCTGTCAGACTGAGAGACTCATAACTACAGCTCAGGTGAGGTAAAGGACTCTCTGAGTGTTTAGTTTAGTGTTTACTCTGTGGGTCTCAAACGGTTTGGTCACCATTTATGTAAACACATATTTCCATTTGAGGGGGGAGTGATTAGTAAAATATGCATGAATAATAATTAAAACGTTAACTAGGTGAAAAAAGGCAAGATAAAGTATTACAACTTGTTGAGAGCTAAAACTAGTCTTTGCTTCTGCCTCAAAGAGGAGCAGGGGGGAGAGGGGGAGACAGGAGAGGCTGGTTCAGGAGCACATACACACTCACAACTATAAATGAACCAAAAACAAATGTTTCAATGTTTTTTCATATTGGATATGGGATGTTATTGGTTATGGCCATGTTTTTATGATTTTATGATAATTTAAATGTATGAAGTTATGTTTCATATGGGTGTAGTCTCTTTATTTCCCCCTCAAAATGCACCAGATTGATGCATTTAAGTCCAACATTAAAAAAAAATCTTACCGGGGGACCCCCCTATAGGATTTGAGGTCCACCCCCACTTAAAATATGTTCACATAGGTTCCTAAATAGATTTGCAATTTGTTTTAAATAGTAACCCATGTCCATATGTTTATTTTGGGGTAGTAGATTTAGAGCGCTATCACTATGGGCAGCAACGCTGTAAATATTGACAAATAAATCCAGCAAAATGGCACAAAAAACTGGCTGGGTGTATAATTCCCGGCCTGACTTATTGTCCCAGTCCGGCCCTGCCCAACCCTGTCTCTTAAAAATTACGTTCCCACAGAACTAAACTGCATTCTCAATTACGTTTAGCTAGAAACTTATTTTCTCCCACGTTACGTTCCTTATGAACGTATCTCAAATACGTTTATTTTCTACATATCATTGCCATTTATTGTCTTGCTTATAATAATGATAATAGTCATTTATAAATATCATTTTAGAGCACACATTTGAAATCGGGCTCGATATATGGTTAAATTAAAATCAGTAGACGAGGCTGTCCTTTCGCCAGCTGTCACTCTCATGAGCGAAGCAGAAAATAATAGTTTTAACATGACAAAAAGCTGCTGTGTCGTTTATTGCACCTCAAACATTAAAACAAATCCAGAGTTACGTGTTTCTGTACTTCCTCTAAGAAGAAGATCTCTGTGGCTTCAGGCTTGATCGCCGTTCAAATGACAGCGTTGGTTTCCCCAAAAGTGGGCGGGGCTGTAAAGTGGCGTAGATTTTACTCTCATCTATTTATTCTAACGTAAATTACATTAGCTATTTATCTTTTTATTTATTTGTTTTTATTTTAAAATCGTATAATGTCGGACTTTTTTTGCCGTCTGCAAGGAAAATAAATGGGGCTTAGAATACTGAAATATGTATTTTTAAAATCTAATTTGTCATTCTTTTCTCAATAACACACTGTTATTTACTCAACAATAACACACAATTATCCTTGCTTTTATTTATTTGTTTAATTCTATAATATCGGGCTTTTTTGCCGTCCGTCAGGAACTGAATTTCAAGTCACCGGAAAAAGACGTAGGCGATACACACCCACTGATTACCCAAGATCCTCAGCTATGGTTGAAGCTGGGTGATTGTATGTTTTAGCTGCAATGCACGTTGGGATATGGTGTTTATGCGATATGATATCCGAAAACATTAAATACTTAAGTTATCACATAACGGCATTGTAATACACGGTTTGGCTGCATTACATATTACACATCTACCGTAATTCTCTATTTATAGAGCCCTGCTGAGAAGACTTCTGGACAAACTGGAAGAACTGCCACCAAAACTGATGTGACGTGGATCTTAAATAAATCAGTAATTAAACGACATCTTCAATTTCTCTTCACACAATACTGTACTTCTCCTTGCAGTATCAACACTAATTTGGCTGAATTTTATATTTGATCCAATTAGTAGATAGGTAGCGGTGCAGCTGTTTCAGAAATCAAATAATCCTTGAAGTGGTTTTGAACATGCAGCATTTAGCTGTATCTACCGCTAGAAATCTCCGTCTTCCCTCTGCAGCTCACAGCTTGCCTGTATGCTCAAAAGGGGGCGGCGCCAGCAGCTACTGACCCAGAATCAGCGTTTCTCTAACAGGGCTGAAACAGAGGGAGGGATGAGGGATGTCTAAAATGCATGATCTGTTTGGTATTTTGAGCAGAACACATCATATACATGTTTTATATATGTGTATATATCTGACACCCATAATATATGCCTACAAATAGCATTATAGGAGATCTTTAAAGCTATTACAGATATTGTGAGCATACAAAGCAACCACTTGGGCTATAACTTTCTGCAATTCCTTGGATAAGAATCTGTCTGTGAGATATTTGTTGAGTTGTTTTAACCAAAACACAGGTGTCTTAAAATGTGTGAAGAATATGACATCTTCAGTTTATTTGAATGCCTATTAAACGTTCAGACTCTAGTTACATTTCAACTATATCAACAATAAGTATATATTAGCTAAAACAGAAGTAGTGGTTGCTTGGTTAAATATTCATAATTATTTTTGGTCTAAGGAAGAAATTCCATGAAATAGTCAAACTAATTAACTGTTGAGACCTCCATGACTTCATACTGACTACAATGTTTACTTGGACAGGCAGAAAAGGTTGTTTTTATTATATATCTGTTTCTAATTAAGATATAAACTATTTATGGTGTGCTCCATTTGAACATACTCTCATGGAAATCATGCCTGGGAAACGTTTCAATGGTATAAAACAAGTGTTTGGAAGGGGACTCCATCGACACCTCAAACATCCGATAGCCGGGCTCTGTGCTCACTTCCTGCAGGTCCATCCCCCGTGGCGGATCACTGTACCGAGCTGAGCTGCCTAACAGCAGCTGAGGGACGTCTGATGTCGAGATTAACTACCCTGATCCGGGTCCTTTTAATAAGAATGCTCCCAAAATCTATCCAGAACAGCAGAGAAGAAAAACTAAAACATTTCAGTTAATATTAGACAGATTTTGGGAAGGTATTAACATTTAAGGGACAGTGTTTTTATTGTCATTATTACTATTAGTAGTACAGTAGTAGTTGCAGTTATATTATAAATAGCTTTGGGCAAGGTATTCAACATTTAACAGTCTTTTTATAATTATAATTGTTTTTATTGATTTTATTATAATAGTTTTGTTTATTATTATTATAACAGTTATTAGTAGCAGTAGTCGTAGAAGTATAACGAATGCACTTTAGTAATATTAATATTAATATGCATTAACTTCATTTTATGCACATTTCCTTGTAGTTGATTTAATCCAAGACCCCTAGAAGTTGTAATATAAATATTAATTATAGTAATGATGATATGATAATAATCAAAACTAGCCCTAAATGTGGCATGATTAAATAAACGTAATACAAGTCGCGGTTTTAGAAAAAGCAGTAGGTTCCATTAGTGTGTACACTTCGTGAAATACAGACTAAACATCGTCCTAATTCGAGGACATTAGTTCCTCATCTAAAAATATTTTGAGAAGAAGCCGCAGATTCCTCCTCTGGGTTAGACGGTCCTCTGCGTGGTATTTCCAAGGTTCAGCTCTGCGGGTTTATTTGTTCAGCGTTCGTCCCTTCTCTCTGACTCACGTTTCTACACCGACAGTCATTATGGAGGAGCCTTCCTGTAAAGGGGTGTGTGTGTGTGTGTGGTGTGTGTGTGTGTGTGTGTGTGTGTATGTGTGTGTGTGTGTGTGTGTGTGTGTGTGTGTGTGTGTGTGTGTGTGTGTGTGTGTGTGTGTGTGTGTGTGTGTGTGTGTGTGTGTATGCCTTGTCTATGTTCTTATAGGAAACCAGATAATTCACTTTAAACGGATTAAACAGAATTATCTCATTCAATTATTTAATTGAAAAAAGGGCCTTAATACATTGCTTCATGTTATTATCTCAAATCAATTACCAGTTATAAATCCTGTATAGATGAATTTGATATAAGCTGAAAGCTCAATGGAACGACACTCTTCGACTTAAACGATTGATTTTATTAAAGAAATATCCAAAACTTCATTAAATGAACAGAAGACTGTAATGGATACCTGAACCCAGTGCTGAGGGCTTCATGGCCTCCACGCTAAAATACATCCCAGGTTATTTCTGGAAAAACACAAGAGCTCCATGGTCATTTGTAAGGTCTTTATAAGTGTTAGTTTCAGGGTTAGTAACCATTGCCTCGTCATGTTTTTTTCTGTCCAACATTAGTTTTTTTGTCATTTAAAGATTGCACAGACACAAAGGAGCACACAAATAGAAACACAAAAACATCAGGTTCAAATGAAAATAAAAAACTTGTAACAGCTACTTTATGATAAAATGTGATTTATTGTGGAGCTTTACGTCTCTTGATAATGAGATCCATGATAAGAACTGTGAGAAGGACTTCTAAAAGTTAATGTTATAAGGTAAGGTTTTACTTATATAGAATACAAATGGTTGAAGCTGTATTCAACACAAATAACACAAAGTAGAATAACTAACATGCTAATTATATCAGACCAAATAACCAGAGTTAGAGATCACAGCTAAACTGATACTGTTAATGCTGAAATACATCTACATATTCATAAAATGATATTATTTTCCAAGGATAGCAATACAAAAGGTATACAGTCATCTACAAAGCCAGTCGAGTTAAATATATTGTTGGATTGTGTTGAATAGTTGATTGCTTTCATTGGTTGGACATGCAGAGCTTATCCTGGTCTAAAAGTGAAGAAGAAAATGACAAAGAGAAACTTTCTGAATAGCTGGTACATAACCTGGTATTTATCATGCTTGCATAAACATATTCAAAGCTTAAAGTTGTCTTGCTTCAGTCCAAGGCAGTAACCTCATAATTTCTGGCACTGTTTTATTCACATTACAATAAGACGCACACTCGAGTTGGAGAGTTGGAATAAAACTGACGATTTAGGACCTTCGCTTCCAGCCTGACTGTAAATTATATAGCTGGGAAAATGAAAGGAAGGAGTGTGAATATCTAAAGTGAGGCCAGAATCCCAGAAATGATGCCGCTCGTCAGCTAAACCTCTACATTTTTGTTTCGAAAATAGCCAGTTTCAGATATCCCTGAACAACCATGACTTCCAATTATGTTCGGCCCACCGCAGAGCAAATCCTGCAAGGGGCCAGTGCACTGAGCTCAATGGAAGAACAATTATCATATTGTCTCAGTCTCCACTGATGTCATGTTTGCACATGTAATGTGTAAATAGTCTTCACAGATTACACGAGAAGGTGAAGGGGATCTGACAATACCTGTAATACAGATCCCTTGTCTAAATATCTATTCCAGACACAGTAACAACCTACAGTATGACCTTGGGAATCAAGCAGCACAACCTTTTCAGAACATATTAGCCATTACTCACCTGCTTGGCCATTTCCTGTCCTTCCTCTGGCTGTTGCGCCCCCCCCCCATCCAGGGAGGGGAAAATAAATGCCAGTTTTCATTGGGTTATGGCCAAAACCGCCATGCCACTCAAAGTCAGGGCCGCTTGTGTCATTTTTCCACTGTGTTTCCGTGGTATATTTTGACAGGCCATTCCAGCCAAGCTTCGATAAATAGGGGGACGGCTTTTTTTCGTCTTCCATTTATTTAGTTTCCATATAGAATGTGTTACACGAAAGAGGAACCCATGCTGATTTATGTGGCTAGCTTAAGAGTTGTATAACCAACGGGTCAAGGCACTGAAATCTAAATGTTTTTAATATCCATCCCATCTCACTGACTGTATGGTGCTGCAATCAACCTCTTGCCACATTGGTAGTTGCTGTCATGGTTTTGTGTCTTTATATCACTGTAGTACGGTGGCTGATGGGTGCCAACACGTTACAACGGTCAGCACATATCCAATGGGAGGAACACGCTGCTGTTTCAAAAACGATGCAAATATAAAAACACAAATGTGCTAAAACACATGCAAATGAAGAATCATCCTCACCAGCTTGATGAAACATGCGCGGAGTGTGCGGGAGAGAAACTCCCTCTGGACGGAACACAGGGATTTTAGCCTTTGCAGAAAACCCCCAAAAGCACAATAGGGCCTCTTTAATGGAAGTGGGCCATTGTAATGTGTTTGCACCTGTCGGCCACCATACTGTCGGCTATGAAATGATGAGTAGCGATTAACATTGATGTCCATTGTTCTTCCTTCAACAAGTCTGAAAAACACTTTTTCGGTGGTGATTTTCTGAAGCACTTGTATAAACAACTTAAGTACTTCTATGTTTCAAGGGTAAACAACACAAACCAAACCCTTTAACACATTTTCTGCTTGATAAAACCTTGTTCAATTTCCTGCGCTTTGTGCCCTGACAGGCCGGCTCTTCCCCGTATTCCCTGGACGTGGATTACAAAGAGGAGCGAGAAACCGGTCGATCAGGCGCCGCTCCCTCGTGAATGAATTTACTTCAATTAGAGGCTGCAGTCAAGCACAAGAGGACGGAGCGCGTCGTCTTTTATGAACATTTATTGTTACACAGTGTAATGACCATGCACGCTGTGACCCGGGCTAATGACACCATAGATTAACTCCAGTGGGTTGCCTTTAGGAGAGTCCAAAACTATTCCAAAGGTATTGATTTTGAGGCTTGCTGTGAAATTGAACTGTCAGGTGTTCCGCGGGGCCCTGATATGATATTGATCCCTCTTGCTTAGCGACCAACAAAGAGTCTGGTTTCCTGAAACAGCCCGGTCGAGGGCAACGACTGGGGATCCCCACTCCCCCTTTTTAACTGCTTATTGGAATTTTAAATATAAATGTGATAAACTCCTGCTCTGAGGAATATGAGTGTTGCCTCCAGACAGTTTCGTGCTGCTCTCACTCAGACCATTAGCCATGCTCACTGATGTGGATCCACTTCCACCTTCACAGAAAGTCTCACATTGACATTGTGAATATGGCTTTGCCTGTGAGCGCAGGTTAAAGGGAACATTTGCAGCGTAATCCATCTTCCCTGAAATACAATATTACACAATGTAGTAGTAAAGTAATATGAATGGGATCATTATGGTATTGTATGTTAAGAGCATATTGTGTGCGAACTAAATTAAAAAAGAACAAAGCCTAACAAAATGTGGAATAAAGAGCGTCTTTTAGTAGGTTCTTCTTATTCTCTGAAGTTACGATGGACAACGGTAAATCTCCCTTCTCACGTGCTAGAAAACTAACAAGGTCAAGTGTCGGTAAATGTAGTGCAACCATGGACACGTGAGGAAACCTGTGCGGAAAAGGGTTACAACAAAGAACGGGAGGTGGTTATCGTCCTTCACCTTAAGGTCTAGCAATAACAAAAGCAGGCTTTAGCTATAAGAATGCTAATATTACGTGTGTTCAACAGGATGACCCAGGTGTCTGCCTGGATTTCGTTTTCTGTCTTTGCCGAAATAAAGTTATTTTGCATCGTCTGCCTCCAGCGACTTCGTAAAGTGTTGAGATGGAGGTCCAGACTCTTCAAGTCGCCCAGGCCAAGATCTCTTACAACAAAGAGCCTGCTTGAAACCAGCAATGGCACACAGTCGATATAAGGTCATCTCTTGAGGGAGACACAAAAAAAGACAGAACAAAGAAAGAAGGTTGTTGAGAGGAAGAAAAAAAGCACTGCCGCTTTATTTCTCTCTCACAATGCTCTCCATTTTAATTAGGGTGTCTTCATCCCAGCTGAGTGGTGTCAGTGAGTGCATGGAAGCAATCAGCCCCCCTCGTGGCAGCAGTCAAACTGCTTTGATCAGCTCATGGAGACTGATCCACAGTGACTGGGCGATCTCTCCGGCCTCCACATGCCAGCCAGGACCGCCGCCACCGCGATGGCAACCTGCGACCCCTCCTCGAGGCACTCACGCTCGGAAAATGTTAATGGCAGAAGACTGTCCTAATGTGACACTGTCTTCCCGGTGTTGTATCTCTCTGTGTGTTATTTGAGAAGCTGCAATTCATTTGACTTCATGTGGAGCCCTAATCAGTCACGCAGAGCGCGCTGTGATCAATGTTAGAGAAGCCTCCGCTGCGTGGCGCCTAGAAACAAATAAAGGTGGTTCATTTGAAGAGGCAAGGGAAGCCGATGAAGAAGTGCTTTACACCTGCAGGCTTTCTGAGGGCAGATGGGGGGGCCTCCAGTGGTGTGAGCCCACTTCTCGCTCCATGTATTACCTCAGCTAAAGAGTTCATGATCTTCTTCATTAGAGCATGATAATAATTGTGTAAGTTATTGTCCCATTAAGAACAACATAGACAATAATGATTCAAGCTTGCAATTTTAAGGTTGCAATCACGGTGTTGTTGGGCCAGGTTCAGTTGCTCTAAAACACACTGGAAGTCATGTTGCTTGTTACTTTAAGAACATTACAAACAAGGATGTGTTTTGCTGGCCAAAGCTTAAGTCCTGTGAATAACTAATGAGTATAGCTCCCATTGTTCTGTGACCTGTCACTCATCAAACCGGGGGTCATATGTCATTATGTCAGGGGTCACCAACTACATGTATCCAAGATACTTTCACGGGCCAGCGATTTTTATATATAGCCTAGAATTGTGATGTTGTTGACCGGGTGTCAACAAGACGTTGTAAAAAAAAGTTTGAGTGGGGGCGAACGCACTAACCACTCCGCCAACACCACAGTCGCCAACGCCACAGTCGCCCCGGATGTGGCCCGCGGGCCACCAGTTGATGGTCACTGCATTACTTGTTCATTTGTTTCTGAAGTTTTACCCATGGATGTATAAAGAATAGTTTTACAGCAAAGTTATTCTCCGTGGGGACTTCGGGCAACAATCTTGATGCTCATTGGCCAGAAGACTTGAAAAATCATCAGCAAAGATTTTTTATTGAGAAGATGATCACTACGTGACAGAAGTTCTCAACACCGTTTATGGTCTCCGGTACTTCCAGTCCAACGTATACTGCATGCACAGCGTTAGAACATCGGGCCTTCAAAAAAAAAGTTGTACTTTTTGAAAATAAAAATTGTCTTTTTTAAAAAAAAATGTCTTCACTCACACATCTGCGACCCACTCGAAACGGGTCCGCAACCCACTAGTTGAGAACCACTGCTCTAACACATGTCAAACTCAAGGCCAAATCAGGCCCGCAGGATCATTTCGAATTCCTATTAGATCTGGCCCGCCGGTATATTGCACGCACACCTTCACTCCATCCTGAGGGTCTCCTCCGCTCAGAGCCTGAGCCCAAACACTGATGAACTTGCACCCAAGATGAGATGCCAAGTGTCTGCTTGAGCTAGCATCTCAGAGCAGCACACTGAGTTTCAATGGATGTTTCCTTTTGCACTTTTTTTCTCGAGACAACAGGGCATGTTTTTCTTTGAGGGAAATAGTTTTTTTGAAGCTGTTGTTGGCCTGTGGAAAAATGTAATGATAAGAAATGACTCCGGAGAAGTTGCAGATAGAGCCATAAAAAATGAATGTAACTGATTATTTAAAGGGGACCTATCATGCAACATGCACTTTGTACGTCTTGTATACATGAACATGTGTCCCCGGTGCGTCAGGGAACTCACCAAGTGTCCGAAAACACAACCCTCTCTCTTTTCCTCCGTACTCAAATCTCTAAAAACGGGGCTGCAACGGATCTGATACAGACTGATACAGATTTGAAAATAGTCTGACGTCAGTGACGAGGAGCTCCGCCTATATGGCCAACTGTCCACCAATCAGGGGAATGAGAGGTTGCCGTGGCATGGTAACAGCATGGTAACAGCATGGTAACATGACTCTAACTCGCCCCCCTCCTTTGCAGGGGGGCGAGGTCAGCTGCAGCGCATGCAAAGACAGGGTGGAGAGCAACATAGAGCAAAATGAGGCATGGCTAAAATGCATGATCTGTTTGGTATTTTGTTTTTAAAACGTATAAATATACCTTAAATAGGTATGGCTCTACAATATATTATTCAAATATAGCATGATAGGTCTCCTTGAATGTTTAATGTTGGCAATAATTTAATCTTTGTTAGTTCCAGGTTTAATATGTGCATTACGTTCATTTCAATAAGTTTTGCAATACACATTGAACCAGTCCGGCCCTCGACTCGTGCTGATTTTTTTTATTTTGGCCCACTGTGTATTTGAGTTTGACACCCCTGCTCTTACAGATGAGATGGGTCGTCCACAATTTTCTATTGAATGAACAACTTTTCACAAGCTGAGTCTGCCTTTCTGCCCAGTTCCCCATTTACAGTAACCTCACAGAAACATATGCAAAGCCTCTTCAGGTACGCATTTCTGTTTGACACAACCTTCGGCTACGCACGCGTTAATCCTTATTCAAATAGGGTCGGTGTGTGTGAGTTGTTACACTGTGCTCTCTCACCGTCACTGCAGGAAATGGGATGGAATGCAGACCAGAAGTTAAAGTTGAGACAGCCTTCCTGCTGAGATTTTTAAATCACTTTTTATTATAAAAACCTGCCCTTTTAATCTGTGAATTGTGTGCAAGTGTGCATGAAGCAATGTATAATGTATTGCGATGAATGTTCCCTCCAGCACATAGAGCCAATTGAAAGCCATTGAGCTCCCCACACTACTGAGTTCACAAAATGACTGAGCAATGTTCGAGTCAGGTGAGCAGGAAGCTGCAGGACATTTCAGCTTTCCTCAAAAATAAAAAAACCTATCCAGTCTGTGTAAGTAAAAAATCATAGCTGAGGCAAGTTTAACTTTCTAAGCTAATCAGACTCAAGCATTCATACATTCTGGAATATATATAAATTGCATATATAGTGGTGGTCGTAATCATATTCTAAAGGCTAAATAATGCTGAAATAGGCATTAAGCTATCAGATATATTTATGTTAATACATAATAGGGAGTTGGATTGCACAAATAACCCCTGGCCATCTACTCAAAGTCCCCACAGACTTTTCAATATTAAAATTCCACCTGCATGTAATAAGATACATTATCAGTTTCAGATGTTCTGGGGGGGTTCCTTATGTGAGCCAACGCTTTGTTTTCTCCACCACAGTAAGGCCATCACCACCAACAGGGTGTCCATCCCCCATCACACGGCATTAGCATAATGCTATTTTCTTTCTCCTCTGCTCATTGTTTTCTCATATTGCCATCTTCAAATCTGCTCTGCTGCTCTTCCATTCACTTTGTTGCCCGCCCGCTGTGTGTGCAAACAGGAAGTGTACAGCAAGGTGCCTCCACTGCTCTGTCCAACCGCCCCCTACTCACCTCAATATGAACTCATGCATAACATTCACTTTATATTATAGACTATCCAATATATTTCTGAGTATGTGCATCCTCTGTTCTGTGTTTTTCGTTTAGTTTTTAACAAATCATTTTAATTCAGAAGTCATGTCTGCCTTAGTCAATTCAAATGTCTAAGGAAACACGGCACACTGGGATCACAAGGGATCTTAAATATCACAACTCTGACATGTACATGTGCTTTAAAATGCATGCACAACAAAAATGTGTATATCATATAAACATATATTTATATCTGGAGAGGCTACCTTTGAACAAAATAGTTTGAAGTAGCCACAGACTGCTGATCGTAGAGTCCAAAAAAATGTAATTCCCGATGCCAGCCCGGTCACTAAGAATAGTTTTTAGAAAAGTAAGTTCCTCCAAACCACGGATACACTACATGTTCCTCTCGGGGAGTCTGTGTCCGTCTGAAACCAGAGCCTGTTCCTGACAATGCCACTGAGTCACATGACGTGATGTCTGTGGCTTTTTATAACCCAAATCCACCATGTTTTCCTAAACCTTCCCAATAAGTAATGTTGCTTAAACATACCCGGTCGTTTCATAATGATAACCACATGGCATTGTGCATTTCTACGAGTGGGATATAAGAGTATAATAAAGAGTATTTGTGAAACGTATTTATGGTTCAGAATGTTGTTTTGCAGAAATTAAGAATACTTGCATTTTCCCTGCATCAGGGTTACTTTGTACATGAAGTGCAATACAATAAAATGATTTGACCGCCTAGTTAGGGTTAGGGAAACAGTTAATAGGTCAGACAAGGTCAAGGGTATGTATGAGTGAACAAAGTATTTGAATCAGCAAAGTGATTAATGATGTTCAACATTAATGGCTAAGGATCTTTCCTAAATCTGAAAGGAAACCCCTTTTTAATACCACACATCTCTGAAAGTATATTTTCTTTGGTTAGTTTATTGCAATTGAAAAAAGGTATTCTGTAAGTTAAGTCAAACAGCCTCTAGCACTGTCTGTTACAAGAAGAGGAATTGAATAAAAGAGCGTCTCCAACACAGATAGTTCCTCACAGTACAGTTCCCTGCAGCAGTGAACACCCATCCTGGATATCGTTTGGAAACGGGTGGAACGGAACAGCTGAATGCTGTGTTCGGGACGTTTAGGTCACTGAGGTCACGCTCTATAATTGCGCAGTATGACATACATATCCCGTACAATTCCAGAGAAGGAAGCACACTGCATGCAGTCATAAGTCAACGCCTGAAGCAGAGGCAGGTGAACGCAGAGAAAGGAGGCATGAGTGTGATGAGAGAGGAACAAAAGAAATGGGAGGAGAAGAGATGCGGAGCCAGAGGGGGGGGGATACAGACATGGTGGTGAGGCTTCTCTCCAAACCACATTCCTCTCCTGCCAACCCCTTTTCTTTCCCTCCCTCCGCTCCCTGGTTGAAATCTATTTATTCTGGGACTGTTTCTCCTCTGTGAACTCTTCACTCACAACATGATGGATGATTAAGTGATTATAAAGAGTCAGCGCTCTGCACTAAAATATTTTTTGAATATCCCACACATCCAACTCAAGCACAACCTCATGTCTTGCCCCATTCTTCATCGCGGCCTGTCCCTGTAAGCTTGTCATCTGTGCTAGTACTAATTGGCTTATTTCCCAATGCCTGTTAATGCCACAATAAGCTCTCGCACATCATGTCACGATAGCTAACGAATAGTAGAGCCTCCAAAAAACATGACTTTGGTTTAACAATTAATGGGGCCAAGTGTGAATTACATTATATGCGCTATGTATTCCTCACTGGAATGCGAGGGAGACAGTTTCTGCTGTGAGCCAAAGTCTAGAGCTGTAAATGCTGTTAGCACGTTTCATGCTCACGGTACCATCATCGCCCTGTCACAGAAACAGGCAGCCATGTTCTTTTTTTAATTTGAATTCATCCAAAGCGTCTTTTCTTTTTAAACACACCCAGTTTATCTTCCACGGTGCAAATGTCTTGCTCGTTATGTGTAAATGTTAAATATCTGTTACTTTCATGAATACCAATCCTCTCCGTCCTCTTGCAGGCCTTTTCATTTAGAGTGAACAAATACACTTCTCTTCCTCAGTGCTCATTTCCAACGTTGGGAAAGGTGCTCAGATCTTGTGCCTAAATAAAAGTAGCAATACCAGAGTGTAGGAATACTCTGCATTCAAAATGTTACTGAAGTAAAAGTAGAAACGTATTACCCCCTAATCCAGGGGTGTCAAACTCAATTTCATCGCGGGCAACATAAGCGTTATGGTTGCACTCAAAGGGCCGGTGGTAACTATATAAATATACATATATATCTATATATATAAATATAAAATAATGTATTATATGACATTATTATCGGATAGGGTAATAACTTAGTAATTAACTATGTCTGAAAGCAGAAGTCCAGGGCAAATAATTTCAAGTTTCTTCTGTGCGCATGTCACAAAACGAGATGAATTGTGGGACATGTAGTTTATGGGCAACCTGCTTCTGTAAAGTGGCATGTAACCGTATAATAAACGTATTATATTCTTTGCAAGTTCTTGCGGGCCACATCAAATGGAGCCGCGGGCCGGATTTGGCCCCCGGGCCTTGAGTTTGACACCCCTGCCCTAATCCCACCAGGAGCGTCTGCGAGGCGCTGCGGCGTTTTTAGCCATCGCGGCCACACACACTGCACACACGACGCTCCGCTTCAGCAACGCTTTGAAACGTGCCTGGTGGGTTATGACGCAGGAGGAGGTCGCAGCGCAGACGCAGCGCAGACGCAGCGCAGACGCAGCGCAGACGCAGCGCAGACGCTTCCGGTGGGATCAGGGGGTTAGCATTAAACTATACTTAAAGTAGCGACAGTAAAAGTAGTCATTGTGCAGATTGGTCCATTTCAGATTAATATATATGATGTGTTTTATAATGATTGATCATGAAAGTGTTCTCAAAGCTGGTGAAGGTGCAGCTAGTCTGAATGACTTTGTAGACTGCAGGGTAGCTGGTGGATTTACTCCAGGTGGAACTACAGTCTGATTCAACGCTTGGTTATATTTCACATCATTCATCCACATCTGTGAAGTAAGGAACTAATAAATATAGGAGAGTAAGTAGCAACACATTGCAATACTCAAACAAAGTACAAGTATCGAAAAAGTGTCTACAGTAATTGAGTAAATGTACTTAATAACTAATCAGCATGTTCCCGGTGCCAGCATCGCCCAGTCACAGAAACAGACAGTCTTGTTCTTTTTGGTTTTGAATCCAAAGCGTCCCACTTTTTAAACTCCGAAGTTTCCCTTCCACAGTGCTCACTTCTGGCTCATTGTGTGTAAATGTTAAATACTAGGTTCTTCCATGCAGGCCAATCCTGCCCATCCTCTTCAGGCCTTTTCATTTAGAGTGAACAAATAAACAGCCGTGCCAGCCTGCGCGCACACCCCTCACATAGCATGGAGGGAGAGTAGAGAGAGACAGGAGAACTTAAAGAGAGGAAAATGCTGTTGCTTTTACACCGCCTTGTCTGGGTTTTTTCACCCACGGCGGTGCAAAGTGCAAATTGTGCGTGGCCGGAGCTGGGGAAATCACAAAACAAGCACTCTTTTGTGAAAGATGGATCGGGTCTGGGAGCCGGCGAGTTTATTTGTGTTGCTGAGCTATAACAACAGACACACTTTGCATCGTGGCAAAAAGAGCGGGGTGAGTTCACTTTAATATCACAGCTCCTCTCTTCGTGATTCCACGGAGGTGAGAGCACTCTGAGAGACGAGGAGCAGTTAGTGTGGCTGTTGACCTTGGAGAGGTAATCCATATAACCGCACTAAAGACTTGTTTTTGTACACTGTTGATCAGATGCTGTGGCTTTGAAACTTTCATTTAGATTCTTTTCACATGTAAAGAATCATCATTTACACCCCAACCGAGGCTCAGCGTGGTACAGCTGAAGGAACAGTTTGAAATGCAACACTAACGGCCCGTCTACACTACAGGCATCAAAACATCTTGAAGCTGGGCGTGTCAGAGGCTTGGCGATTTCTCGCGCCCAAGGCGACCAACAACCAATCAGGAATCTCCCGCCCGCCCCCGGCATACAAAGCAATAGCAATGTTAAAACGAAGTAAACTGGATATAAAATCCCCAAACAGGCGAAAACCCACCAGTTCCACCCACTGTCTCTGCCACCTCCCTCCATGCCTGGTTCCTCCGGTTTGTATCCCGGTAGATGAACAGAGACTGATCCTACAGCACCGGGTGATTCACGACCGCTCCATTTTTTTGAATATGAGGAAATGACCTGCGTAGTCTCTCCCAGCATACATGCGGTTTGATTGGCTAGCGCTTGTACTGGCAGATTTGCATACGCGGGATTTGATTGGCTGATGCCAAGCATTGAGCCTCAAAAGTTGAACATTGCTCAACTTTTGATGCTCGCGATGCTTGCAAAGCCACACTCCGCTCCCCACAATGCAGTTCGGCGAAGATTCAAAATCAACTACGTCACCCCATTCAAGTGAATGGGCGAAGCGTTGAAAGCATTTTTCGATGCCTGTCGTGCAGACGGGCCGTAAGAGTCTGAAGTCATGCTAGCAGCAGAGGTTGAGGGCTGCATATTTATTATATGTTCACTTGTCATGTTCATGAACCACAATTCTTAAAATGCTCATGAACCATTTATGAACATTGTTCATTCATATAAAGTTCCTGTTTTGCTCATGACGTTTTTATGAGCAATTTATGAACATATCATGATCCAGCCAATCACAAAATTATAATTAAAACCCCAAAAAGTTTGCATGAGTATTTCATGAACTTTTCATGACTATTAGCATTTCATGAATTTTGGATGATTGTGGCAAGTTTCAGAATATTTTGGAATATTCATGAGCATTTTATGAACTTTTGATGATCAGTGTGATGATTTTAAAGACCTCTTGAATATTATTAAATATCTACTATTTGAACATTTCTTCATTTTTTAAAACGTTCAATCTTAAAACAAAACAATATTGAATTTGAAACTGAACATTATCTGTATTTATTTTGGTGACATTCATATCATTTTATGGTTTATCTGTACTGTTTGAGAAGCAGTACGAGTAAGTAGCGCCAAGGGTAGAACCTTTGGCAGGTGAGCGGTGACATCCGGGTTATTTTATGGGGGGACACTTCCGCCCCCTCCTCAGAAGCAATCCAGACGATCAACCGGATCCTGTGTATAATTATTGCTGCTCCACTTTTCTGTTTTCTACAGGTCAGTACATGATGAAAATGATCGATGTTAACTTGTGTGAATTAGATATGATGTTGGAGATGTTTAGGAGAGTGTGTCAGAAGGTTTTGAGCATGTTTGACATAGTAACGGTATTTAAAAAATACTAAACTGTCGGCAACAATAGATGCCATTTTCGCGGGCTTCAGCCGCGCCTGGGTAACTGTGACCTGAGCGAAGGCTCGCAGGCAGGTTAGCTGCTGCGCACGGGTAATATGTTTTGTTTACCTGAGTGAAGTCTTGCAGGCACATTGCCTTGTTTTTTGTTTATTAACATTGACAGTGTATTTTTGTGATCTCCATAATATGTTATATTTGGTAAAGATAGATAGAAAGTATTATTTGATAGCGTTATGTGTTTATATTGACTGTTGCATTTCTCCTTGAGATACAGTCATTGACTGCGACAGACTTACAACTTAAATGGAGAAATGTGATGTTTGTAAAGTTCAGCTATTTGAATGTAACTGTGTACTTTGAATTTTGAATAAGAAGCATTCCAGACGATCAACCGGATCCTGTGTATAATTATTGCAGCTGCACTTTTCTGTTTTCTACAGAAATCATTTATTGTTGCTGTGGTACCCAAGCTTTTGGAACCGTAACACATTTTTTTGTGCAGCTGAGTATCAAGAACTGCTTCAAATAGTGATAGGATTAATTGTAGCGCTCCACCTGTATACATGTATGTTTGTTTGTTAATTTGAGTAAAGTTCCATTGTGATTGACATAATTGTTGTTTTCTATGGTTGCCAATTGACCCACAGTCAATGGTTCATGAACAGTTCATCGCCAGCCATTGAATTATATTCAGTGACTGGATATGAACTGTTCATGAAGTTGTTATGAACAGTTCTTGATATGATCATGGACAATTCTTGAAATGTTCTTGGTTAAAAACTGAATATCCCTACAAACTCCATTTCATGAATTGTTCATGAACCTGCCTAAAACCATATTCCATGAACTTTTCATGACAAGTTCATGAACAGTTCACGATCATAATGCTTCCAAAAACAACGGCGTCCCCCACTCCCGGCTTGATTGCAAAAGTGGCTGACTTTGAAACTTCGAAACCTGGATCTTCCTCCCCAATGGTATCATCTTCTGGTGTCCAATTTACTAAATTAACAACTAAATCAACTCTGAAAAAGGTCAAATGCCCACACTGCACCCTGATTTGCGACCAAAGAAACCTGGGCAAACACATCAAGAGGAAACACACAAAAAAATCAAAGGACATAACGGAAACAAATCATTTAAAGAGTGTCTGTGTAGATGCAACATTGGGGATATCTGCAGTCCAAAAAGCAAGTCACGGCTTCTCTGTGCCAATACATGTCCAAAGAAAAACCTGGGGTCATGTTCATAACATTCAGTGCAAGTTGGAAGTTTGCAGGCAGTATCACTTAATGGCTCTGAGAAGTGGATTCATATGTAGCCATTGTGAACACATCCGGTCACTGGAGTACTGCAGTGAAACAGCTACCGAAGAATGTCTAAAGGAAGAAATCTTATCTGAAATGGTGGAGTTGAAATTCTTTGGTGAGGCTAAAAGGGCAATCTGTGTGAAAAGGCAAACACATGCCCAGACAGTCCACGCCCCTCTGTGTCGAAGTGGCATTTGAAGAGACCCACAGGCAATATTGTTTTTCGATCCACGAGCCGACTTTGAAACAATATAGTCGCCTTGGGAGAGTCATGGTGACATACAATGTACCAGCCAGGACATGGCATTGTCCCTGCGCCAAACCAAGAATGCCATGTGTGCACACAAACATAGGCAAATGGCATTTATTTCAAACCGGGTGAGATTTAGAACCTCAACAGCATCAAGACACTGTCTATCCACCAGTGGCTGAAGTTTTGAAGCGACTTGTGGAGTACATATTCAGTAATAAAAAGCTTCCAGCCGAACTACCAGATGACCTTGTTACACCAAAGGCACCAACAGAATACATGACAGAGATCCAACAGACCTTTGCGCCGTCTGTCCAGGCTCAGTTCTTCTGGAGGAGTCGGCAAGAATCACCAGAAAGGCCAGGATAATCACCAAGAATGGTGTAATTGAAAGTAAGTTATTAATGGTTCACCTCATTATCACATTTTCAAATGTTTACAAATAAAACAGTGTTCGTTAATTATTTGTGTTTTATTATCATCAGACGTATCAACCTATTTCCGGCGATGCCCACAGTGCCACAGGATATATCGATAGCAGGGATGGCAGGACAGTCTTCACGACGTTGATGACCGTGTCATAGTGAGCCTTGAGCGATGCGTTTATTCGAGAGCCAGCTCACCGGTAAGGGCGATGGTGTTTGGGGTCAGGAAAAAGGCTGAAGTGGGTTTTTTTCTGTGTTGCTTTGAACCTTTTTGTTTATCCGAAATATACACAACTACATTTATTTTCAAATGTTGCCCCTCTCTCTTTTAGAACAATGTTTCTGTGTCCAAGGTGTTAAACTCCCTGGAAGTTGTGAGGAAAGTAACATGCCCTGCCAGAGACACTATCCTCCGCGGGCGCATGCACTTTGAGGCTAATGATTATCCTACGCTTGTGTTTGCTGGCTACTGTCCTCCAGTAGTCGTGATGGACCTGCACACTAGGAGTGTTCAGCTTGCCTGCTAAGTCCCAATGTCTCATGTCTATGTTAATGATAATCTTGTGTTAGTTACAAATATAAGAGTAAGTAAATGTTTGTTTTTTTATTTCAGTGAGTGATCTGAAAGAGGCCTCTGAGAACTATATTGGCGAAGTTAACATTGAAGAGTTCTGGGATTCTGTTCATCATTAGATGATTGCTCGAGGCTTTTTCCAAAGTATTAACATGCTCTTGCATTTCTCCTAATTAGTATTTCCCTTTTTTATACCCCTTCCATGCACCTTGCCATATCATGAATGTAGTGTTTGTTTTTACCCAGGTCGTGCAAACAACAGCTTTGCTGTAAATCCTAGTGTTGAGCACTGGGGCCATGGACTGGGAAGAACACGCGCAGATCAGACACAGTGTTGAACACAGAGTTCAAAAAAGCATCCTCTTCAAAGTCCTCCCCTGAAGCGGAACTCAGCACGGTGTCAGAGGATCGTCTTGTGGATGAGCTTAAGAAGCAGAAGGTACAACTGTTTTATGTATGTTTGTTTGAGTTGTGTAATGCCATGTTGTCCTCCCTATGCCGCTAGAAGAAAAGCCTCCCGTCGGGGAGTCTGTATTTCAAAAGGTTTCGACTGTGCGCAAGCTGTGCATGGCCTGCAATTTAGATTCAAAGGGATCAAGGGATGATCTTGTCAATAGACTAAGGGAGGAGATGAAGACAAGACATGGATATGACAAGATATTCCAGAACATCTGGGGAGCGTCTGGCAGAGGTGGGACCAAGTCATTGTTTTGCAAGTCCGAGTCAAGTCTCAAGCCAGGATGGGCAAGTTCAAGTCCAAGTCCTAAACTTTGACAAAACGAGTCTTAATGTGACTAATAAAGAGCAGTTTGATTATTAAGTATTATTCTGTTGATCGATGTCATTACATTTGGTGAAAAGCACATAATGACTTGTTTAATAATTTAATAATCCATGTTCTCTCTGCTGGTAAGGTAACATGTTTTTCTAATTTAAGAGGGATCAGTAAGGTAAGGCTACCGTGACGGTTTGATTCAGAAGGAGTTTAGTGGATAAGATCCCTGATGTTGAGGAAACCAGAATGTGTATTTCCACTGTGTACAACATGTTATAAGGGACCCACAATCCATCTTTATGCAAGGGCTAATGTGCAGCCAGGCGTCTCTATGGGGAAGAGAACACCTGCACCTAGGTCCCTCTGCACGTGGTACTTTAAGTATTTTGATGCTATTACTTTTGTACTTTTACTTGTAACATTTTGAATGCAGGACTTTTTATTGTAACCGAGTATTCCTACACTCTGGTACTTTTTACTCAAGTACAAGATCTGAACTTCTCCCACCTGACAATAAATCCTGAGTGGTTACCAAAAAAGGTTATTTTCATTTTACAAATCCTGCACTCAGCTTTGCTTTCTCCAGTATCACTGAAAAGCAGCAGACGCTGCTTATTTTTTCGGTTTTCGCTCATTTCCTGACTTTTTCCGACGCGCTTCCATTTAAATCCGTCTCCCCGTCGCTCTGTGCAGCTGGCCTGTACCACTACACCTGCTGTGCCCCCCACCCTTCTTTCACATAATGGTATGATCCTAGTGTGTCCTCGCATATGATTGGCCGCATGGTGGCCCAGCTAAATAAAGTCCCGCCCCTGCCTGCAAGGATTCTCAGCAAGAGTAGGAGCGGCTGAAGATTCTGCTCTTCTAACGGCAGCTCGCGATCGGCGTGTTGGAGATGTCTGAATTAAAGTATCAAGTCACCTCAAGTCAGAAGGCTCAAGTCCAAGTCGAGTCGCAAGTGTTTTGTGATTTTGTCAAGTCGAGTCTCGAGTCATCAAATTGGTGACTCAAGTCTGATCATGTGACTCGAGTCCACACCTCTGTCGTCTGGTAAGGGTCACACATTGTTCATAAAAACAATTAGAGATTTGCACATTTACTATAACTTTGTTTTTCACATTCCCTTCAAAGGTGGGTGGTCAGTGATTCTGTGCCCTCATGGTGTCTCCAAGAGATTTTACAGATCTTCTTTTGTCATGGAAACATCTGCCAAATGCCAGTATTTCTGATTTTGCTCATGCAAACCTCCGTTTCCCAGCATCATACCTTTCAAGCCACATGCAGGAAGACTGGCTGCATCAAGCCATGATGACATCACAGCTGCTCAGAACAACAAACTAAAGGTCTCTCTACCATGGATAACTCAGATGTTGAAAACTCCTGATGAGGATGGACATCCACTCACTGGTTCCTCAAACCACTATGTGTTGAATGATCAATTCCACCAAAGATCCACAGGAAGTGCTAAGGAGGATCAACCTAGTCCCAGAACTTCAGGGTTGGTTAAATAGCCAGGTTGTGTAGGAAGTGCCGTAAGCACTTTCCTCGCCGGTACGCAATGTTTTGTGAATCGGAACATGTCTGTACCTATTTTTTGTATTTCTACTACGTACGTAAGCAACCTTCCCACGTGAATCCCACGCACGGTAGGATTCATTCATTGAGGCCCTGGTCATTTAAAGTAAACTCAAAATCCCATTATGACATTTAATCTGACATACAGTGATAATATATTTCTTTCCTTTTTTAGACTGACATGCCAGCTTTGCGAAAATGGTGGTGTGTCATGCTAATGGAGAATTTCGACCTCGGAAGGCGAGACCACTAAAATGTTGACGTTAGATTAACTTTGAAATGGTTAAAAAACACTATTATACCAACAATACCTTTATTTGTTTCTTTGTTTAACCCTTTTTATTTGAGTCATGGCAAAATGTTTGCCCACTGGACAGAGACATCTAAAGCCCTCCTGCGAGGTGAGGTGCCTCCAGTGTTCAGAGTGAGGAAGAGGATGTTGGTGATATATGTTCTCTCTTTTCCGTAGCCCACATCTAAGATCGTGCAGGACTGCAAGAAGGCAGAGGAATGGGTGGTGGCACACAAACGTGTGCACCAGGGTGCATTTGCCCGATGCAGTGAGCATGGGGGAAGCACGACTAAGAGAGGCTGTCAAGCTTTGGGAGGAAAAACCTGACGAATGTGACGAGGATGAGATGGAGGCAATCGAGTTTAGGCTTGAACAGATGGAAGACATGTGGACCTTCTTAAACGAGATCAGAGACAAAAGAGGGTATCTGGCATTCTGCGAATGCATTTCCGTTGTTTGAATAAAGGGCAACAGGAAGTTGGAACACTTTGTCAGTTTTTGTGTGTTTTGCTTTGTTTTGTTTTTCAATGAAGCATTTAATAATTCCCCTTGATTATACCATGAACACCACGGAGGAATGTTGGTTTACTTTAAGATAAGCCTTTTATTGTCTCCCGCATCACACCACAAGGGCAATTAGGAGTCCATCAAGGGGATCTAGCAGAACAAATAACTACCAAGTATGTAAATAAATGAAATTTTAATACACAATGGAATCTAAAATGGATATCATGTCTAGCAAATAGTTGAATATGCAGATTGTTAATCCAATAGTGCATTAAAGTGAGAAATAAAGTATGTAGGAGTGAAGTGAAACAGTCTATTGTAATAGCAAACAGTAATTAGACTATTGAGCTGTAAGTAACATACTTATACATAACATTTTCAGGCTTATGACATAAATAAGAGGCTTATGGTTTTAACTAACATCTACTGCCCTCTTAAGTGGTGTCATGCTGACATAGTTAAAATATGTATCATACAAGTAGACAAATCATCTTGTTATACCCACAGCTGTCGGTTAATCATATTATCTCAGCTAATTGCATTAAAATGACTAGTATAGTCGTCTTTATTTTTGTGTTATTATTCAAAGATAAATAAGTGTGTTATATGGCAGAGGTGTCAGCTCGGATTATTACATCAAAGAGCCTTAATGTTTTATAGCATTTCACTATAGCTATGTGGACGGTGTCAAGGTCTAATTTTTACCGGATTAATCAATAGCTGGTGCAACTAAAATACAAGATATATATATATATACGATTTTATTTCGTATTTGCGTGCATTTCCTATTTCGGAATGTGGCGCTGTACTGATACACAATACAATATTGTAATAATATTGTATTGTAGGACAATGTACTACAATACAAGGTGTCCCTATATATCTATATATCTATATATATATACATATGTATATCATAAGTGTCAGTACGATACGATTGTATTTTGTATTTGTGTGTATTTCCTGTTTGAAAAGTGGCGCTGTACTGATAGTGGCGATTTTATTTTGGAATTCTTGGCGTGCACTTCCTGTCCTGAGAGTGGAGGTGTCCTCAGAGTGGAGGTGTCCAGGCAGGCTCCCATGGACTGAACAGCTAATGTGAAACAAAATGGCAGTTCCATCTGAATATCAGAATAATAACAGTGATTTAGCTTGGCACTTGTGTTGGTTGTTCATTAAGAGTTGTGCGAAATAAATATGAAAACATAATGTTCACCATTTGCAAGATGTTCGTTTCAAGGGTGGCATACATTTTTCAAATAGGTAATCTAAGCACTGTCCCCTGTTGGAAGACACATGTTTTAAAAGTGACAGTAAAGTTTCTAATTTAGTGCTTTTTGTTTGTAAGAGTTCATGTTATAATCAGGATCATACATTTATGAGCAGTCAATCATAAGACAGTAAATCATTAGACAGGCACAAAGACGACATCTGATCCCACCCACATCCTCCACCCAGAGTTCCTAAACCGTTACACAAATGTATTCCTGCCATGTCCATTCAGCTTGTCAATAAACAAATAATGTATAGTTTAAATGTTGGCCATTGGGGTTTGTGCAATATGTAGTCAACATGTTAGTATGTTGTCTGTGTATAAGTGTGTGTGCAAACTGTGAACATGTAGTGTAAGTCATGTATGAATATGATATTGTTGTATATTGTCAGAGATGTACACTACATGGCCAGAGATACGTGGATAACCGAATATCAGACTCCTGTTAATACTGTATAATTCCAAAACCATGGGTATTTATCTGCTGCTTTAACAGCCTCTGGGAAGGATTCTCCTCAGTTGTTGGAACCTGGCCGATGGGATTTGCTCCCATTCAGGGCCGATAAGACCGGGCTCACAGTCGGCATTCCACTTCATATCAAAAGGTGTTTGGGATTTCTACATAGACCTCGATTTTTGTACCCAGGCATTTTCATGCACAAAAAGGAAACAGTACACACCAATACACAAAAGTATGTGGACAGTGGAAATATTTTTGTGTATGTATTAAGGCATTATGTTTTACTAGTAACTTACTAGTAAAGTTGGATGTCTTGCTCATCTTTACTCATGACTTACAAGCAACACAATATTTCCTCCAGCCATTAAAGCCCCGGCCACACACGATAACGGTCGTATCTGCTACAGTTCACTATCAGATAGACGGTTCGGCCACACGGGGCCGACATGGAAACGCAGAAAACGCTAACGGGTCCCTAGGTGGGTAGATCTGCAAACAAAACGCTCTGGGGGGGCAAACGGCTCCGTGTTTACGCCTATACGATTATTTCCTGATAATGTTGAAGCAATAGCCCCGCCTCTCCCAACTCTCCTGCTCAGAGATCAGCTGCTGGGCTGTCAGAAGAGGGGGAGGAAAAGAGAGGCTCCGTTTTTTATTATTATATTATTATATAGTCGTTATTAAAAAAATGTAAAGCTCAATAAATAACAAAGAAGACCTTTGACCAGCACTTTTCAATTTTTTTTCGGAAGATTTAAACTTTAACGGACATGTTGACCGCCGAAAAAAATCTAACTGAAACTCTGCTGCACGGTCCCCTCGTCCCTTGGAAGAGGCGGAGAGGTGGGTGTTTCTCATCTGCTGGTGGACTACCGGGGAGATGTACAGCGCTTGCCTCGGGGAGGGAGAAAAAGAGCCAGAGTGTCTACAGTGACTTTTTTGATAATGATTGCGGTTTGTTTGCGTTATCGTCCTTGTGTGGCTCCGGCCTAAGAAGGTTACTTTTTGGAAAAGTGAAACATAAATCCCTTGTTTATTACTTGATACCTGTTGAGAACACGGCGTGTGAAAATATACGGATCGTGCTGCAGCTAGATTTTCCTGTCCTCGGTAAGAAGGGGTCGGCGACTGACGTGCGAGGAAGAAAGGCTGTCCACTGTTCCACTTTAACAAATGTATTGACTTCCAGAGTAATGAATTGTACATGCAATGGTAATTGGGTGTGTGGTATCTATAATATAAAGATAAATAGCCTATAGGTATGAATAAACAGGTATTATAGATGAATAATGACCAGTGATATTGTTACACAGTAAATCAGGTAGATAAAGAAATGGCACAATTAGCTGGCCTATGCTGCCGTCTATTGGCCAAAGGCCGCAACAGAATGGCGATTGAAATGACATGTTATTACATAAAGCAGGGGTGGACTGGCCATCTGTAGAATCTGGAGAACCACAGAACGGCCGGTCGTCACGGGCCGTTGACGGCCGGCTGGCCCTTTAAAAAAAAATTGTTTAACGTCATCATTTAAGTTGCGCTGACGGCCGACAGAGGGTGACAGCGGCCGCTAATGCAGTTGTGTGGTTCTTATCTGTCAAATAATCACACACGAAGAACAAAAAAGACCAGCCACACGAAGAGAAGGGATTTAACCACGGCAGACAGGGAGAATGAAAAAACATGGATACAAATCAAAGAAAACGAAAAGAAAAAGGTGAAGTCACTCGCAGGTGAAGCATATAAATGTCGCAAATTGACAGAACTTTTTGGCAGCAGCGCTGCTACAAGCACTATCAGCAGCAGCTTAGAACAAGTGCAAGATGATGAAGAGAATGATGTGGGCGCGAGTTCAGATATACAGCCAGCCTCCTGCGTTCATGATGAGGGACAGAGTTGAGCTGCTGGAAGAACCAGCTCAACTGGCACACGTGCAGGGCAAGAGCAAGAGGTGGGTGAGAATTATCCCTTGAACTCAGTGGCGCTTTCTCCTGCGGCCAAGGGCCTGGTTTCCCCTGAATTTTGGATTGTAGTTATAATTTTAATAAATAAATAAGAACACTTCGTTTAGCTTCGGTAATTATTCTGCCCGCCCGTCTCTCCCCCATTCTCATTGAGTATTTTACAAAGAGTGAAACAGTGCCCCTCTAGATGTTATGGTGAAACAGTAGATTGCACTCTCTGTTGCGAGAGGAGGCCAGCCGACATTGGCTTCCCTTGGTGAAAAAAATGGAGGGATTGACCAATCAGATGAGGCTCACGTCATGCCTCACAATCCAATCAAATCGCATAAACTTCAGTTCGTACTGTAACTGTCATCACCGCCCTTAAAAAGTAGCAAGTGCAATTGTGGAGGGTGGAGATTTGGAGTATTTCATCAAAAATAAATGTTACTAAACAAAAATTAAATCTGATGACAGGCCAATGCCCAAACTGGAGCTGTGTACAGAGAAGGGAAAAGGAGCGAATCGGACGTAAAACTTTAAATAATAAACAGCGGATTTCTAACATTTGACATTTCATGTGGCCGGATGGGTCAGTTTCCAGGGCTGAATTTTAGTCCCAGTCCGCCCCTGACATAAAGTAATTAACTATGATAACAATCACACATGAACAACATACAGGAATGCACACAATGAAGTATATATAATGATTATAATATAAAGAACACTGCATACATTGGCCCTGCATCAACTGGGCATTACACTGTTAGTTATGCAAGGTGAGGGAGCGTGCTGCGGCCGCACCTCGTGCTGTCTCTTGATCAGCATGGCAAAGTTAGCGGCTATTGCTAACTGCCTTCTATTGCATATCAAGCTTTGTATTATGAACGTAGACCAACCAATAACAGAATTAGGCAAGAATATACACACTTACATTTTCATGCACGCACACACACACAAACTGAGCAACACCCTCACTAGCCCGATTGCTACCAGTGTCCTTGCGATCCTGTTATAACAACAACTCAACACGTACACGTTACTGCTGCAATATGGTTGAGACCATTCAGGCTTAATGGGGTGCAAGGAATAGTCCAAGTAGTGGGGGAGTTTTATACAATACCTCTGATATTTCAGGCCCATACTATTTACAGACATCTCATCTGTGTGTGAGTTAAACTCTAGGTCAGGGGCAGCTTCACAAACCCACGCTGTGTATTTGCGTCAATAGTAGACATGAAAGAAATGAAATAGCACGGTCTACCTCAGCATGGCCCTGTCCCTCCGGATGACTTGTCTTGTTGCCAGCCTGTGATTCCAGCAGGACCTTATCTCTAGCAACAGATGGGCCATTTCTGCTGTTCCCGCCGCGACTGTTGTTCCTGGAAAGCACAGATGACACCCACGTATAGCCCTCTGGTTAGGACCACACTGACAATTTGTGTGCTTGATTGAAAAAAACATACCAACACAGATATGTCTACATCAAAGACACACACACACACATCTTCACCCTGTCCTAGGTCCTCCAACAGAGGAGTCATTAAACAGGCCACCTGATATCCTGCCTCGGCCGGGCTCTACATCGAATACAACACACACACACACACACACACACACACACACACACACACACACACACACACACACACACACACACACACACACACACACACACACACACACACACACACACACACACACACACACACACACACACACACACACACACACACACTTCTCCTTCATTACCTTGAGATTTCTTTAAAATCAAATCAGTAAAACTTTATTAATCCCAGGGAGGAATAAGGTTTTGTGACAGATGAACCATGTTAGAATAAATTAAATTCATATTTATACAAAAAAGAAAGCTCAAAGTTGAACATATAACAAATCTAGCGTCTCTAGAGCAGGGTGTCCAAACTTTTTTCACAGAGGGCCACAAACAGAAACATATACGAAGGCTGGGCCACTGAGGTGAAGTATATTGCCTCATAAGTTAAGTTATAAGTCAGCAAAATAAATCAGATTGTAAATTACGCTTAATATTAAAATATGCTTTAAGAAAAACAACAGCCTACATCCCAGCTCTCCATGGGGTTTCATTTATTTTGTAGCAGCTCATTCCTTAAAACAGAAGCCCCAGCTCATCATAAGAGGAAATAGGAAGGGTTTATTTCAAGTGTGTTATGAAAATAAGTTATTGGGGTTTTTTCTTATCAACTTAGATTTGATAGAACAAAAATTCAACTTTAACTGACTGAATTTGTTTGAAAAGTGGGCTTCTTAACACATGAATACTGCGTGATATCTGTTTTCATCTATATTTAAGAAGTGCAGCCAAGACAAGCACACGTTTCATCTGTGGGCCATACTCTATTATACTTTTTGAATTTGCGGAGGGCCGATTCAAAATGGGGGCTGCATTTAGCCCCCGGGCCGTAGTTTGGACACCCCTGGTCTCGAGTCACTGCAGTAGGCTTCATGCTCGTTTGGCTCGTCTATCTGTTCCCTGATTCTAAGACACTCAGACATTTGGATCAATTGGCTATAGCCTATAAAGATAATAGAAAGAGGGGGAAAATATATGGTTGGTCGATAAGAATTCTGTTGCATCCACATCTGCATTGTAATGCAACCAGAATGATCATTACGCCATGCGGTTTGACGTTCAACGTTCAAAAAGCCTCAAACCAGAATTTATGAATGAAGCACTTATCATTCATATCCCGCAGAGCCTTGGTGATTTATGACCGTGAACATTAAACTTCCTCTTTCTTTTCACTAGTCTTCATCTTAAAATACCTTTTCAAGGGTCTTTTGCGTTTTAGCGTGTACGAATTAAAGTACAAGCATATAGACATGGCCATTTCCCTCGTCTTTTACCTCTCAATCAATAGCAATTAGCACAGCTTACTTTCTCTCTAGGTACAGTAGTGCTGGAACATGTGGTTTCTAACTGTAGGCATGTGAAGGAGAGGAGTTTGTGTTTGAGTATTTCCCTCGACATCCAGATGGGGTGTATTTCAAAGGAAGTCAAGTAGAACCAAGAAAATAAGGAGGGAAGAAGCATTCCTGGTCTGCAATGAGCTGAACTCTGCCAAAGCCAGACTTGAAAAACTCCGTACAGTTTTCAGGCTCTTGTGTTTTCATTAAAAGTTGTTTACTCAATGAAATGCCACGTTCAGGATGCCAACTGCCAGGCAACAGTACGCCTTCTTGTTTAATCAGGTCGGTGGGAGCTTAAAAGTGCAATTTAACTAAAGAAATATTTGTATAGTTCTCTACAAATTATAGACATGTGCCCAGTTCCACTTTAATTTTTTCAGAATTTCTCTTTTTTGTTTGTCTTTTCCACTGGGGAATGACAGATCCCGCAGTCCTCTCTTGCAGTTTATTTTCCCCCGTTGATATGCTTTAGCGGTTGACTCTTAAGGGAAACACAGACGGTAGGTTGATCGACACAGACGTAAATATGCACTTAGATTCACAGCCAGTTTCTGCTCAAACATATTGTTGAATCCTAGGCCAAGTATAGAATAGATTGCATTGTGGGGCAATCACACAACAAAACATACTTAAGGCCTTGATTTAAATACAATTATGAATTGTACATTAATTGCAGTTTAAATATTTATTCAGTATCTACAAATCACAACCGTTAAAATCTGAATCAGCAAAAAAGGTTTGTTCATCAGCCCCGCTTTCAACTGAATGTGGAAAATACACGTTTTTAATCCAATATTTCTTCAATTTGTTCCGCATTAAAATAAAAAACTTGTGAAATACATGTTTCTATGACAAAGATTGGAATGTTAAATATTATTATTTGCTATAGTGACTATATCTAGATTATACAAATATAAAGTGAAGTGAATTCTGCAAAACTAAGCAAACAGTAAAATGTTGATTTTATTGGAGTTGAACAGCCAGCAAACTCCTGTTCTATTTGTATCTTTTCTCCCAGGCGGAAACACAATGCTCACCAACTGAGTAACACTGAACGATAACGCACACAAAGCATTGTTTCGCTTTTTTGTGCTTTTATTCGGAAAGTGTGATTGTGATTTGTCCTTGTTCCTCACCCTCACCCTGACGACAACCCCATTCATTATGTTCACTTTCTCACAGGCTTGGCATCGTAGAGTTGAGCAGGCATTCAGCGACAGCTATTCACTTTAACGATGGAGCGTAGCAAGGCTCTGTGGCTTTAGGGTTCTTGGTGCTGCATGCAGGCCGCAGTGGAAAAAGGAGGTAAGGGTGATAATAATGCAGAACGGATGCCCGGTGGGTCCTGCGTTTGCTCTCCAGGGCAACTGATGAGCCCCAGATTGAGGGCCAGCTGCTTTGGGTTTCGGAGCCCAGGGAGGTGGGAGTGAAACAGGGGAGGTGTGTGTGTTTTTTAGGAGCTGGTATGCAGGTCAAGGGGGCACCGCTGCGTGAAGGTGTTGACTCAAGGCCATATTTTCAGATTCACGCTCCCTTTATCCCATAAGTACCACTTGCTACTCTAACAGGACGGGTTTCTATTGTTAGCCATGCAGGCTCACAAGGTGCTCTGGATCACCGGGTCCTGATAAGTGAAGTCAAAGGATCCATCTGCCATTTTCACCCTGTCCTAGGTCCTCCAACAGAGGAGTCATTAAACAGGCCACCTGATATCCTGCCTCGGCCGGGCTCTACATCGAATACAACACACACACACACACACACACACACACACACACACACACACACACACACACACACACACACACACACACACACACACACACACACACACACACACACACACACACACACACACACACACACACACACACACACACACACACACACACACACACACACACACACACACACACACACACACACACACACAAGAATAATGATCGAATACAGAAGTAGTAACTCTTTGTATCTTGGCTTGTTTGTATTGGCTCTAGTAAATGACAACATTGCAAACATTGAGGAGTGAAAAGTTCAATTTTGCAGCGTGTGCTTTGCCGTGTTGCTTTTCTCGCTCTCTCCCGGGTCAGACTAAATGAAGCACTGTGGAAGACTGAAGTTAAAAAACTTGTTTTTCTGCATCAAGGTTGCAAACGTTAACGGAAAATGCCAGCCTCCACAGCCTGAAAGAAACAAAGCATTGTGGAAGGTGTTTTTCAAGAGACTGTATTTACTGACTTAAAATAAAAGTGACCTTCATGAGAACATGATTTCACATTTTGCTATTTCACAATAATAATTCTGCTCATCTTCAGGTGTATATCAGTATGGAGTGTCTCTACTTTAAAGAGTCCTCTCCTGCTGATGTTCAGGTGTATATCAGTATGTAGTGTCTCTACTTTAAAGAGTCCTCTCCTGCTGATGATCAGGTGTATATCAGTATGTAGTGTCTCTACTTTAAAGAGTCCTCTCCTGCTGATGATCAGGTGTATATCAGTATGTAGTGTCTCTACTTTAAAGAGTCCTCTTCTGCTGATGTTCAGGTGTATATCAGTATGTAGTGTCTCTACTTTAAAGAGTCCTCTCCTGCTGATGTTCAGGTGTATATCAGTATGTAGTGTCTCTACTTTAAAGAGTCCTCTCCTGTTGATGTTCAGGTGTATATCAGTATGTAGTGTCTCTACTTTAAAGAGTCCTCTCCTGCTGATGTTCAGGTGTATATCAGTATGTAGTGTCTCTACTTTAAAGAGTCCTCTCCTGCTGATGTTCAGGTGTATATCAGTATGTAGTGTCTCTACTTTAAAGAGTCCTCTCCTGCTGATGTTCAGGTGTATATCAGTATGTTGTGTCTCTACTTTAAAGAGTCCTCTCCTGCTGATGTTCAGGTGTATATCAGTATGTAGTGTCTCTACTTTAAAGAGTCCTCTCCTGCTGATGTTCAGGTGTATATCAGTATGTAGTGTCTCTACTTTAAAGAGTCCTCTCCTGCTGATGTTCAGGTGTAGATCAGTATGTAGTGTCTCTACTTTAAAGAGTCCTCTCCTGCTGGTGTTCAGGTGTATATCAGTATGTAGTGTCTCTACTTTAAAGAGTCCTCTCCTGCTGATGATCAGGTGTATATCAGTATGTAGTGTCTCTACTTTAAAGAGTCCTCTCCTGCTGATGTTCAGGTGTATATCAGTATGTAGTGTCTCTACTTTAAAGAGTCCTCTCCTGCTGATGTGCAGGTGTATATCAGTATGTAGTGTCTCTACTTTAAAGAGTCCTCTCCTGCTGATGTTCAGGTGTATATCAGTGTGTAGTGTCTCTACTTTAAAGAGTCCTCTCCTGCTGATGTTCAGGTGTATATCAGTGTGTAGTGTCTCTACTTTAAAGAGTCCTCTCCTGCTGATGTTCAGGTGTATATCAGTATGTAGTGTCTCTACTTTAAAGAGTCCTCTCCTGCTGATGTTCAGGTGTATATCAGTATGTAGTGTCTCTACTTTAAAGAGTCCTCTCCTGCTGATGTTCAGGTGTATATCAGTATGTAGTGTCTCTACTTTAAAGAGTCCTCTCCTGCTGACGTGCAGGTGTATATCAGTATGTAGTGTCTCTAATTTAAAGAGTCCTCTCCTGCTGACGTTCAGGTGTATATCAGTATGTAGTGTCTCTACTTTAAAGAGTCCTCTCCTGCTGATGTTCAGGTTCATATCAGTATGTAGTGTCTCTACTTTAAAGAGTCCTCTCCTGCTGATGTTCAGGTGTATATCAGTATGTAGTGTCTCTACTTTAAAGAGTCCTCTCCTGCTGATGTTCAGGTGTATATCAGTATGTAGTGTCTCTACTTTAAAGAGTCCTCTCCTGCTGATGTTCAGGTGTATATCAGTATGTAGTGTCTCTACTTTAAAGAGTCCTCTCCTGCTGATGTTCAGGTTCATATCAGTATGTAGTGTCTCTACTTTAAAGAGTCCTCTCCTGCTGAT
Organism: Champsocephalus esox; assembly: GCA_036324585.1. Taxonomy (NCBI): domain Eukaryota; kingdom Metazoa; phylum Chordata; class Actinopteri; order Perciformes; family Channichthyidae; genus Champsocephalus; species Champsocephalus esox. The sequence goes on along the minus strand of CM070482.1, from coordinate 38,669,174 downwards.
GCTCAGGTGTATATCAGTATGTAGTGTCTCTACTTTAAAGAGTCCTCTCCTGCTGATGATCAGGTGTATATCAGTAGTAGTGTCTCTACTTTAAAGAGTCCTCTCCTGCTGATGATCAGGTGTATATCAGTATGTAGTGTCTCTACTTTAAAGAGTCCTCTCCTGCTGATGATCAGGTGTATATCAGTATATAGTGTCTCTACTTTAAAGAGTCCTCTCCTGCTGATGTTCAGGTGTATATCAGTATGTAGTGTCTCTACTTTAAAGAGTCCTCTCCTGCTGATGTGCAGGTGTATATCAGTATGTAGTGTCTCTACTTTAAAGAGTCCTCTCCTGCTGATGTTCAGGTGTATATCAGTATGTAGTGTCTCTACTTTAAAGAGTCCTCTCCTGCTGATGTTCAGGTGTATATCAGTATGTACTGTAGTGTCTCCACTTTAAAGAGTCCTCTCCTGCTGATGTTCAGGTGTATATCAGTATGTAGTGGCTCTACTTTAAAGAGTCCTCTCCTGCTGATGTGCAGGTGTATATCAGTATGTAGTGTCTCTACTTTAAATAGTCCTCTCCTGCTGATGTTCAGGTGTATATCAGTATGTAGTGTCTCTACTTTAAAGAGTCCTCTCCTGCTGATGTTCAGGTGTATATCAGTATGTACTGTAGTGTCTCCACTTTAAAGAGTCCTCTCCTGCTGATGTTCAGGTGTATATCAGTATGTAGTGGCTCTACTTTAAAGAGTCCTCTCCTGCTGATGTGCAGGTGTATATCAGTATGTAGTGTCTCTACTTTAAAGAGTCCTCTCCTGCTGATGTTCAGGTGTATATCAGTATGTAGTGTCTCTACTTTAAAGAGTCCTCTCCTGCTGATGTTCAGGTGTATATCAGTATGTACTGTAGTGTCTCCACTTTAAAGAGTCCTCTCCTGCTGATGTTCAGGTGTATATCAGTATGTAGTGGCTCTACTTTAAAGAGTCCTCTCCTGCTGATGTTCAGGTGTATATCAGTATGTAGTGTCTCTACTTTAAAGAGTCCTCTCCTGCTGATGTGCAGGTGTATATCAGTATGTAGTGTCTCTACTTTAAAGAGTCCTCTCCTGCTGATGTTCAGGTGTATATCAGTATGTAGTGTCTCTACTTTAAAGAGTCCTCTCCTGCTGATGTTCAGGTGTATATCAGTATGTACTGTAGTGTCTCCACTTTAAAGAGTCCTCTCCTGCTGATGTTCAGGTGTATATCAGTATGTAGTGGCTCTACTTTAAAGAGTCCTCTCCTGCTGATGTGCAGGTGTATATCAGTATGTAGTGTCTCTACTTTAAAGAGTCCTCTCCTGCTGATGTTCAGGTGTATATCAGTATGTAGTGTCTCTACTTTAAAGAGTCCTCTCCTGCTGATGTTCAGGTGTATATCAGTATGTACTGTAGTGTCTCCACTTTAAAGAGTCCTCTCCTGCTGATGTTCAGGTGTATATCAGTATGTAGTGGCTCTACTTTAAAGAGTCCTCTCCTGCTGATGTGCAGGTGTATATCAGTATGTAGTGTCTCTACTTTAATGAGTCCTCTCCTGCTGATGTTCAGGTGTATATCAGTATGTAGTGTCTCTACTTTAAAGAGTCCTCTCCTGCTGATGTTCAGGTGTATATCAGTATGTACTGTAGTGTCTCCACTTTAAAGAGTCCTCTCCTGCTGATGTTCAGGTGTATATCAGTATGTAGTGGCTCTACTTTAAAGAGTCCTCTCCTGCTGATGTTCAGGTGTATATCAGTATGTAGTGTCTCTACTTTAAAGAGTCCTCTCCTGCTGATGTTCAGGTGTATATCAGTATGTAGTGTCTCTACTTTAAAGAGTCCTCTCCTGCTGATGTTCAGGTGTATATCAGTATGTAGTGTCTCTACTTTAAAGAGTCCTCTCCTGCTGATGTTCAGGTGTATATCAGTATGTAGTGTCTCTACTTTAAAGAGTCCTCTCCTGCTGATGTGCAGGTGTATATCAGTATGTAGTGTCTCTACTTTAAAGAGTCCTCTCCTGCTGATGTTCAGGTGTATATCAGTATGTAGTGTCTCTACTTTAAAGAGTCCTCTCCTGCTGATGTTCAGGTGTATATCAGTATGTACTGTAGTGTCTCCACTTTAAAGAGTCCTCTCCTGCTGATGTTCAGGTGTATATCAGTATGTAGTGGCTCTACACGTCTCCATGCTCTAATGTTCAAAAAGCTCTTTATTGTTCTCATACTGCCTGTGCTGCAGACCTCTTTTCACCATCTGTCTGAGCCCAGTCTGCTCTGATTGGTTAGCTGGCCGGCTCTAATGTGATTGGTCAACCGCTTAGAGAGGTGTTGCAAATGTACTATCCGTAGCCTGCATGTACAATTTGTTGAAGCGCTAGCCAATAGAAGTGCAAGTGTTACATAGTGATGTCATTATGTTACGGAAGAGGGGGGGAGTGGTGTGTTGGAGAGAAACTCCCTCTGGAGGGAACACAGGGATTCTAGCCTTTGCAGACCATTTACATGCACTGAAACCTATACAACACACTACAGGAGAGGGAACACCCCAAAAGCATGATTGGGCCTCTTTAAGTCAATAAGTAATACATCAATTAAGAAATGTTAATTACACAATGTATAGATACTAAATATCAAAGAAAATAAATGATATCATTTTGCTTAAATTATTTTAGATACACATAAAAAATCAAACTGTTATGCTATGATATAGATATTATGTACAGGTCATATTGCCTTGCCTTATACAGTTCTACCAGACCTGTCATATCCATAGAAAACATCCATATTCCTGCCGCTAGTCTTTGGATGTGACGTCTCTTCCTCAGCCCGCTGATGAGATGACATTACAGCGTCCACACAGAGCCGCTCGTCAATCCAGTGCTCATTAATTTGGGTGATTGCCCCCAATTGGCCCGGGGGTTTTGCTTATTAGGCATCCTGTGAGTTCCTTTTCCTCTTGTGGTTTCCATTGAGACGGCCTCTCTGCAGAACCTCTGTGTACAGCTCGGTGGATCATTATTCGTCATCCATATAACCACAGTCCACAGCTGCGTACACTGCGGATTTTCTGCCCGACCGAAGAGAGACAACAACACCAAACAGAGCTTAGAGAAAGCAAATGTGACTATCAAAGCATGGGCGGGGGACATGCTAAATGTCGGCTCCCGCCCCACACAAGCCCCTATCCCTGTTTCCCATCAAGGACAACGCTTTGTTTTAAAGGCCCATGCTTAGGGGCTCTGTAGACCTCCAAACAATCCCAACCGAATAGCGAAAAATGACTAAATGCTATACTTATTCTTTCCTTTTTTTATTCTCCCACAATAATGAAATACCATTCATAATTGTAATAATTTATGTCTTTATTTTGTATTTATTAATAATACAACAATTCTACTGTTTTCTTTTTTAACATGGAGTCATGTGCTTTTTTGATTAAACTTCGATTTCTATGGGTTTTCAAGGTAGGGGTGGGAGGGGGGGTGCATGGGGGTGGTGATCTTTAGTTCCAGGAAGAAAATCTAAATGAAAGGAAGATTGATTGTGAACCTGTATGATTGTACCTGTCCTTCAATACAAAAACATTAAAGAAAAAAAAATAATCATAAAAAAAATGTATCTACAAAAAAAGGAAAAGAAGGCCAATGCAGCACCCGAACCTGATCAACTCCCTGACTCCTCCCCTGTTCTGCAAGTGTTTCATTTTTTTGGAACATCAAAATGCAAATTGTAACTTGTGAATATCAATAACATCTGGCAGGCGTCCTGAGGAGAGGGGTTGGATGAGTTGAGGCCATGCCAGTCACAGCTAAGCCGCTATGAATAAAGATTTGTCCCACAGACCCACTTCCTCTCCTCCTCGCTCTCCAGCAGTAATTAAGTCGGAGGCGCTCATGGCTCTTCTGAGCTGATCAGAGCTAATTCAACGTGGATGGGAGCGAGGGTAACTCGTGGGTGTCTTTCTCTTCTACTAGTGGCTGAGGTGATGGAGGCCAACTCATCCAGAGCTTGAAAGAAAAGTCATTATTCAATTATCTGCTTTAATAAAGAAGATAAAATAAGCATTTGATCCGGCTAAATGCCAGTGAGCACATGCATCCTCATGAAGTTAACCTTTAGTTGTTGTATAATTAAATGCGCACAAAGAATGAATAATGAATGGGTTGAACTATAACTTGAGCCTTAAGGCAAATGTATGAATTCTGTGTTTGCTCTGATAAATCCTATATGTGTTGGACGCGCCAAAGCTTCAGAGAGCTTTACGGTAAACTACAGCTACTGCCTGCAAATTAACACTTTCCTCCCCTGAACACCACACATCTGGACGCAGCTGTCTCAACTTAGATCTGAAGTCAAGTGGAGCAGCTTGTTAACTTGCTCCAGACATCGGACGCTAAAGCATCACCATTACCATCAAAGATAGGACACATTTGCTGACAACATAAGACGATAAAAGCAAACGTCTTTTATCTGGGAGCCATCCCTGCCCCCCCCCCTCACATGCGTTGTTGGCGGGGATCAATTTCACATGGTTGCCCTGCTCTGTTTGGAATGAACAAATGCCAAGATTCCACTTTATTCTTCTGGTCAGGTCCAAATGTGTGCTCCAACAACAACAACAACAACAACAACACCACCAGAGGAGATTCTGTGGGTTTGTTCTTTCTGCTCTGTGTGTCTGATTGTGAGGAATGGTGGAGATGTATCTTGGTCTTAGATTTCCGCAGTCTTCTTCTTCTTCTTCTTCTTGAGACAAATATGCTGTGTTTTAAGCCTTATGGATAGTGGATTTTTCAAGCTAACCCAACATTATATTTTTTCAAGTTAAATAAGAAATTAAGTTTACTTTGATGTATATCTACATGTATATATGTTACTTATACACTTGTTAGAACATGTACGTAGTTGTTGAATACATTTTTAAGTTACCCTTCCAACCATGGCGTCATATTATGTTGACCTTTGACCTTTTGGATATAAAACAGTCCCCTGAACATTTTATCATCTTAGGTATTTGTGTGAAACGTTCTCATAATTTGCATTAACATGTTGAAATGTATCTTTAACCACCAACATCTAATTGGTTCTTCCTTCAGTCCAAGTGGAAATAAAAAAGAATCCCTAAAGGTGCTCCTCAAAGGTTGCATTTTTGAGAATGTGACAGACAGTCTGTCACACAACCTGAAAACATGATGCCTGGTGTTGTTAAAACTTTGTAAAACATAATAATCAATTGTGCACCACTAAAGTCCATTGTGAAGTTACAATTGCCACAAAATTAAGTTTTTAAATGCTGCGCTTATAAATCATATTGAGGTAATACTCATGGAGTACCAACATGCTCACAATTACCCTCTGGGACTCGTGACAAACGATAGATTAAAGGGGACCTATCATGCAAAATGCACTTTGTACGTCTTTTATAAATGAATATGTGTCCCCGGTGCGTCAGGGAACTCACCAAGGGTCAGAAAACACAACCCTCTCTCTTTTCCTCCGTACTCAAATCTCTAAAAACGGGGCTGCAACGGATCTGATACAGACTGATCCAGATTTGAAAGTAGTTTGACGTCAGAGACGAGGAGCTCCGCCTATATTATGGCCAACTCTCCACCAATCAGGGGAATGAGAGGTTGCCGTGGCATGGTAACAGCATGGTAACAGCAAGGTAACAGCATGGTAACAGCAAGGTAACAGCATGGTAACAGCATGGTAACAGCAAGGTAACAGCATGGTAACAGCATGATAACAGCATGGTAACAGCATGGTAACAGCAAGGTAACAGCATGGTAACAGCATGGTAACAGCAAGGTAACAGCATGGTAACAGCATGGTAACAGCATGGTAACAGCATGGTAACAGCAAGGTAACAGCATGGTAACATGACGCTCGTAACTCGGCCCCCTCCTTTGCAGGGGGGCGTGGTCAGCTGCAGCTCATGCAAAGACAGGGTGGAGGAGAGCAACATAGGGCAAAATGAGGCATGGCTAAAATGCATGATCTGTTTGGTATTTTGAAAAAGAAAATGTATAAATATACCTTATATAGGTATGGCCCTACAATATATTTTTCAAATATAGCATGATAGGTCTCCTTTAAGCTTCAGGAATAGCAGGGCGGCCCTTAAGAGGTATGGAGTACATTTATAATTGGTGATGGCAAGGTTAAAATGTAACTCACAGGTGATTTAAGGCGATACAGTTTCCTGTAGTTTAAAATGTATCATCCGCAACTGCCACATTCAAGGGTTGATTAAGAACGTTCTAACAGACACAATGTCGAAGGCTGTGCTTTAAATTTGACCTGCAATATCAGCAGGTCTTTGTGTATATGTTGCATTTAAATGAGGCTTGTACTGCATGTTTACATCTTGAACGATTAGAGGAAATGAAAGGAATTTACAAGCAACAAATCAGCCCAACAAGTGGTGTGAGAGTTATTCAAATCAGTGCTATGGATTCTGCCCCGTCAGGTGGAGCATATTGTTTAGAACACCAGAGAAGGTGGAAGGAAACCTCCGACCGGCCTGACATTTAGCTTTGAATTAACTCAACATATTACGGCGCGTCTCATAAAATGAATTTGCTTTCGATCAAGCGGTCTGCCGCTCATATTTCAGGGTTCTGAGATAAGGTCAACTGTCATGCGGGGAATGTTTGCCGGATAAAAATTGATGCATAACAAGCTGGAGAGCTGCTTGAAGGTGGGCTCTCTCCTGCTGCAGACCCTGACCTTTACTTTACTCAATTCAATATGGTTCACCTCATATGTGTGTTTGCGCTATTCTGCCAAATTGAGAGTTACCATATGCCACAGAGTCTTTCATCTTATTTCTATTTCTCTTGTATTTGTTACAGTGTGGAGGCACACAGAATCAATCTGCTGTTTCATGCTTTGTCCCATCTGCACCCTTGTGTTCCTTTCTTTATGTGACTGCTTTTATTTTGCTTACACTTTTCGATCTTACTGGGGCTTTATTCATATGTTTTTCCCCAAGCTTTCTTTTCTTCCGAGCAGCTGGATGGAACAGTGGTGCAGAGCAAGACTCAGTGTGCTGCATGTGCATGTGAACTCCTGAGCTCTTTGGCCAATTAGCAGGATAAAGCTATCCCAGCAGTTTGTGTGAAAGACTGTATGTGCGAAGGTTTGAGTGTGTATTTGCACATACAGTACATGCATGTGTGTGGGCACAGCTTTGTACTGTGCTCACTTTAATACAACAAAGGTCGGACTGAGTGAAAGTCATTTATTTCTTCGGGCAGATTGGCACTGTGGACTCACTGCACGTCATGATGTCAGAGGGTGACGGCATCAGAGAGGCTTACCTGCTGCTAATGTATACAGGGATGCGTGTGTGTTTTACAATGTTGTCAACTTTCCTCTAATTATTTAAAATAAGCATCCACTGTTTATAGCAGTGGCCACAGTCTTCTGTGAACACGTGAAAGCAGACTACATTAATTGGCTGGGTAGTTAATCAAGTAAGAAAAATAATTTGTCAGTGTCATTTCCTGCGGAGGCAATAGCAGATCACTAGAGAAGCCTCTGATTGGTTAACACCCCTCTATAGGGCTCAGTGAGCTTGTATGTAAGACAGTGGTCTGAGTTTATTGCTAACATGCTCAAAATGACGATGATGTCGTATGTCTTTTTAATCGTCAAAGCAACTAACAATTGCTAGTTTGAAAGGTAACATACATATTCTGCCTACATTGTATGCACTATAAGATACTTGCATGCAAATTATGTGATTTTCGACAGGGAAGTATTTCCTCAAAACAAACACAGCTGTATGCTTTTACCAGACATGGCAATAGCAATATTTCTCTTTTTCTGTTTTTCTTAAATGGCAAATTGCAACTAAATAGAGCATTACTGCCATCATTTGCAACTGTCACCCATGAAGTGCACTTTAAGTAGAATATCTGGAGACACAGTGCATTGCAATCTCAGTGTGAGCATAGCTGAAATGGCAAGTATAGGTATAGAAGAATGCAAACTGTCATTACAAACTTACATTTCCGAAAAAAGCCACGCAAGATTTAATGCAAAAGTATATATTTTCTTTTCCCTCATTTCCGTCAAAGTTAAATCTCTCTTTTTAACATATTAAACAGTATCTTTGTTTGAGCCATAACACAGAGAAAAAGTAAACGTTATTTTCAAAGATGTTTTAGTGGAAATCATAAAACCCAGTGACATAACCGATGCATGATAAACTAAAGGACACATTTCAGATGTAATCCTAGGATTTAGTGCATTCATATTAGGGACAACGGATAAACCTTGTTCTTCTCATTGGATGTTCTGCTTAGTCCAAGACAACATATAAGAACCAATAACACGTCACAAAAGGGATGAATAGTAAATATGAATTGTTTTAATTTAAGAATATTAATCATTGAGACATGGATTACCAAAGAGCAGTAGAAGCGAGAGAAAAATGAAAATAAATAATATTATCAGGTTAAATGTATAGGTGAAGCTGGAAGGGACAGTGACCCCCCGTCCTCGTGTAGTGATGGCCTTTCCCATTTAATGCCATTCAAGCAGATTTGATCTGACAAACATATCAATCTCAGATTGTATTTTGTAATCCAGGAAAAATCTGCAGTCATGTCATCATTTTTAATAATCAGCGCTTTTGTAATCATATATTTATTCGTTTGGTGTCTATTTGTATCTGCTTATTGAATTGTCTCTATCTCTCTATCCATCTATCTTTGAACAAGAGACACATAATATCATTTGATGACTGATCGGCGGCAATGATTGCTTTATAAAGTGCACAGACCTCTGTATTATATGAATAGCAGCATTATATCAGATAAGCCAGACATTAAAGATAGTTGCAGGTAAAAATTTCAGGTCCTGTGCCACCATGGCAGATATTGAGGCGTATGGAGGCGTGTGGTGCAGTGGGTTGTCTGCAGGTGTTCGGATCAGGGGAGCACAGGTTCAAACCCCACTGCAGTCAGCATGTCGTTGTGTCCCTGAGACACTTCACCCCAAATGGCTCCCATGTGGATTGCCCACAGTATTGAGTATGTAATCTACGGAAGATATGCCATGTGTTTATAGCAACCTGGTCTCACCAAAATGCATGCAATGAACACAACTCCTAACACCGCATTACGTGGTGGAGACACAAAATCTGCGCGTTCTTTTTACTTATGAGTGTAAGTATAATACAATTTAAATAAATATTTCTTTGTCATTTTTGTATTTAAGATCGTATGTTGCCCTCACTACATTTGCTTCAGAGAAATACACAATCAATGGTGTAACATACTGTATCTATACTGAGGGCAACATATGATCTTAAATAAAAAAAAAGATATTTCCCCATTCCCAAACAATGAATAACTTGCCTAGCAACAGTGTTCACGTAATTACAACACTTGAAAGCCAGTTATTATCATACATGTGCCGCAAATATGACTACCAAATTAATTTGCAGGAAGTAAGGTTAACGTTAATAGTACCATTAAAATAAAAAGTCGTAAATAAAGCAAGTGAAGTACATTTAATAAAGCCGTGGAGGGAGTTTATAAACCTGGTTAAAGAGTAACCGCCCTTACGGGACGCTCTAGGAGTAAAGCGAATGCGCCAGCAAGACGACACTTCACCTGGCCTCCTATTGGTTGAGGGATTTTGAAATGGTTTTATAGAGTAGAAATGTAATCAGTGTAAATGTATGCACTGATGTGCATACACTTGTATACAATATCCACGTATCTGTGAACCAAATTTGAAGCCACAGAAGAAAAAAAAGAGTTTCCTAGCGGAGACGGCTCTTTTACACGAAAACCGGTTCTTACCAAGCTCGAAAAAAGTGTCGGTCTAGACTGACGTCACGCTTACGTCGGAGGGGTGCGAGATTGACCTGAACTAACATTATGCAGTAGCCTACGGCAAATAAAAGTTGAGACAAGCAGAAGCGCTGAGCAAAGTGACTAGAACGCATTTGTAAAATAAACACACTTTATACAGTCAGGCAACACTAACCAGTAACCAGGCTTCGTGTGATTCTGTTTATTTGACCATCCGTTCGCTGTTATTGATCATTGTGGAAGGGTCAGACGTTTGTGTTGTATTATAGCAGCTATCAGATGGAATCAATACATGGGCTGCACAGCTTGTCATGTCCGACTATCATAAGTAGAATCATAATGAAAAATACGCCGGTAAAATGTGCCTGTAGAAAACGGCTTAGGCTTATGCCACAAGTTATAGCAACAAGCTACAAGTAGCCTAGTCCATAGGCGCATTCACACTGTAGTACTTTTCCCACAAAGGTTCATGAGAACTCTTTTGTCGTGTTCACACCAAAAAGAGCCAGTACTAAAATGAGTTCATGAGAACCTTTTCACCCCCTTTTCCGTCCCTGCTGGAGAGCAGGGACTTTCGTGGGAGAAAAAGCTTCCTATTTCTGATTGGCTTGGCGGATTGCAAACCACGCCCCGTAAAAGTCCCACAAAGTTTTGTAAAGCCGCCATTTTATTATCCTCGCATTAGCATTATTAGCATTAGCATTAGCCAAGCGCAGAAACGCAGAGAGACTAACAACACAAAATAAAACATGGGAGCGGTGGAGATGAGGAGGTGTCGGCGTTCTGACGATTTACTCGGAAGGCTTCAGTAGAAGCTGCTGGGACTCCCAGCAGCTTCTACTGAAGCCAGTCCCCAAAGGGCCTGGCTTCAGTAAACCCAAAGCAGAAGAAGAAGTGACGTCAGCGGCTTCATTTGCCTAATTCTCCCCCAGGGACTTATTCCGATGTGAACGCGATCTGTACTTAGTTGTGGGAAAAGTACTGCGGTGTGAATGCACCTAATATATATCGGTTGCTATGCTAACATCAGCCATTGTATACCAGAGAAACTTACATAACGGCGTTGTGATGCCAAACAGCGTCAATTCAGACTGACACACATTCACTTATGGGGAATTGGGGATATTTATCAGCTGCTTGAGTGACAGTCAGACAGTGAAAACTTGACAGCGTGAGTTAACGGGAGAATAAACTCCAGTGGACGAGCAGCACTGCAGCGGTTGGTAAATGCCGCTGTAAGACATTAATAAACAATGAACCACGGCACTCTGGAGAAAAGTACAAGGTTCGAGAAGTAGTTATTTAATTCAATCTGGCTTCGTATGATTAGAAGTAACACGATCATCGACCCGACGCCGTCCCCCATTGTTGTTGTTGTGAGCGAAGCACAGTGCTAGAACGGGAGCTGGTGTGAAAGGGGCAACAGTAGTCACTTGTGTGTGACTGACCCGAGAGCCTCGTTCTGATAGCTCCGCCCCTTCGCTCCAACCCCCCTCCCTCCCCCCACATCTACAGGTGAAAATTACTTTTGCGACACATTCATCGCAAGAAGTATAGCAAAAGTCAAGGCCGCAGATTTTTCGATTTATACTGCCACAGAGCAGATTCGTCAAGTTGTAATGACTGATTTGAGAGGTTGTAATAACCAAGTTGCAGTTGTAATGGAAAATATATTAAAAATATGTATATAAGTGAACATTTCATCACTATCACAAGCTACAGAACTTTTATTTTTCTTCTGTGACTTCAAATTTGGTTCACAGATACGTGGATATTTTATACAAGTGTAAATGTATGCACACAAGCTCAGATTTTTTTTCTGCAAGTGCTCATATCAGGTTTTACACACTCGCATTTTGCACCATATCTACCTTCATTGTTTATGTCTTCGAACAACGATCGATCAAACTCAAATTTGAATATCATGGTAAACACTGTTCTTTATTTCAAGTGACGATAACATCTATATTTATCTCCTACCTGTGCGTTATTTAAAGCGAGAGACAGGCCGTGGTTAGCATAAAGATTTATGTCAGGGGAAACAGTTAGCTTGTCTTAGCTTATAACAAAGAAAAGTCCTATTGAGGCGAGACACCCCAGGTGAATAGGGTACTTTTTTAACTTAAGGATATCAGCTAGGAATTTCTCCAGTTAATTACATTAAGACAATAAATAGTTTTTTGTATTTCAAGTTTTCTGAAATAGCATGTTTAAATATGCAAATGAGCCATACTCATTAAATATGCACATATTTTAACACATTTCAGGAACACAAATCTGAACTTTGGATAAAGCCAGGTTCAAAATTATTGTTTCATGTTGTAGTCATATTAGCATCTAAGGCTTTTACAGAAGGGACTTTGGATATCTCTTTTTATCATTCCATAAATCAGAAAACACTGTCAACAGACCTAGAATATCAATTTTTGCCATGTTTTTAGGTATACAATGTTGTATAATTCAGGCTATGAATGATATATGAACAAACCCTTCTGTAAAAGCCTTCATAATATTGATAGGAATATAACTGGAAGGTTTGGTGTATGTACGTACTACTGAAGTTGACATTTCGAACTCAGAGTAGGAGAACAAATTCATTTTGAGAAAACGACCTTGAAAGATTGCAGTGAGGCGCTAGCTAAACCCTCCTGTTCTTTGGATGACAGCTTGCGCATCGACGCACTCCGTGAAGGCATTTCATGTTCGGGGTCATTTGTTTTTTGTATAACCTTGCTTCGTGCAAGTGACAATTGTTGTCGTCTTCTCTGTGAAGGTTTTTTTCGCTGTTTTTTTGCCATTTTGAGATTTCAATTTCCAGGAAGTGTTTTAGCTCACCACGTAAGGCATCTGAACGAATCACGTTGTCAGAAATTGACACCAGCCAATGAGATTTCCTTTCTTGGTTTAAATGTGGGGTAGGTAAGTTTGAGAAACCGGCTCGAGATACACTTTTTGTTATATTCCATGGAATGCTCTTAACATCCCGATAGCAATGAATATCTGAAGTGCTTTGACAACAAATCCATAAAGAAATGTCATCTGTAGAAGCCGTAGTACTGTAAAAAGCACGACCAATCATCTGAGCTGGCCCGGCTAAAATAACTGGATGGCCTACCTGCCTGTCAGCCTTCCATCTGTGCACAAACTTGTCATGTGCGCGTTTGCGTGTGTTTGAGGAGGGGCTCTGTAAGGAAGTGGCAGATTTGTTACGGCTATGTATTTTCAAATTCTAGCGCACTCGAGCTGGTTTCTCCAGAATGACCTACCCCACCTTTAAGACCCCTTTGTATTGTCACGATTGGTTGCTGATACAAAGGAAATGACTATATTTGGATCCAATGAGATGGTGCAGGAGAGACACAGCTTTCCAACGATACCTCTGATGACATGGTGCACACTGTGGTCGCGGTAATTTATGTTAAGTTAGAATGCTAACTTTTGGTTAATTTAGGAGAAATCTACAGACGCAAATAGACAAACTATAGTCAAATAAACACTTAAATGTGTATTTTGTACGTTTTCCTTCCAAAAGCCTGAAATAAAACATGTTATAGAATCATAATAGCACAACACCTCAAAATGTACCAGTGCATGAAAAACGATGTTTTTGCCTGCCGACAACAACAAGGTTGGTTGTATCTATTTTAACCTAAGGGTGGTTATTATGTTTCTGTGACAACGTTGTGGTTAGGGTTAGCTTTATCTGCGGTAAATGCCATATTAATTCAGTGCAGAGTGGCGGCCATTAGCTAGCTGCACAGGCGCAACTTTCTACGTAAACAGCGTAAAAACACTGGTACTTCAAAACAGACCGTGTGACTTCATTCTCTGGACAGGTTATTCCTCACAAAGCAAATAATAGTTCAACACAATATTAAAGCACCGAATGCAGCATAGAAAACGTTTCAGAAAAGTTTTTATTTTGCAGTTATGGGCAAAGAAAGTGTTGCATTTGACATGTTGGCAGCATCCCTGAAGCGCAACACTTCTTGGAGAGACTGTTGCACTTTGTTTTGTAGGGATTAAGCCTACTATCAGATTTACTTACGCACCTGAGCATCCATCAACAAACATTTTCTGTTAGTGCAATCCTATCAATTTATGACACTCCATTACTATTCCTGAGCTCTCGCATTCCATGTTTGGTAAAATAGAGAAATCCTCAGGAGGTGAAGAAAGCCTGACAAGGTGTGATTGCCAGATGACAAACTTCTGATGGCTTGGAAAGAAATGAAATTACCTCACTGACATCTTGAGAGATTGCTCCTTCCCTCTTCAACACACACATCTAGACCTTTATCGCTCACACATACTGTGTTTCAGTGACGGTACAAACAGAAATGGAAAAGAGCCATGAAGAAATAAATATATAAATATCGAAATAAAATCAGAATCAAAACACAGCGCGCCCTGATTCCACCTCTGAGCCCCAATCTGTGCCAAATAAATGGATGCCAGGACCATCATTTCCATGATGTCAGGAACCTGGGGGGGCAATGGAGGGCAGCACATACATCAGTGGGGGGGGGCTGATTACCAATGTTTGTGTGTTTCCACTTCACTTTCACTGCCTCTCAGACTGCTGGAGAGATTGTTTATCTTTCCCTTTCGACCCAGCATAAAGGCAGGTGACATACCAGTTTATATTGCAAGACACAGACACTGTGTAAATGAGGGAAGGAAGTGTCAAACAGCTCATGAAATACAGGCATTTCGAGGAAGACCACAACAAAATATAAACACGTAGAATGGAATGTAAGAGGCAATTATTGATTTGGTACAACATATACATTAGAATCATTGTCCTCAGTGTATTTCAGTTCGTGGATTTGGCACTTAAAAAATATGTGCAAAGCCGGTGAAACGAGACAAAGCGCTGTAAGTTAATTAAAAATAATGAGCTGCAACGAGGAGCGGTGTGAGTTATACCTCTGGCTTTGTGTCCCTCCAGCAGCCGGTCGAGCTGCTGATATTATGAACCTTCTGCGTCCAAGAGGTGTCGGACGAATGCAACTGTAATGGCCGTTGGACAATTATTATGCCTGTTTGAGATGAGCCAGGCATGCGCAAAATAAATCACAGGCAGTCGCAACACAGTGCATGACAGTTAGACTTAAACCTAATTTGCTCTAACACTTGGCAACGCTTCAACATCTGTACAAATTATTGGCAATACACTGTGCTCATGCTACCCAGTATGTCTTACATTTATTAATTATTATAACACATCTTTTTTTGTAAAGCACATCAATTCCGGTTTATAATTTCCCGTTGTAGACCACTATTAACTAAAGGCATCTCGAAGAGCAATTAAAAAAGCTATGATGTGCGTAGTACGTTATTAATCATGCACAGTTTTTGATTGGAAAACCATTTAAACACCATTTCACAACAAATAGCTACCATCAAAGGTGCTTACAAATGCTAATTAATTCAAGCACTTAATTGCCCTGAAATCTTTTCACGATCATTTTTTTTAAAAAGCTGATGCAATGCCAATGCTTTTAGACTTTCAGAGCAGCAGGGTTTGCATTTTCTCAATGAACATTTCAAGTCTTTAGCTTCTGCATGCCTAAAATAATAGTATGTTTCTAATATTTCTTTACAGATTATGTGTGCAGTGGATGTACATGATCTTTAGTTTGCTAGTTATTACGAAGATTACTTCAGGAAATCGCGACGTTTTCATTGTTACCAAGGTGGTTGCTAGGGACGCTGCTATTGATATTATTTCTGTTATGTTGTGTAACTGTTTAATGGTGTTATCTTTATTGCTACCCCCTTCCCCGTCAATGTATAGTGTTGGTCCACAGCCTAAACATATTAGTTTAACAAAATCCACATCTAAAGATAGCCTACGTTATTTTTCCCCTGTGCAATTCCAGTCTCACATCTCAGAGCACATCGTCATTAACAAATACCGGAAACAGACCGAAAACATTTAAAAAAAATAAAATAATACTTTATTCCGAGTGTGCTTGCTTTTCTCTTTGAAAGTCATCACATAACGGCATTGTAATACACGGTTCGGCTGCATTACATATTACATATCTGCCGTAGTACTCTATTTATAGAGCCCTGATGAGAAGACAAACATGAGGAACTGAAAACGTGACGTGGATCAAAAATATATCAGCCATTAAACAACATCTTACATTTCTTTTCACACAATACGTCTCCTTGCAGTATCAACACTAATTCGGCTGACTTTTATATTTGATCCAATTGGTAGATCGGCTGTATTTACACCATAAAGGTGCACAGCTGATATAAAGGGACACCGAGTGGTTAAAGCCTGTTATTGGGCGCGGTGGACCCGTTCAAATCCAGTTTTGGACAGTCTGCCGTGGTTCCATCCCATTTCAAGTGCTGTTCGAGAATCGGCTTAACCCTCTGAGCACACACTCCAATCACAGAGCTTGAGGACTATCACGGGGTTTGTCAAACAGATCACATGGGGTAGTCCAAACGATAGCTGGGTATTCTGGGTAGTGTAGTGTATTCTGCCATCCTTTACTCAGAAAAAACATTTGTTTCTCCGAATCGAAGGGGAAAAATACGAAAGCATTGCACACAATTCAAACCAATCAATGTTGTGTAATTAAAGGAATGGTATGCTCATGACACTCATTTTTAAATAATTATCATCCGATAAAACAGACCAGTCTCTGGCAGTCTTTCTTTTTTTTGTTTTAATCCGACGACATCATCAGTGATTTTAAACTGATTAAATCCCGAAATAACATCAACACTGTGGGCGCCGCCATTTTCCGGACGTGACGTCAACCATGCGTTTGGTTTTCGAAGACACGTTGATCTCCATGTTATTTACTGTAGTTTCTCTCTTCAAATATGCCTCACTGTATCGCGAAATATTGCCACAATTCTGATAGGAACAATCCACGGAATGCTCGGTTCCATCTGTTGCCAAAAGGTAAGCGTAAGAAGTACATTCGGAGGCAGTGGCTAGCGAAATGTGCTCGGCCCGAACCGAGAGATTCACAGGCTCATGTATGCAGCGAACATTTCAAATTTCCGGACGACTACTCTGACAGTATGATAAAACATAACATGGGATTTATGGAACAACCATTACTTAATGGAGATGCAGTACCATCGGTCTTTCTGGTGTCATCACCGACCAGGACACCAGTTCGGCCCAGTTGAGAAATCGCCCTCTGCAAGTGTGAAGCGACGGAAGAGCAGAAGTAGTGCTCGGAGTAAGTAATTTCCATTGCAGCGGCTAGCCCCGTTTTAACGTCCTTTAGCATCCAGGCCAGGACAGTTTTTGGTGGCCTTTCCATATAGCGTAGTACCGGCTAGTGTTTATTTCCCCCCAGTTTTTCCGGCCCCATAAAATCGTGATTCTATGGCCAGGGACAACGAAGCTGAGTATGCTAAACTAGAGAGGGAATCGCTAGCAAGGGTGGTACTACATGCATACATATAGTATCTTTTATCATCTTCCTATTATACACACATGCATTTCCAAACATTTGGACTACCTATGTTGCAAATGTATTATCTTTTCAATTTACACACGGCATCTATTGCACGTCTGTCCGTCCTGGGAGAGGGATCCCTCCTCTGTTGCTCTCCCTGAGGTTTCTCCCATGTTCCCTTTAAACTGTGGGTTTTCTTCGGAAGTGTTTCCTTGTACGATGTGAGGGTCTAAGGACAGAGTGTCTAAGGACAGAGGGTGTCGTATTGTCATACTGATATGTATGGCTGAATTCCCCCATCCAATCTCTTCACATTGGTCAAAACTTCTTCCTCTGCTGACGAGTCCAAACTCAAATACTCCGCCATGTTTCCGTGTGTTGACAAAGTGAACGCATGGATGACGTCACGACCATCACGTGACTCCTGAAAATGGCAAAAATGGCGACGGCCAGACGGAATATACAGGTTTTGATAAAAAAGAGCTTTAAAATCATTATTTACCGGGAATATCGCTGATTTCTTCATGGTTTAAACATAATGTTTCACTAAATACTGAAGTTTTGAATAATTATCTAATGAGTGGACCATTCCTTTAAAAAGGATAATATGGTATTTTTTAGTCGATGAGTAGTGCAGATATCACTGTAAAATCAATCGACAGTAAGAGGAATACTTACATCCGGGTGTACAATTCTCCGTTATCCAATGGGAATGGACGCTCACATTGCCTTTAAGGGCAGCTGACACAAACAAATGCCGTGCTTCCATGAGCGTCAAATCCCGCCGCAGATGGGAATACATTGCAATCAGTTGAAAGCTATTTGCGTCCCTTTATGACGCTGAAGGAGCCTAGGAGCGTCACAACTGGACGCCACGGACACTGACCAAACGTCGCTATTGGACGCTTAGGGAGTGAGAGTGTGTTGTCCAGATAGGCACCTTTACGCTAGTTAGCAAAACAAAATATTCTCTTTTGGCTTCAGCAGGTACTGAAATGATTCGATTTCAGGGGCATGAAATATTTGCATTTCACCATGCCTGAACCCGGACCTCCACTTAATGTATTCAGTCTTTGCTGTTCTGGGAAGGCAGCTGCTCAAAACGCAGAATATTGAGCGGTTTCAAACCAAAGAATAGTCAAATAACAAGAGTGGGTGAAAGCACAGGAGCGATTCCCTCACATCTGTCGGTCTCTCTCAAGGCTGTTGAATGACACAGCAGCCTGGTGTGTTTGTCAGAGAGGGGACTCAGAGTCAGGGCCATGACAAGTGTCTGCTACGCAAAGGAAGGATGACAAAGGCAGTGAAGGTAACACCAGCGGACTGTGAGAGGGAATTCAGTGTGAAAAGAACCAATCATTACTCTTCCCACTTCAATGCAGGTTTGCTCGTTTTTTCATCAGCTCTAAGCCAGGCAGGTGAACTCCAATTTAACAATCTGAATAGCTTATAATATTCATGTATCCAACTCAAAATCAATTTTCCATTAGTAGGGATTCAGTTCATGGTTATGCCAGAGTTATGAAAACATGTGCCACTTTTTTTCCTACAGTAATTGCTCTTCTGATTAAAAAGCTTTTTAACAAGATCATCTGGGTTGGCATTAACTGTCTTTGACGAGACATTATAGCCAAAGTGAAGTGCCTCTAGGCCTGCTTTAATAAATGTTAGCATTTCATGGTCCCTAAGAGTGATACAGATCCTCAATATGCACTTCTGCCCTGACAGCACGTTGCAAACTGCCAGCCAATGAAAGCATCAGGACTGGCTGAGTGATATATGGGTTGCTCCTTCTGGTCATGCACTTTTACCTTACATCTCATTCTGATTCACCGATCTGATATGATACTACTTCTTCAAAGTTACTTTCTAGTGTTTCACCAACATGGGTTGGTTGTTACTTGTGCACTTACCACAGAATACCAGCTCATCCTCAAACTGTAATTTGCTCCATATATGTGTGTCCATGTAGAAAAATGTTAAAAGAAAACCGCACAATAACTGCATTGCAGTCCTTTTCCTTCGTCCCAGTGGATTCCAGTCTCTGTCAAGTTGTGGGTGCAAAAGTCTCTGATGTTGCTGGGTGAGCCTGAGTCATATTTAATCCAAAGAAATAGCCTTAGATGCTAGCTTAGTTAGCTTAGCTTCCATCTTGGCTCACCTACCTATCCTCCATGGACAGCAGTCAATGGAGGATAGGAAATAAATCATGCATCTGTTACTTTTCTTCAGGACACTGACCATGGAAGTGTTCCCAAAGGTGTGTTTATGGCCATCCTCACCTTCATTAAAAATAACGATGCCATATCACCAAATGTGCGGGACATTGCTGTTTTGTTGGAAGAGAGCACTGCACTGCACGACCTACACCTCTCCCCTACATGTGCATACCTCTTTGGACTACAGCACAATGAACATTGATTATCCAAGCTGATGTGGTATAGCTTTGAAGGAATGCAGACTATCCTTTACGAGCTTTTGTCTTTTCGCATAAGAAAACAAAGCTTTTTCTGTGAATGTTAATGGTGTAGCCAGACATGACTTTAACAGATTTGTCTTCTGTTCAAGTGCATTGTGGCGAGTGGTTATGTACAACTTTACAGTCAGTCATGTTGAGCCTGCATGTCTCCTCCTCTTCTTGAAAAGAGAATTAAAAAATTGGACATTTGTGGAAGTGTCAGTTGCAATTTTGTAAGATTTCTATTTTCAACCGTTCAAGTTCCTTTTCAGTGATCAGGTAAAACGTCAGTGTATTGGTACACTGGTGCAGCCAATCATGTTTCAGAACAATGTCCCATATGCCTACATCTTTGGCATTATCAGTATTTATATCACCAGCTGATCTGAATTTGAAATGGAATCTGTTTCAGGCCCAGTACACGTGTTCACACATTGTTTGAGCATGAAGTGTACGGCTACTATATTCTAATGTGACTTTCTGTTGTACTCGAGACAAAGAAGAATAAACAAAGTATTAGCATTCAGCTGTGTGCCCTTTATTTTATTTATTGCCAGGCCCCCCTGTTAGCATTACCGAAGCTAGCGGCTGTTTGGTGTCATGTTAGCTAGCTCAAGCTGACTAATGCCTATCAACATAAAGGGAACACTGCCTTTCTTTATGGACACTCTCATTTAGCAGAACAGTAATGGCCGCCTTAATGTTGCTCAGTCAATACACTATGCCTTCGAGAGTTCATTGCCATAACTCAAGTGTGTAAATGTAAGATCACACATGCAGGTGTTCCTTTTGTTCCGTCTCCCCATCCTGTTCCCAACGTATTCCAACATGATAAAATATAGCATTTGGCAGAGCTAAACCCAGCAGGGAATGATTCAACTTTGTAGTCATGACTATGCTCCCATTATTTGTAATCCCTCCTGAGTGTTTTTCCTTTTGCGTTCTGGCATCTCAATATTTCACGTGAAGCACTCCAATGGGACCCAGCCGAGAGGAGCCTGGCCTTTTTTCAGACCCAGGTTGGAATTGTCTCAGAAAGTCGACGTCGTATTTCTCACCTGCAACACAAAGCTGCTGCAGCTCTCAGAACAAAGAGCCCCCGTCCCCTCTGAGAAGTGTGGCACAGAAAGTGATACAGTGGCTATAAAACTCTGCGGACCTGAGTGTGTTTGATGCTTTTTGTTTGGATGTTACCGCTTTACATTTCAGAGGGAGCTGAAGTGTTGGGTTTTTGTTTTTGTGATTTATTTTCCTTAATGTTCAGCATGCTGAGGTGTTCGGATTCATATTGGTCGGAGTCGTAAATAGAGCAGACTACTGATCTCATCCCAGTTTTAAAGAAGAAAACATTCACAGAGTGTGTGCTGTTGCCATGGATTTTAAAGTCTCGCAGACATTTGCTGCAGGTGCGTTTATGTGCCCTCATAATTACCCATCCCCAACCTCCCTGGAAAGATTACTCAACACAATGACTACTTTTACTTTAGATATATTTTGATGCTAATACTTTTCTTACTTGAGTCACATTTTTAGTTCGGGACTTTTACTTGTAACAGAGTATTCCTACACTCTAGTACTTCTAAAGTACAACATCTGAGTACTTCTCCCAGCTCAGCTAATCACTATCTCACTTGTCTTTGTTGTTTAGAAACTGGTCAAAATACACACATCGAGTCAAACCCAATATCGTATGGTTTAAATGTTATTCTTTCCTGTGTGTTACGTAACTCAGACTGATTGCCATGTGCTCCACACACTATCTGTCCCGTCTCAGACCTCACACGGGGGGCTTGTTAAAACATCAAATCCAAAAATACAGAAGAACATTCTCGTTTTTTTATTGGCAACAATCAAATCATGTTTCCCGTCTCGCCATTCGAGCCCTCATAAAAGCAAAGCTAACAGGATTAGCAAACGACAACTGATGCATCCTTATCTGCTCCAGACAACCTCCTCTCTTCGCCGAGTCAAACAAGGAGAATCACCACATATGAGCGCGTCAATCTGCCAAATAGGGAGCGACTGCTGGAGCAAACTAATCTATCCTGCTCCCCAGGAAAATGATGCAGTACATAACTCACCACGACGGCGTCCTTCCTCCCCAGGATCGACTAATGGCTTTTTCCTCAAATGCTGAATCAAAAGAAACAAACGGGGGACGCACATGAACCAGATATGGCTTTGTGCCAGCCGCGCTGAAGCCACATGTTTGTTCTTGTTGTACTGCATCGACTCAATTGAATTATTCTAATGCTGATTCGTTGCTATGATCATATATTTCATCCACAGTTGTTGACTTGACTTCGCGGAGACAGACACATGCGACTGTCACTAAGCCAGAAGAAGGCCTGCTTTATTGATACATGCTCTTCTTTTTGTTGATTGCTGCTGATTTGTTTTGGTTTTGTCTTTAGAGTTGTCACGTTCCAGCTGCAAAGATCCAGACTGGCACC
Source organism: Champsocephalus esox (assembly GCA_036324585.1). Classification (NCBI taxonomy): domain Eukaryota; kingdom Metazoa; phylum Chordata; class Actinopteri; order Perciformes; family Channichthyidae; genus Champsocephalus; species Champsocephalus esox. The sequence continues at coordinate 38,646,990 of CM070482.1, read as the reverse complement.
CGGCGATGATGAACAGCAGATGTGGGCCGGGACTTTATTCCTGATGTCAAGTCATGTTCATCCAAAAAATATGCAATTATCCTCTCCACGATCTGCACCCCGTTACCATAATTATATGTGTGGCTCTTCCCACCGTAATAACTTGGCACAGACGGGGGAGGTTAGATGCTGCAGGTTATGACTAAGACATGATACAACAGGTAGCTGTCCCTGTTTGATGGGGGTTTTAATAACTTCATAACCCAGGGACAATGTGCTTACACTAGTTAGGTAAGTTAAACAGTGAGACCTGCTGTAATCACACGGGAGATATTTTATCCAGGCTGACTAATGCGATGTCATTATGGCCAATTAAAGAACACATTACGGTAAATCAAATCTGAATAACACAGATGCAAATGGTTAGAGGCACAATGATGAAGACTGAGTGAAAAATAAGAATTTTTACAACAAAAAGCCGGGTTGGCTGTGTTGGTTGTGTGTGCCTCTCTTACGGGAGGCTAAATGGCCACTGCTGCGACAATGCACTGGGCGTGGATCCATCAGGACTTCATTTATTCAAGTGCAAAACAAAGTGCTCATTGAAATGTTTTTCTCTCAGGAGGAGGATTCAAAAGACACAACACATCAGATAAAATAAATCTAAAGTGCACGGGCGGATCAAGAACCTGAGTGCATTGAGTTTGTTCAAATGAAGTGCATTATATACACACACACACACACACACACACACACACACACACACAGACACACACACACACACACACACACACACACACAACTCATCAAAAACAAATGTTTGGCTTTTGATTCTGAAGCGTTCAACTTCTCGGCCTTTACAAAACTACAACATTTTGAGAATAACCCTGAAGACTATTCTTGTATAAAACATGAAAGCATGAGACGCAAACCAATTATATTTCCATATAACAGTCTGTTTCATAAAATTAAATGAAACAAAACTGAACTTTAAATGAGTTTTATTGACTAGAGCTTTTAATAATTAAACAAATTAATGCATTAATTACAAATTATTTTTCCACTTCTTGTTCTACTTCCATTCCTCTCTCCGCATCAGTGGGTACAAACATAGAAACATGACCCCCTTTTTGGGGGTTAATATCGCAGACTTTACAGTCTTGGGAAATGTGTGCAGCAGCATTCCTGTTGATGTTTCCCACCGTCCCGCAGCAGCTCTAATCCTGGCTCAGCCCGGGACCCTCCCCTCAGTAATACTGACGCACCCAGGGTATTTGAGAGCTTTAATGATGACAGACTGCAGGTGGTGAGTTCTGTCCCTGGCTGCTGCGCTTCAGAGACGGCAATATAGTTGACAGGATTTAGTAACTGATCTAATAGTCGTGGACAGTGAGTGCCAGGTTAGGATGAGATTATAATCCGTGGCCCTGCCCCCTTTTTTGTCTTGCTGACCAATCAGAGAGGGGTGTGCTGAGGCTCCATGCACTGTACTGGCCTATTTCATTCCATGGATTTATGTGTCACGCTGACCCTGTGTCCCTCCTTCTGTTTCATGTGAATCTGTTCTCTTTGGGTGTCTGCATGGCAACATACTTGTGTGAATGTTGGCAGAGCATCAAAAGACCATGAAGTTCACTCTAAAAAAAAATACACCGGCTCTACTTAAATAAATCGAGGTAACAATTTGCGTTGATCTTTTTAAGTATTTCCAACTTAATCGATTATTAAGTTCATCCGAGTACCCATTTATAATCTGATTAACTCAATTAGTTCAGTTCTACAAACATAATTGCTTTCACCTTTAAAAACTAAATGCAGTTGAACCAACTTCCTTTTAATCGTAGAGATTGAGTGATATTAAGTTGCATTTTGTTTAATTTAAGCTATTGTCATTTATTTATTTAAGTCCATACTACTCAAAAAGTCCATGCAAATTGTTACCTTCATTTGTTTCTTTGAGCCAAAAATAATATACACATTTAAGTTCCACTTTTTAACAGTTTATTTTAAAATGTTCTTTACACAATGACCTTTTTATAACAAATGTTCTCAAACATGAAATAAAAGTAAATGCAACAAATGAAAATAAAGGCATGAACCTGCTTCCAACGTTGTTCACAGCTCTTGTAGGTATTCAGGTTGAGTGTATGTATGAGGTATATTAGCGCCACCAGCACGCTGGCACAGGCTCTGGTCGCATCTGAGATCTGAAGGACTTCTGTTCCTTCAATCACTGTTCTTGCATCCGCAGCCCTGGTCAAGACAATCTTCAGCACCTCATTGCTAACTTCCACTTCACCTTCCTGGAATAAGTAGATTAGAAAACATTGCATTGTGTTTCAGGTTAACACAAGTTACAGTCTGATTTAAGCATCTTCTTTACTTACTTAAGTTTTCCTTGAAGAGATCCTCCACCAAGCACCGTACAGCAACCTCTTTTATTCTTCCCACCGAATCATCCTTAAAAGGAGAACATTTGAATGTTGAGAAAGAATAACAAAGGCTTGTTTGCAAAAACTGAACATGCTGGGCATTGTCAGTTGCTGTTCATATTTATTTTAAATGAGTTTTTATCAAATGTAACGTTAATTCTAACAAGAAAAAAACAAGTGAAATCTGGTTATTTAGCCTACTGGGCTTTTCAGACCAGACTCAGAGAGATGTGTTTGCAGCAGCTCCTTGCTGAGACCTGCAGGTGATGTCTATGTGACGTGCTCGGTACAGCAACAAGTTGTATTACACATTCCTTATCTTTGAATTTGTGCTGACTTTCCATCACAATTATTTCTTCCATTGTTCTCTTGGTTGCGTTTGACCATCTTGAAAAATGACCGCCATCTTGGTTTTTTAAGTGACTTAAGGGCTACAAAGCAGACTTCCCTGGTATATTCCCTTATCTGCAGCACGACTACTCAAAAGCAGACGGGACCTGGATAGATCTTAATCCTCCTGCTCTAAACATTCAGAAACTCTCCCTGTTTAGCCTTTAGCCCCCTGCCAGGCCGGGATTACTCAAAAAGGGGTGAGGAGCCTCTGAAGGGACGGCCCAGCAGGTTCTCCCTGCACACCGAAAGCTTTCTGGGGGGGGGTAAGCTGCTGCTGTCTGAGCGTGGTGTGCAGGAGATGAAGTCCTGCGGCCTCGGCCTCCACAGGAGAAAGGCTACAGCAGGCCAGCTCTCAGCAGGGCGGGCAGACGGAGCAGAGTCTCCACAGGGAGGAGAGGGGGGGGGCCGGCAGCTACCTCAGGTTAGGTTCAGGTCATCTCAGGAAAATACCCAATGTGGATACCTCACTGTCCATGCACAACCCATTCTCAGCTGTTAGTCATTTGCATCAGCAAAAAAGTTTTTATTTGTAAATCACTACTAATGCCAACATATTCAAAGTTACCAAGCATGCCAACTACTATTTACAATATTATCTGTTTCATGTGTTTTGACCCCAATGTTTTTTTTTAACGTGTTCAGTTTTATTTGAAAGCACTTTATTTTTTAACGTGCTATATTAATAAAGACTTGTATTATTATTATTATTATTATTATTATTATCGTCTGCTCCTGACTTGATTAGCAGTTGTTATTTGATTAATGGCTCAGAGATCAAAGAGTCTACTCGTGGCGACCTGCCTGATTGGTCATTTACTCATCAACCATTTCAACGTTATTCATCAGACAGCAAAGAAAATACTTTAACTGCTGTTTATCTTTTCTTTTTAATATTGTTTTGTGAAAAGTTTTGACCTTCAAGTTCACCGTCGGAAAGCGTTTTTCCTCTGCTACCTAGTGGGAGACAACCTAGGCTCAACAAGTTAGCCATAGCATGTTTCATTTATTTATTTTAAAATGGGATAATGTGTCAATATTGTGTTTCCAGCGACGATAACCGCACTGGTCTGAGTTGAAACATGTCATGCTGACTTGAAGTGTTGGAGGGGACATACCTTTTTTGAATATTTCCCTTTCAACATGGGGTTGATCCATATCATCATATCGGATCATTAATTTGATGTTGCTATGACCGGTGCAGGTGGGTGTGTTTGTGAGCGGGAACACATGGTGGTGCTGCAGAGAGCTGTCATACGATCCTCCTGGGAGCATCCTCTCCACACACACACACACACACACACACACACACACACACACACACACACACACACACACACACACACACACACCACACACACACACACACACACACACACACACACACACACACACACACACACACACACACACACACACACACACACACACACACACACACACACACACACACACACACACACACACACACACACACACACACACACACACACACACACCACACACACACACACACACACACACACACACACACACACACACACACACACACACCTCTGGGGTGCCGCTACACCCCTTTAAGCCTGGAGTCAGAGAGCCGGTTTATATAATATGTGCGCTCTCTGGAGGGTTTTCTTCCTTGGCACAGAGAATATCTCTTTATCTTTTATTAAGATATCACAGGAGGGAGAAATGCCTGAGAAGAAGTCTGGGAAAGGTCAAGTGCCTGGGAGGGACAGACAGGGAAAAGACAATTTCTCATTCATGATTGATGATGATCCGCCTGCAAAGCGCCACGGCTCACTGTGTGGGACAAACACAGAGAGGTCGCACACAAGAGGAGGATGAGCACTCTCCTGCACTACTTTGACCAACACACACACACACACACACACACACACACACACACACACACACACACACACACACACCACACACACACACACACACACACACACACACACACGAAGACTCAGAGAAATCCGTTTCACAGCCCACAACCCGGAGGGATCAGACAGCAAAGACTGTTAGTGGAAATACCTGTAAGAACATGCGGTGTGTGTGACAGAAGGTCAAGAACCGCCAAAGCTTCACTATGTTGTAATTAAGCAGACCGTTAGTTGTACGGCTTCCAGGGGTGCAGTCTGGCTTTAATGAACAATGGATTCCTGATGTTTGGGTCAGAATACATTGAAAAATCGTATGTTTATGCAACACGGAAAGCTAAGATAAGGGTTGGTAGAGGTTAGGTCTAAGGTTAGTAGGTGTAAGGTTAGTTGGTGTCTTTGAGTAGTTGTTTTAAACCTGCTATCAGCAGCAGGATCTACGATAGCTGAACATCGAAAATAATGCCACAAACAAAGACTCGTCGAGAGAAATTCTGAAGTTGCAGAATTCACAGTGTCAGTCAACGCGTTGAGGCCCCACTAGTGTTAATTTCGTCAGCGATTTTTTAATTTAGTTTTAGTCTTAGTCCCGTGTTAAATTTCCTTTTTAGTTTTAGTCATATTTAGTCACCTTCATCCTGTTTTTATTTAGTCAAGTTTTAATCGACTAAAGGTCTGAGCATTTTAGTCTTCTTTTAGTCGACTAAAACAGTAACTATTTTAGTCAAGATTTAGTCGACTAAAAGTCTGAGCATTTTAGTCTTATTTTAGTCAAAGAAAACTAATTATTTTAGTCTACTTTTTGTCAATGAAAACTGAGTCTTTTTTAGTCATCAGATTATATAGAACATTTCAGTCAAACTAGTCTAGCCAAAACCAATAATTTGTCATTTTAGTATATATAAATAAATAAGATTATCTTGTCCTTATTTGATGAAACACAGGCTGAATGATTGAGCAGTTCTGCAGAGAGTATCTGGTCAGGTTTGTGGTGTTTGTACCAGCTGTGTTGTGGCCACATTGCTTCCCTTCTGATAAAACAATGCATTCGCTTTTTTTCTCCGCCTCATTGTAGCGAAAATGGGCCCAAATATCACATCGTTTCTTTCTCCCAAGCAGTGGTGGCTTTAGACTTTTTCATTGTCAGTCATTTTGACGGACAGGGTCGTAACATTTCCGTCACAATCCATTATTACCCGTCGAGTGCACAATGTATCACTCACTCGCGCTGACGGGGGGGGGGTATTCGGTTAACGCGAGTGCGACCACTGCTCCTAAGCCCTGTTGTTGACATTTTATTTTCTGTTAAATAAGGTTAGTTAGACCATGAGTTAGTTAGACCCGAGTCTTCCTGACAGTTCATATTGTGCCGCTGCCCGGTGTAATTCAAATGTACCGCCGCGCGCAGCACAGAAACAGCTGCTGCTCTGCCGCAGCACCGGAAATGGAACTTCTGGGAGAAAAACTGACTATCAGAGATTTAACGTTATCTTTGATAATATTTCGTCTCCTCATTTTTCGTCAACGAAAGTAAAGAGAGATTTTGTCATAGTTTTTATTTAGTAAACTACATTTTCGTCTCGTCACTTTTCGTCAACGATATTGCATGATGATTTCGTGACAGTTATTGTTTACTGTCGTCGGTGCCGTCTCGTCATCGTCTCGTTTTCATCATGGAAAAAAAGGTTGTTGACGAACATATTTCGTCATAGTTTTAGTCAACGAAATTAACACTAGGCCCCACAACGATGTCCAGACAAAACATGTTGGCAGTGTATTGGTAATGTATTAAGGTCGGTGCATTTATTCTCCCAACACATGCGTCCATTGACCGTGTTCAAAGACATATTGACACAGATAGCACTTGTGGTGACCAGCCACTATTATTGTCTTATTGTATACGTTTATGAACTCTATTAATTTTATTGATTTGACTTGATAAGAGAGACATTTTTGTAACTTTCTTACCTGGTAACTTGGGTTGTTCCCGACTAACCTTGTGCAGAGTCAAATCTAATTGGATTTGGTTAGCATGCTTCCTTTTGTTTTGAGTTGTAAATAATACTTACTTCCATGGTATCAATTCCAACATAGAATGGATACAACAGTAATAAAGAGAGACAAGCACAAATATATATCCAGCACTCAGCGTTATTATGCTAGTGCCGTGAAGAATTATTTGAATTGTGTTGTTGTAAGATGGTCTTTCAAATGGGGATAGTGATTACATCACATGACAGAGATTGAATAAAAACAAGAAGATAAGAGTTTCAATAAGAGTAGCATGCATTGGCTGATATTCATACTAACACAAGCTACATCATGATGTTTTGGAGAAACCAAGCAATGCTATGTCAAATCAGATAACAAGCGCCCCCATATAACCCAATCCCTTAATCTCAACCACATTTCCCCTCATTTTCTACCAACATCGAATCGACTGTTCCGAGTCACCCCTACTGCTGATTAGGTATTTGTTTTAAGTGATTTTGTATAAGGAATATGCCTTGGCTCAGTTTGTTGGCTTTGTATCGACAATCTTCAACTTCAATTTTCTATGAGAACGAGCACACCTCAACATGTACAAATGCAAACAAACATTGAGTAGCACCTGGTGGAGAGGGTCGCAGAAATCTTTACCGCTGCATGTCTTCCATGTATTGTGTTTGTGTAGTATCAAATAAAAGCAAAATGGCTTGAAAAACAGAATGTCATTTCAAAAGGATGCATACAACTGATTTAACTTGTCTCAAACCATTCCACATTTAGCACATTTATAGTAGAAACATGTCACTTAAGACACTCTCTGTACTAACCGGATCAGTCACACATCTCCATATTGTATACACGCTGACAGAAATAGCATTATTCAAGTTGCTTGGCAAAAAGAACCCATCTTATTCCTATGCGTCACCTACCAGCTAAGACATACAAAGCAACGGGGTCCTGAAGGAAGTATCTTGGAGATGGATCTCATTTTAACTCGGCCTCTTATGGGATTTACAATTATGCTTTTGACACACTGATATGACTGTTAAAGTATTGACATCATAACAAAACTCCAATTTCAAGCTGCCCATGACAGATGCTGTGATAAATGTTCCGTATAAATTGATGCAGAATAAATCTCTTGGCAAACAAGACGGCCATAAACAGCTTGTTGGCTGCTGAGTGCTTATTTGCATTGACTAGACAGGGAATCATTAAAGCAGCCGTGAATATTCTTCATCGGGTCACCCAATCTGACTGTGGTGACCCTTTTTCCGCCTAGTTTGATTATTGAATGGCGGTAAATGCTCCACATGTGCACTTCACCTGTCGGGTGAGGATTAGACGGGAATGTTAACAAGCTTAGCAGAGTTTACATATTCATGAGATGCTGTGTCGGGTGAGTGATGTCTCTGGTCCTCAAACGCAGCCTTGATCATCGATACACTCAGAGGCATGGAAGCGTCTCCCTCTGGTCATTTCAAGAAGCTATAAATGGGAGCGCTGTATACACGATATATGGAGATTACTTTAGCTTAACACAAGGGATGTGCCATGTACATTACTTTCATTTTAGTCTCAATTGGAGTGTTGGAATAATGGAGGTTTATTCTATCTGGTTCGGCATGTGCTTCATCTCCTTTTTATTTATGGGTAATGGTAGAAAGGAATTGGATCAAATAAATGGATTAACAAATGAAAGACACTTTGGAAGGGCATTTACCCTAATTAGGTCAATGTATCATTTTGTCATGTGTCCTGATTTACTAAAGCAAAGAGGCGAACATCTTCTCAGGGACTGGACAATAATTATTTTAAGTTTTATTTCATACTCTGCCCTCTTCCTTTCCTTCAGACCCTTCCCTTGGCTTCTGCAAACATCCTTCCTTCAGAGTATTTATGATAATAAATCAATAGAACCACAAAATGGTGACTACATTAGCCACTCTCTGTTTTCAACTTAAAGAGTCAGGATATCCCAACAGTTAATGTTTAAAAATACAAAATACAAATAAGTTCTGAGCAAAACTTTACAGAAATGTGTCTTCTCTTACACAAAGTGTTCTCACCTTTTAAACCTCATTATAATTCTCCTACTGTCCCTTAAAGACATGGATCTTTTGTGGGTCCTGAGGCACTGACGTCTTTGGCCTAAAAGCATTCCTGTCTGTCATCGTAATGTAGCAGCGAATGATTTACACAGAGCGATCGCACTTCCTTCCTACACACACTGAATAACCAGCCCTGACGACCTCACACACACACAGGTGGCCGAGGAACAAAAAGCCACTGATGACTTTTCCAGCATGCTCGACATCAGCAGCGCTGCTGACTGCGGGATACAAAACCCACAATGAACAAGCTAAAAATGACCTGTGACGAGTAAATGTAATGGATGCTTACTTTGGACCGTTTGACAGGTTGCTGTGGTCCGATGTGAACGCTAATGACTTCACCCATTTTGCCACTTCCTGTTGAGCAAACTCCCATTGGGCTTTGAGTGGGTGCGCTTATCTGGTTGGGTTGGGGCAGAAACAGGAAGTGACTTCACCCTCGAAGCAGGCTTGATAACATACTTCCAGGCATGACAGCTTGTCGCACATCAGCCCTGGATAATCCCTGCTCATGAGCTAAGAATAGAACATGTTGTGGGCATCCAGGAAGGGGTGTTTTGATCAGATAGGGCTTTGTCTTTAGGTCCTTTAAGATGGTGGACTTAAAGGAGGATGTGTCGAAACAATGTAGCACAACTATGTGATAACAACTGAAGTTTAAGGATTTTTAAAGATTTAAGTCTGTTTTAGTATATTCTATATTGTACCTATTGGAAACAAATCCAATAAAAAGACCAAACCCAACACTGAGATGATTCTATCCTACTAATGATCAATCCTCTGATCTAACATGTGCTTTGAAGAGTGGGTCTGGAGAGATGCTATGCTTTTCTTTTGCAGCAAAGAAACATCTCTAAATTAAAATCATCCCTGTCCCTCAGTGATATGGAGGATGTACATTCTTTTATCTCCTCCTTGCCTGACTATTTCAACTCTCAGTGTTCCTGCATCAGTCAGAAGCTATTCTTATTCCAGCTAAGAATGTATAATCCAGCCTGATTGTGATCCTATAAGCAGCTACTTATTGTTCCTCCCAGTTAACTTAGGCTTAGTTTGTGTATATAAAGGAGACTGTGTGGGTATGTGTTCTATTACCTTATTTACTTACTGGTGGGTCCGTTTGTTGTTCCACTATTTTCGTGTATACAAAATATTCAAAGTATTCAATGGATTGCTATGAACTTGTGTACAGACATCTATGGTCCCCAGAGGATGAATCCTACGGACTGAAGTTATAACCTCACGTTGAGGCCCTGCCTTCGGTGTAGATCTTTTTGTGTGCTCAATCATTAAGAGCATTGCTATAATACTGAATCATGGTGCACACAAAGTAAACCCTAACAACTTTGGTCAGGCCATGACTTTTAATATAGTGCCATCATAAGGGCAAAGATGAATATGTAAATAACTGCAAGAGTAATGACATTCAGCTGCAGCTGCTAAGAGCTAATCAGCAAATATTGAATGTCCATAACATTGTGGGATGTTAGTATGCTAAAATGTTAAACTAGGATGGTTAGCATATTATACCTGCTTAACATCAAGTTAGATATGTTAGCATTTAGCTTAAAACACACATTAGCTAAAGTGCATCCTCAAAATACTGCTAGAATGTTCGGGGCTTCTTGTCCTGTTTTAGCACATTACAATATCTTTGTTTCAAACTTGTTTCAGTACCCATATCTATTTTACTGTTATTTTGAATTTATTTTGGTAATACTGCACAGTGAAATATGCTGTGACTTATATTTTGAATTTTGTTTCATAAATGAGCTAATTAGCAAATATGTAATGTCCAAAACATCAGACAATGTTAGTATGCTAACAAGTTCAAATAGGATGGTGAGCATTATTATTATACCTGCTTAACATCAAGTTGTTGTCATTCTAAGCAAGGGCCAATGTTAGCATTTAGCTCAAAACACACATTAGCTAAAGTGCACACTCAATCTTTTTTTTTAAAATGTATTTACTTCATGCTGACCAGTATATATTCTAAATTGTGTTACCTAGATCAAGTTTATCATGTTACTTTAAATGTGTATTTATCCACAGTTGTAAATAGTCCCTAGACTATAGCATTATTTCAACCAATTCGAAAAAGGTTTGCTGAAAACAGTAAGCAGACCTTTTGATGAAATTACTGTAATAAAAACGTCAATAAAGTCAGAGTAGCTCACTTACAAAAGCATCTTAGGTTTTAGTATTTCAAGGACCATTTCTAAGAATAAGATTAATAGGGAATGTTGTGAGCTTGTATCTTTTAAGATAAGATTTGTAAAATGGCAGGCCCATAAAAGCGTGGATCAGATATAACAGATACTTGACTTTGAATCTTTCAGGCAGTCATAACCTTGAGGGATGAACAGCGAGGTGAAAAAGAAAATACATGAAGAAGTATTACAAAAAGCCTTATTTGTTATCTTGCAGGTATGAATAAATCATGTCTCGCAGCCGTTTGACTAACATGACTCTGTTATGGAGCGACTGAGTGTGAATGAGGCTCTGAATGATGTGGCCTTTCATTGAATGGTGTCAGAATTGAGGATGGGGTGACGGAGAGGCCATGAGCACAAGAGTTCTCAATGAAAAGTAAACCGCTTGTGATCCATCATCTGTTAATACACACTGGGTTAACTGTCTGCCTCTATGACAGCTCCTATCAGTCTGTTATTGAGAGAGAACAACATGACAATAACATAAAACCAACTGCTGTGAAAGTAGAGATGTTTCTATTTTCCATTCATGGTTTTATGAGATGAATCATGCATTAAGACCATCGCACAAATACAGACAATCAATCACAATCACAACCGTGCATTCTTGGAACGCAATGCCCTAGTTCAGGGGTCGGCAACAGGAGGACCGCGGTCCGGATCTGGACCTATACGGACCCGGACCTATAATCAATACATTAATAGGGGATTTCAATTTTGACAGGGCGATTCTATTTTAACCGCCGCCGACAGGGGGCGAAAGAGACGAGTGAGCGATACAGGGAGAGAAACACAGAAGAAGAGATGAGAGAGTGGCAGAGAGAAGCGGAGAGGAAAGTGAGTGAAGAGAATAATTAGCGATACAGTGAGAGAAGCGGAGAGGAGAGCGAACAGGTGTGTGAGCAGCGACAGGGAGAGACAAATAATTACACATGGCGCTCTCCAAGAAGAGGAAAGTGGACAGTGAGAACAGAGCTTTTAAACCTGAGTGGACGGACTCATTCATGTTCATCCTGCACACTGGGAGCACAGAGCTAGTGTCTCATTTGTTCAGAGACCGTGGCACTCATTAACAGTGCCAAAACGCCACTATGAGACAAAACTAGGGCTGTCAAACGATTAACATTTTTAATCAGATTAATCACAGCTTAAAAATTAATTAATCATGATTAATCACCATTCGAACCGCCATTTATTTATGTATATTGTTGTGGGAATGGAAAGATAAATGAAAGAAGGCGGATATATCCATTTAACACACAGTATCTATGTTTATTATAACATTTTTCTGCATGTCAAAATGAAAGACAACCCACACACTTATCAATCATCAAACCATGGGGTCTTAATTCATTACGTGTTGATTTCTAGATGTGTGTATATTACAATTATTAATGTCATATTTCAAGATGATTACTTAGATATTACAATATGGTTGGTTGAGCTGGAGTTCATTATTGAGCTTACACGTTAACGTCACAGTCATCTGAAGAACGAACCCAAACCTTGTTGTTTTTATTAATTGCTTTACCAAATGGGTATCAAATAAACAGTAAGCCACACAACTTCCAAAGTTACAGTAAAATAAAAAGGACCCTGACTCGGACAATACACAATCCAACATGTTCAACAGCAGAGAATCAGTTATATTGTTTGTACACATGGTACTTTACATATATATATATATATATATGTATATATTCATATATATATATACACATATATATATACACATATATATATATATATATATATACATATATATACACTCTATTTCATACTGCACAACGAATCAAGAAAGATATTGGTTTAAATAAATGAAGTATTGACTTTAATACATGGATATACATTCCATTAAACAATACTAAGTACTTGATCACCAACACATCAGTTAAGTTGAGGGGTTTTTCCATGCAAAAGGTTACATTTAGATGTTAACAAGCAATATGACTTTAACACATAGTGAGAACTGCTACTATTTATCTCTCAATATTGTCTGTAAAAACGTGGTAAAAGTGATTATTTCAGTGAGTCTACAGCTGCACTACGTTTTGTAACAGTTCAATATTATTTTGATAACATATATTTCAATGTTAATGAACTTCATACTGTTCATTCATAATTTGATTGTCTTTGTAGCTCACTGTTGAAATAAAAAAAAACATAACAAAATAATTATATCTACAGCCCCTAAACACACAAACACACCGCTTTCATAAATAACACACTTGTTCTGCAATAATATGTTTTATGTTTCCTGTCATTTTTGTTCGGAAAGGACATGCCTGAAAGACACGACATTTTCTCCTTCTCTGAGGGTCAAGAAGAACATCCAAGAGGAACATTAAAAGCTGATGTGATGAGATTTTAAGACCAGTACAGGACATTCACTAAGAAACTACTTTCATTGTGAAAACACAGTCAGCTGATCAAATGCAGCTATTTCCACATCTACACTCCATCCGCTGATTATTTCTCTTTGCCTCACTTTATGAGCTTCACATCACTTGTCCCTTGTACCGCAGAATTTGCAACGTCACAAATAAATGGGGCCAATCTTAAGTCAGATGTGAATGTGTTATCAAACATTTTCAGTAAGAATAATGGACAAAAGGAGTGCAAATTCAATTTATTGAAATGTGAACCAAAACTTAATCAAAAATGTTTTAAATAAAAAGCACATATGGACAGAAGGTGTAAACCTATTAAATGTATAAGTAAACACATTTAGTCAAATAAAGTGACAGACTAGGCCTGTGCAGTTGGTATCAGCTTTGCCCAGCATGATCTCCTCCATCAGGCCTGGTCCTCCTCACTGAGGAAAGACCCTTAGTCCTCTCCACACCAACAGACAGGACGTCCATCACAAGGAGGTTTCTCCCTGAAGTCTCTGCAGCTCTCTGGACACCACGCTGTCTCAATCCATCCACACTGAATATGAGAGGGGGAAAATGAAAATAATAAATGTTTTAGACAATAAGAAATATAAAAGTTGACTGTTGAGTTGCTCAGTTTTTTTTAGATTGTCAATACTATTACTGTATAACTAATATATCAGGTTAAGAGGCACATTCAAATAAAGATTGGTCTTTAAATACATGTTAAACTACATGTTGTCTTTTGAAATTGTTTGTCTAAAGTCAAGGATCTAGAACTGGTACTTAGTTTTAATGATACAGTCTGGTTATTATGATGTTTGGAGGAGGCCTCCCAGGTAAGATCACATGTACCTTAGCTTGACCTAAATGTATTAAACGTATAATTAAGTGATATCAAAATATAAATAACTAATGTCATGCAAACATATTAATATTTGCTTGATGCCAGTGTTGAATTTAGCACAATTACATACAAACGTTAAGGGATTTTAACATTCTGAAGTATTATGCTAAAAACTCAATAACTTAGATTATTATTTATAGTTTAGCTGAATAGTTTCATGTCCGCTTACCTTAGAAACGTAAAATGCGACGGCAGTGTGCTTGTTAGCTTAGCTTGGTAGCTTCAGCTAGCTCTGGAACTTCCAGCTCGGTGGCAGCAGGTCTCGCCTCCGCCTCTTTGCCCTTATTTGGAGCAGGCGGGAGTTGAACTCTGACGTCACTGTCGAGCCGTTAGTGGCCGACTCCGCCTACTAAGGGCTTCTCGGCAACTCTGCAGAATCCTATGGGTGACGTCACGGACCCTACGTCCATTTATATATACAGTCTATGGTAAAGACTGATATTGTTAGATAATCGGCTTACATCTATAAGTCATGATGTGAAACGGTTAACAAAGAAAATGGGAAACTCAAGCTGCACTTTATTTTATTTATCTAAAATTAAGCACTTTTAAGATGCACATATTTTCAAAAGCTATTTTATTTATTTTCTCTATTTTATGTTTAAATACAGCCTGAGAGGAAAATTACACATATCCACAGTATGTTACTGTATATCTGTATAGTTCAATGTTAATTGACAATAAATAGTTGTTTTTGAATTGTACTTTCTTTATTATATAATTTGATTTTTGATCAGTTGTTGATTACATGCAGACGTTGATAAAGCTACAGCTACTTCAATATATATATCACAGTAATTCATAAATTAACTTAGACATTTTGATGTTCCGGACTTTTGCATGAGAAGATTTTCTCTAACTGGACCTCGTTGAATTTTAGTTGAATACCCCTGCCCTAGATGGTACTATAACACCACTATTGTGCAACAACCCTTCTGGAAATATAAAAATGGTTGTGCAATATACACTTATGTGCAATTTAAGCTTCATATTATTTTACAATTGTCAAAATGGTTGGCTCTTTCAATACTTTTATAGGTTCACTTACTTTTAAAATAATGCAACTTCATTTTTTACCATGAGGTAATTTCTTTTTGTACTTATTGGTTTATATGCCTAACAATGTGTGCCTGACTTATTGTATTTTATATGCAAGTTCACTCTTTTTACTTTTGGCTTCATCTGTTTTATTAAATGTGCCAACTGCTAGGACTGTCTTAGGGAAGACAGCTTTTAGATGCGCAGCTCCTCCGTCTTGGAATAGTCTGCAGGTTGAATGGAAACTGAGCAATCTGGTGCCACTGAATGTTTTTAAAGCTCGGTTGGATGCTCGTCAATCAGAAGCTATTGGTACCTGTTTATGTGGATAATTATGTAAATGATGCTGGATGATGTCCTTTTGTTGTTCTGTTTATGCTTTTATGTTGCATGTGGAACCACTTGAACAGGTCTCCCTTTGAAAAGAGATCAATGATCTCAATGGGATTTTATCTGTATAAATAAAGGAAAAAAAAATAATTGGTACCTTGCTGCTGTGACGCCATACATTGCCAGTGTTGAATGAAGGCTTTATGATTCTGATTCAACATACAACAGCTCATGATAACTGGAACACATCAATACATATGTTTGAGGTTTTTCTGACATAGGATACCTGCTATATTAGGATGGTTTTGACAAATACAAAAGTGTTCCCTTACAAGACAATACACGCCTGTATGTGTTTGTATGCTTTAAGCGTTGATAGTTTTTCTTGGAGATGCCATCAGATATGTTTCTGAAGTTGACAGAAAAAGAGATCCTGGTTATTAGACTGGTTTCTCTCCGTACTGAGTGGCAGGAATGCAGTTATCTGTCTGCAGGAGGAATCGCTATCCGGCTCTCTAACCTTTGCCTCCATCTCGAGAATGACTGAGATCGCCATGACAACCAAAAATCTGAATAGCAAGAGCTTTATTGGAAGTGACACATTAATAAACTGCAACCTCTAGAGGGGCTTTAATCACACTTCAGTTTTTTTTCTGCTCTGCTCTTCCATTCTCCATCTGAGTGTATTTAATATGTTAGTTTAGTGAGTAAATTATTCCCCAGCTGCTCCATGGGTCACTGTGATGGATTGTCATATTGGATTCACAGTGTGATAACTTCGGATATACTAGCGATGATGAAAAATGTTACTTACTGAAAAAAACATGGCTTATTTTTCTTGATAGACTCAAATTATGTGTGTAAACATTTGAATTAATATTTTATACTGCGTGTGGTCGGCATACATAACAAATCATCTTCCCACACACAAAATACAATCCCTTTCAATCTCAAACAGTCCAATGTGAGGACTGTTCATGGGTAAATAATGTCCATGCATTGCAATAAGTAACCTAAACTATCAGGCCATCATACAAGACAATTATAAACAACTGATTCAGCTAGCAATCCAAATCTGTATACAATAGCGATGGTCATTTCTAAAATGTTGAACTCCTTCAATCCATCAATATAAAACTCCAGCATTTGGAAGGCTCCTTGCAGACATTCTTGTTACTTGAACTGGGGAGCAGGCGATTTACTATGGTGATTTAAAGCCTGGAGATGACTGAGTCATGGATTTGACAGAAAATCTGGAATGCTTAATTGGTAATACTAGGGGGATGTTGGGTATATAACAGGTAAAAACAACAGTTTGGTTCCAACCAATTTTAGTATAAAACATTTAAACTAGGGCTGTCAAACGATTAAAAAATGTAATCAGATTAATCACAGCTTAAAAATTAATTAATCATGATTAATCACCATTCGAACTATGTCCAAAATATGCCATTTATTTATGTATATTGTTGTGTGAATGGAAAGATAAATGAAAGAAGGCAGATATATCCATTATATATCCATATTATAACATTGTTCTGCATGTCAAAATGAAAGACAACCCACACACCTATCAATCATCAAACCGTGGGGTTGTAATTCATTACGTGTTGATATCAACGGGGGAGTAGGCTACTTCAGGAAAGTCGACAGAGGGGGGGGGGCTAGTGGAGTACTTCGTGACCACAGAGTGTGAACGTTGTGATCAGCTGTTTTAGCGCAGTTCTCCAGTGAAGGGGGGCGTCTCCCTCCGCAGCCGGTTGGCGTAGTTTTGGCACAGTTCCGTTGTACAGACCGACGTTAACAGCAGCCCTGTCTGTGCACACGGAGACCGACTCTGTCGTCCGGTGATCGAACCGCCTTCTGGAAAAGCTTCACAAGTACGTCGGTACGCAAATGCGCTTTGTGACACAAGTGACCGTACGCATTTCAGATTACGCACATAACCTGCGTACCAGTTTATGTGCACCCCTGTACCAGAGCCATATTATTACTATTATATGGCTCTGCCCTGTACGACAGCAAGAGTATTCTCCGTCGGGACTTCCTGCAACAACACCACGCCGTTATCAAAGATGTTCTATTGAGAAGACGATCACAACGTGACAAAAGTTTTCAAAACCGTAGCTGCTGACATCAATCTTACTAACTGCTGTCTGTGCAATTTACTCCGCGCGAGTTGGCAGACTTTATTTTGCTTACTTTAACATCATTTTTCATGGTGGGGCCAAGCCATTTCTTGGTATGGGTGTAGCCTACCCCAGCCATACCCTGGCGCTGCCACTGGTGGCACGTATGGGGCAGGCCATTCTGCACATGCGTTAAATATTTTAACGCAATTAATTCAAAAAATTAATTACCGCCGTTAACGCGATCATTTTGACAGCACTAATTTAAACCCAAATGTTTTTTTCATCTTGTGATACAAAATATTTAGAACAAAACCAACTTTGAAGTCTTCATGTCTCTTACAAATCTCAACAGAATTCTAAATAATATTTCAATCCAACTCAATATGCATTATTCCTGGGAACTTCCTCTTTAGAGCCTCTGTGTCAAACTACCTGCCGTAATATTTCACAGACACCTTGCTTGGTACTGTTCTGACTCAACGTGCACAGCAGAGCTCATTCTCAGAGAGACTTACTTTCGACAGAAAGACCCACACTCTAAAAACTGTTACTTAGCTTACACTTGAAAAAAAAAGTTAGGCAACAGTTTACAAGTTAGGGGGACATCTAATAAAATAAAAAACTACAACAAGTATTGTAGGCTCTAGTACATTTTAATATACAGGAAAACAACATTCATATTCATTCAGGTGTATATTAGTATTTAATGTTCAAAAAGCTCTTTATTTTTCTCATACTGCCTGTGCTGCAGCACCTCTTTTCACCCTCTGTCTGAAACCAGAGCCCAGTCTGCTCTGATTGGTTAGCTGGCCGGCACTGTTGTGATTGGTCAACTGCTTAGAGATGTTCCGCCCCTCAGTTTTATCACGTACAATGTGTTGGAGTGCTAGCCAATAGAAGTGTGATTGTTCCGTAGTGATGTCACTTTGTTACAGGAGTAAACAAGGAGTCCGCTTGAGCGGTTTCAGGCAGTAAACTGTGTAAGAATAACCTATAGGAAGAATAGGGGGCCTTTAACTCAAAACATTCACTACTAAAAAAATACTTATAAACTGTTGCCTTTTTGTTTCAGCAAAGTTTTTTTAGTGCTATCATTTAATATTTAATGAAATTTGAGAATAGCACCTTTTCTGGAAATAATGAGTTGTTACATAATGTTGCAGTTGCTATTTGTGGAAGCTATTCCAACGGACATAGAAACAGAAAGCAATACATATGAATGGCATGTTTACAGCACCATGGAAACCCTTCTCACGGTGCAGACCAACCTGCCAGCAGTGAAGAGAAGTACGCATCAACGCTCACTCAACAGTTAACGCTCAAACTTTGTGCAGGGATTTCATATTGTTGCTTTATGGTATTGTTTAGCTAACCCGACTTTACCGGCTCTTTTGTTGAATATATATAGTTGACACGCAAACATTCACACAACTTTACAATGTCTTGTTTGTATTTCCCAGTTGTTTTCATCTTACGTTTCCTACTCAAAGAGATCTGACTGAAACCTCAGACAGAGCCTGGGTTAACAATACCTTGAATAGCAACATTGTGTGTGGACAATACATGGTGGTGGCATAAAAGCAGGAAGCTAACATGGCAGGCTAAGGTAAACACCAGCAGGTTTCCCCTCTGGGCTTCAGCATTGTTCTCAAGCTGCTGCTCTGAGAAAAAGGGAATTTTGAACAGCGCTATCTTTTCCTGAAATGTATGAGGATAATGGCAATCATAACAGCCTCTTCCACATAATAGGGCTTTCTATATAGAGAGAGGTTTCCCACAGAATGGTGAGCTATATCCCTTCTCATTGTGTGCGGGCAGCAGCTTTGCATTCAATATGTACCTCAGGAAGTACCTTAGTCATTAATTGTAATATAAATCAATGGATCCCTGTGAAAAATTCACTTCAAAGTCACTCACAGTGTCAGGTACACATAAAGGCAACATTTGTATTTCATAATATTTGATCTCATCTTGTCACGGACGATTTTATGTGGCTGACAGCATTTATTGTTCTTCCATTTGTTTTATGAACAACGTCTAAAAGTCACCAAGGTCACACGATGAGGAAGATCATTTTCAGCGGGGAATTATCTTGATCTGAAAAGCAAGTGTACACATGTGATTGAAGTGTTTCAACTAAATACGTCAACCCCCCAACGAGCCAAGTCAAGGGCGACTCCACTGACTGCAGCGTCTTCAAAACGATCTGCCTCTCAATCTGCTGAAATAAACCAAAGCACATCCTCAAGAATAAGATGAGCATCAGCTTTTGAGAACAGAAAAGCCTTTTACTATCCTCGAGACATTACCTTCACGAGTCCTAGTTCTTCTCTGGTAGTGATCTGCAGTGGTTACACCTTCCATCACGATGCACCCTGCACAATTACTACGTCTTTGACACATCACCAATTTTAGAGAGATTTAAAATCATTATTTAATTGAATTGATTTCATTATTATAGTTACAATAACTTGTTACCTTTTATTATTTCACTTTAAGCAACCGATGAACACTTAAGATCATCACAATATAATATACTATACAAGTGATTATGATGCAATTCTAAAATAAATACCTATGAAAACACAGAAATATCCTTGCTATCTTCCAGTGAAGCATTCAAATATCTGACCCTATAATTATTATTGCTATTAGTAGTGGTATTAGAATATGTATTATTAATATTGGAATTAACAGTAGCCTATTGTTATTTGTACTATCATTATTGGGATTCAATACATCAGTTTAACCCAAATATATTGTTAAATATAAATTATTGTCCAGTGCATGTGATCTTAACCCCTCATACTCTTTCTGTATTCATGTTTAAGAGCCATGTCTCCGCTCTTCTTCGTCACCCGGTCTCTGTTTCCTGCTCTCTGCAGCTCAGCGAGGTGAATCTGTATTTATGACTGTCTGGACTTTGTAATGTATCATGACAAAAGCGCACAAAAATGCCACAAAGTATAAATGTTCACCCAAAGAATCTTGATAGTGTCAACTGCCATTACATTAACATGAGTTTTTATTATAAATGCTGTGTTAAGAATGAAAAGGCATATTTGATTGCCATTAATAACAACACATATAGACTTTTAAAATGAGAATAACCAATCAAGTAATCATAGTGATTGATATTGCTATTAAAGAGCATTACAACAATTAACTAGGCTAACTGTTAGGGCTGTTTGACTTCAGAGCGCATTCACAGTCTCAGTGTCTCAGTTTAACCTGTCATCCTCTACTCTGTGTGGCTCATCTGTGATGACTGTGTGGGGAAACACAAACAAGTATGTAAGGCAAGGCAAGTTTATGTATATAGCACTTTTCAACACAAGGCAATTCAAAGTGCTTTACAAAAAATGAAAGGCATTAAAAAAGAAAAGCTAATAAAATAAACATTAAAAGGAAAAATACATGGATAAAAGTTACAGTGCAGTTTAAGATATGAATAGTTCAACAAAAAGAAAAGTCTTCAGCTGGATTTGAAAGTAGTCAGAGTTGCAGCGGACCTGCAGGTTTCTGGGAGTTTGTTCCAGATGTCTGGAGCATAATAACTGAACGCTGCTTCTCCATGTTTAGTTCTGACTCTGGGGACAGAAAGCTGACCAGTCCCTGAAGACCTGAGAGATCTGGATGGTTCATCATTTAGCAGGAGGTCAGTAATGTATTTTGGGCCTCAACCATTCAGTGCTTTATAAACCAGCAGCAGTATGTAAGTCAATCAGTTTCCAGCTCTGTCACATACATGAATTTCAAGATACACAAATGTGTCTTCATTAAAATGAGTGTCACCACACTGTCACAACATGTAATACTAACAAATTGAAAATAGTTAAATGTACATCTCTTGTAGATATCACTGTTAAGAGTAGTTATCTGCCAATAGGACAGAATCATTCCTACAAATGCAGTTTGAGTAATTCACTTAATATAGTCATCTTTCTGCATTCAACACTAAGGAAAGCTGTACAATTTGACATGATAATGAGGAAAAAAGGCCTCCGACAATGCAGATCATTTTTTGATCATATCAATTTTAAGATGGGGGTCAAGGCTTAATATTTGGGAGCATAGCGTCCCTTCCCCCTTTCAGGGGCCCCACTGGATTGGCTTTGATTGAAGTATTTGTATAAAAAGCTTGTTAGCTGGCTGTCCATCTCATAATGTTCACATAGTAACTGGCTGTCAATAGGAAATATCAATCAGAAGAATTATAATTTAATGCAAAAATCTGTCACAAATAGAGGTTGCACATTTAAATGCAGGTGTTGTTATGGCAACGTCAGTGGCCACACAGCCACATTTACTGCTGCAAATACGTTCAAACATGCTGTCGAGACGTAAAGCAGTGGCAACTATGCCACCATTTCAGCTGACTCTTTCTCATAACATCCATATATTTCAGTGCTAGGTTGATGCTAAGCTAAGCTAACTATGAAACACTTCAACTGACAGGACTCAGGATCAACTGTGTACTGTTAGGTAGCTTCTTGCTTCATGTTGAACACTGACAGTAAGACAACCTTTCCCAGAGAGCTTTCTTTGAAATCACCAGGTAACGCTAAACAACACAACATTTAGATTGTATGACAAAGTGTGTATTTAATATATCTGGCTAGCTATAGCTACTTGCTAACGATTTAGCTTACCCCCGCGATTTAAAGTAATGTCAACGTAGCTATAATTTATGTTTTGCTTACATGTTCGCATAACTTGTAAGTTTACTGACATTTACATATCTTGTTCACCTGGCTCAAGTGGTGGCTCTGGGGTTGTTGTGTGAGCCACCACTTGAGAATTACCATCTTTTTTATAAAAAAATGTCCATCTTCAGAAACTCCGCATCCGCGGCTGAAAGTTTAAAAACTGTCACAGAGGAGAGGTACGTACCTGTCAGCCAATAAAACACGTTTATTTCCATGCAACTCTCTAATTGGCCTGGTGGTTGCCTCTGTTGCATTCACTGAACACGGGAAATTACAATCCTGCCATACTCTAGGTAAAGTACGGTTAATTCCATAATCTCTGGCTTTGTTGGCGTCCGTCAGGAACTGAATTCCAAAATAAAAATAACCGGAAACAGACGTTAGATTAGATCAAATGTAAAAGTCAGCCGAATTAGTGTTGATACTGCAAGGAGACGTATTGTGTGAGGAGAAATTGAAGATGTTGTTTAATTGATAATATATTTATGATCCACGTCAAGTATTCAGTTTCGGCGGCATTTATTCCAGTTTTTCCAAAGGTCTTCGAATAAGGGCTCGGCTCTATAAATAAAGAACTACGGCAGATCTGTAATATTTAATTCAGCCGAACCGTGTATTACAATGCCGTTATGTGATGACTTTCAAAGAGAAAAGCAAAAACACTCGAAATAAAGTATTATTTTCTTTTAAAAAAAAGATTTTTAGGATTTGATATGGCATGAACACCATATCCCTACATGCATTGCGGCTAAAACATCCAATCAGTGAGCTTAAACCATAGCTGAGGAACTTGGGTAATCAGTTCAGTGGCTGTGTATCGCAATGATGCTACGTCTGTTTCCGGTTATTTTTATTTTGAAATTACGGACGCCAAAAAAGCCTGGGATTATGGAATTAACCAAATAAATTAAAAAAAAGGATAATTGTGTGTTATTGGTGAGTGAATAACAGTGTGTTATTTAGAAAAGAATAACACATTAGAAGGAAAAAAAGATTTAAAAAAATACAGATTTCAGTATCCTGAGGCTCTGAGCCCCATTTATTTTCCTCACAGACGACAAAAAAAGTCCGACATTATACGATTTAAAATAAAAACAATGAAGGTGGCTTGATATTGAGTAAGAACATGTTTTTATGAACCACACAGCTTCCGGTCTTCCACGACCCGACCTGAGAAAAAGACGTGCTGCAGCCTGCAGGCACGAAACACATTACCAGTAGAAATACATTGCTTTTAAAATCGTGCTGTGCAACACGAAAAAAAGGGGCACATCGTGATGGTGAACACGAATCAATAGATTAAAAATCGTCTTGGTGAACACGAAATTCCGTGAGACTGGGTTGTTTATCTTTATGATACAAAACTAATCCCATAAAATGTTCCCACACAGCTGATTTAAAAGAAGCAGGTGGTTCTAGCTCCTGTGTTTTATCTGAAATCGCCATACTAACTTTTCTTCTTCTTGTATTTTGTTTGTTTTGTTGTGTTTTCGTCTTGTTCTTCATTTGTTGTTTAAGGGCCGCTGGCAAACAGCTTTTAGGTGCAATAGCGCCCCCTGGATTATATATTGTGTAGTGGATACTGCCCTGAGTGACAGACTTTTTCCCCACTCGTAAAAAAGTATTCGTCGTGTGACTGCATACTGAACCGTGACGAATATGGATACCGTTACACCCCTAATTGTGTAACAGAGATTTACCTAATGAGATTATATCTGTTGGAAGAAAGAAGATAAGTGGCCTTTGCTTTCAGCACCTGGACAGGAAATCAGTGATTGGTATTCATCATTTGTATTGATCTCAATCAAACTCCCATTAAAGTAATTTTGAATGTGGCACAGTGCTCCATGTTTCCCAAACGGCACTCCTCCCGCTTGAATCTGGCTGTCTCATACTGCATGAATGACTTCATAATCTCCCTCAGTTCCTCCATTGTTTTCACCTCCTCACTTGGTCAATCCCACTTCTGACACCAAATGTGAAGCTGACCGTTGAGCGGCCCGACCAAGTAAGGAGGCAGAGAATTCAAATATAACCCGGTGTGGGCATTTATTCATCGCTGTGGTACAGGATACACAGCCTCAATATTGCTGCCCAGGTGAACACAGTCACCAGCCACAAGGATCTCACCCACACTACCAGCCTCCACCAAACAGGAAACACAGAGCCTACATACACACCCACTAATCAGCAATTAGACACAGGTGGGGTGGGGGGAGGGGAGACAACACAGGGCACCAGGTGAACAAAATCAGGAGTCACAGAAAGAACGGGAGGGGGAACACTTTTCAAAATAAAAGACATGTGCAATATACAAGGCCCGGAACCGTTAGTCCAAACCCCCTACTTCCCATCAATAATGTCAAATATAGACTCTCTCAACCATCCTTTTTTAATGATGGCCATCTCATTTTGGAATAAAGCCCTAGATCAGGGGTCTGAAACCTTTTTGAGCAAAAGAGCCATTTTGCTCCTTTTTCGCCAACATTTGTTTGTCTGGAGCCGCAAAACATATTTCATAGTTTTTTATTGTGATATCAGACACAAACTACAGTTTTTTTGTATTTATTAGGCTATTTATTACATGATATAAAACTGTTAACCTCTAATAAGAAACAAAGAACTCTTATAAGGAGAATTAAAAATAATACACAGGCCTACTTTAAAATAAATTAAACACAGCACTTGGGGAGTCCTCTGCACATTTGAAAAAAAAATATCTTAAAATGGGCCCACTTTGAAATAAATAAAACATATAGCTGCACCCTAAAAAGAGTTAAAGGTAGGGTAGATAAGAATGGAGAAACCAGCTCGAGTGCGCTAGAATTTGAAAGTACACAACACAACCGGAAAAAATATGCCTCTTCCTTCGGACTTTCTTACAGAGCCCCTCCTCCAACACACACGAACATGCACATGACCAATGAGGGCACGAGATAAGTTTGTGCACAGATGGAAGGCTGACAGGCAGGTAGGCCATCCAGTTACTTTAGCCGGGCCGAGGCAGATGATTGGTCGAGATTAATTTGTATATGTATTTATTGTCAAAGCATTTAATATATTCATTGCTATCGGGACGTTAAGAGAATTCCATGGAATATAACAAAGTGTTTTCTGAAATAAATGACATACCCCATTGAATTATGACTGAAGATCGTCAGCTGTCTTCCTCTCCCGTGTTGTTCCTCGATACGTAAAGGCTGCACCACCGTTGACAACTTCTCTCTACATATCAAACATACCGGTAACCCAGCATCGTTTGCTGTGAAAGCAGATAACTCTGTCCTCGCAGAATTAAATCCTGTGTTCCTCCGGTACTTCTCTTTGATTTATCCATAGTTCGCTCATCGAGCCGGGGGTCAGGTTATTCGCCTGCAGGAAAAGGTGCTGGCGCGGGACCGTAGCAGGATGTGACGCATATTTTAGTTGACCTAATTAAAACCGTTTTGTTTTCTATTTATGTGTCACAGTATCACCTCAAAATACAAGATACGAAACATTTTCAACCATGCAACAAAATATAAATAGTCCTACAAATACTTTTATTTTATTTCCTTCTTATTTTTGTCTAAGCTCAAGGGAGCCAGAGCAGAGGGCTCAAAGGGCCGCATGCGGGTTGCCGACCCCTGCCCTAGATACACACAGTTTCCAAGAGGAAGCAGTGAACCATTTTGTAGCAGGGGAGAGAAGGTTGTTCTGCTGCAGCTATTTCATTTCTCCGCAGTGTGCTCAGTTTGTCCAACTTTGTCTTGACTTTGGTAAAAGTGTGTTGGCATCCCAGATCAAAGGGAACATGGTGTGTTTGTGGCCTGGAGGTGGAGGAATATGTCCCTGTCTCCCCTTGGCCTCTCTGTTAGCACACAGATGTTTCAAATCCTCTCCTACAAAGGTATGCAACACACAGATCCACTAACACCATGCACACACTTTGACATAAGCACAAAGCTGTGCATAGAGGCGTAACCATTCACACATGGATACACATAATGATCTGAATGTGCATGTACCACAGTGTTTTTAAAACTAATATGTCATCATGAACCACATGTATGTGTTAGCCCGGTAATACTGATTCCTGGGGGCCTTTGGCTCAAAGGAAATCCCCTGCTTTCTTCTTCTTCACACTGATCCTTTCCAAGTGGTGGATCTGGTAAATCAACATTTGGAAGTTGTGGCCTCTAAATATGTTTATTTTTCCTGGGTTTTTTGAGAATGATGGCCATGTGTGTCTTTTAGGCCACACGAGTAGAGTAGAGTTGATGTAGGATACATACAGCTTGTTTGTTATTACAGAAAATAAACAGAAATATAGGTAGGCCCTACTTGATTTTATGTGGCATCATCACAGTAACAGCGTTAAGAAATTAAGGCGAGACACGGCAGGCAAAAACATTGTTTTTCATGCACTGAGATGTTGTGCTATTAAGATTCCATAACATGTTTTCCTTCAGGCTTTTGGAAGGAAAACGTACAAAATACACATTTAGATGTTTATTTTTACTATAGTTTGTCCATTTGCGTTTGTAGATGTATCCTAAATTCACCAAAAGTTAGCATTCTAACGTAACATAAAGTACCGTGACCGCTGTTCGCACCATGTCATCAGAGGTATCGTTGGAAAGCTCTGTCTCTCCTGCACAATCTCATCGGATCCAAATATGGTCATTTCCTTTGTATCAGCAACCAATCGTGAAAGTTCAAAGGGGTCTTAAACCAAAAAACGAAATCTCATTGGCTAGTGTCAATTTCTGACAACGTGATTCGTTCAGATGCGTCACGTGGTGTACAAAAACACTTCCTGGTTAGCTTTCCGCTGGACATTTAAATCTCAAAATGACAAAAGAACAGCAGAAACTATTGACAATTGTCACTTGCACGAAGCAAGGTTAGACAAAAAACAAATAACCCTGACTATGAAATACCGTCAATGTGCAAGCTCTCGTCCAAAGAACAGGAGGGTTTAGCTTGTGCCACACAGCAATCTTTAAATGTCGTTTTCTCAAAATGAGTTTTTTCTCCTATTCTGAGTGAGAAATGTCCACTTCAGTAGCACGTACGTACACCACACCTTCCAGTTTTATTCCTATCAATATTCTGAAGGTTTTTAAAGAAGGGTTTGGTCATATGTGACCTGCTCCATCGAAATCAATCAGTCGATGTATGGAGTGATAAAAAGAGATATCGAAAATCCCTTCTGGAAAAACTTTAGATTCTAATATGACTACAAAATGAAACAATAATTTTGAACCTGGCTTTATCCAATGTTCAGATTTGTGTTCCTGAAATGTGTTAAAATATGCACATATTTAATGAGATTATGGCTCATTTGCATATTTAAACATGCTATTTCAGAAAACTTGTAATACAAAAAACAATTATCTTAATGTAAGTAATTAACTGGAGAAATGTCTAGCTGATATATTTAAGTTAAAAAAAGTACCCTATTCACCTGTAGTGTCTCGCCTTAACTATTTTTGTATCACTCGATATAAGTATAAAAAGCTGACATCACAACATTACCAAATGATCACCTTTGAAATTGATATGGTGAAATGATAAGCAACCTTTGTACTCTTTTGATAGGTTAAATATTCACAATGTTAGCTCTGTTTTTGATTACCACCAAAACCCTTAGGAAAACATCAAACTGCTAAAAGCTCTACTGTTCACAGCAGCATGAACTAAGCGTTACAGGGTTATTTTAATAAAGTCTTTAATTGCAACACATTCCTTAGAGTTCAGAAATAATTGGTAGAATCTATTTTCAAAGATATTTACCAAATGCACATGATTCAGATTAGCAAAGCAGAACCAACACCAAGGTTTTCCATGTGTTAAACTGTAGTATTACATCTAGCCTTCAAGTGGATCATCTTATTTTTGCAATGACTTTAAAGTCATATTTTAGTCTACAATAAACGGTACCACTTTACAATAAGACTACCCTAATAAAGGATTCATAAAAGGTGTATAATTAGGTTGTAAACACTTTATTAATCATTAAGAACAATTATAAACCAGTTCTAACATAGTTGTCATACATCAACACAGGCTCACTATTTGGCAAGATGACTAAGCCTTATATTGGCTACCTAGCTTACTTCGTCTTCTTCATCAGCCAGCATCCTTGGTATCTGTTGTTCACATCTTGATGTTTCTTGGCATCTCTTTATGACCATTTATGTATGAGTTACTAACATGTATAACTGCCAAAGGGAGCCTTATTGTAAAGTGTAAAACACATTCCCATTTATGAATGAGTTACAACCATTTATAATTTGTTTAAGTTATATTAAGCTTTAGTTATGCATACATTAGGGCGTGGTCACATTGAGTGACGGGTCATTTTTACGGTAAGTGAAATTCTATTCCTATTATTGTATGTGTTGCTTTTGTTTTTAGTCAGCTAACGTTAATGAATGTTAAGGCTTGGGTTAGCATGTAAGCAAGTGGTAGCTATATCCTCCTGGGACCCAGCCTATTGAAAATGTCCACTGTAGTGGACATTTTGTTTACATGCATCTCCTTTTACTCTTTTGAGCTACTCTATCAATCCCTGATGTGCTGTACAGAGGACATCCTGGTATTTCCAGTGATATGTCATTGGTTAAAATTGCATGCTGGGAAGTTCCTCTTTCTTTTCATCCAAAATGGCTGGCACACGAAAAACAAAATTGTATAGAAGCAGGAGGAGAAGTCAAATATTGTTGAATAATTGTAATATTTACCATGAAAATCATGTTCTTGTTTATTAACATGTGAGGAACTATATAATTAGTTCTGAAAGCCATTAAATAATTCAAGTTTTCAAATAACAGCCCTTTTATAAATGCCCATTCTAGTGGACGTCAGCACCGTCTTTATGGACTTTATGACTCGGTATCGTCGCAGGAGACGGAACTGAAGCAGACATTTTCTGTACCAGATAGTTCAGGGAGATTCAGATGTTGAGCTCTCAGATGATGAGAGAGATGAGCTTTCACACCTGGGATAGAAGAGGGTCAAGAAGAAGGGGGGGAGATGCAGGAGGCTCCATGAGTGCACAGATAGATGCATGGAGACAGATAGGGACGAGCTGGAAAGACAAGGTCCCCTGTGGGCCAAGAGTAGCACGTATGTCTTATTGTTGTTTTTGTTTTAAGTGGAGCCATGACACATGAGAGTTGCCTCAGGAATGCAAGCTGTGTTTCTATGAGCAGGTCAAATGGAGACACATCCATAACACTAGTCAAGATGACCCTACAGCCCGTGCTGACTGGAGTCAATGAGGTACTTTCCCAGTACATCGACTCAAAGTCTTTGAAGATCTGGAAAGATTCACCAAAAAACAAGCTCGTTTCGTATTGACCAAATAAACAGCAATGTTCAGATCAATGACTTATTTATGTTTAAAATAAAGGTGAATGTATTATTGTATTCATATCACTCTATAACCATAATACGTTACATAGTCCATCTGTTAATTTTGGCTGTCTTTTCAAACTAATATGGTCCCGACGTCCTCTACAGCGGACATACTGTAACATTTTAAAATAAAATAAAAAAAGTCTAAATTGCAAGATGTTTTTTTTAACCCTAAATAGGTAAGAAATCACAAAAAAAAAGGACATTGGAAGACACTTTTTTTCCTCGGGTCCCAGGAATATCTATGCTAACGATGCTAATCGTAGCCTCCAAGTTAAAACGTAATAGAGAAGTGTTAAGCATTAAGTAGTATAATACTGTAGAACAAACGGGTTCTGTTTGAGGTTGGTAAAATAAGGTCATCCTTGTAAGTTAGAGAGATATTTTATTTGGTAGGTAACTGTATGCATTGATAAGGTTAATTTAAATGTGCTATGCTCGAGTATGTAGACAAGCTAACTTCAAGTAGTGTTGAAGAGCAGCGTAGTGTATGTGAAATTAACCTCACAATAAGATGTGTGTATATTACAATTATTAATGTCATATTTCAAGATGATTACTTAGATATTACAATATGGTTGGTTGAGCTGGAGTTCATTATTTAGCTTACATGTTAACGTCACAGTCATCTGAAGAACGAACCCAAACCTTGTTCTTTTTATTAATTGTATTATCAAATAAATAGCATTGGTAATACCAATGCTCATAAAGTAAACTATTTTATTTGAGTATTTGTGTCTGGGAGAAGGTACTGTACCCAGTTCCTATGTTCGGCAGTTATATAGGCTACTGGGCTTTCTTGTACAAGAGAATAGCACAATATATCAATATGGACCATTACCGTATAATTATCCTTAAATGATGTTATACAATGCACCTAACAAACAAGTATGGCGTTTTGAAACATGATGTGCAACCATTGTTACTTTAATTTGTGTGCATTTTGTTGTTAACTAAGATGATGTTATGATTTATTTGTTGTTAGTATGCACGTGGACGCTTTGGACATACCTGGAGATGGCCCTTTTGCATCTTACTTTGCATTTCATGTGAAAAATGTGTATTAGGTAAGTGTGAATGTTATAACTCATTCATCAATCAATCAATCAATGTTTATTTATATAGCCCACTATCACATTTGTCTCAGTGGTCTTCAGAGTATGTACAGAATATCAGTATGACAATACGACACCCTCTGTCCTCAGACCCTCTGTCCTTAGACCCTCTGTCCTTAGACCCTCACATCGTACAAGGAAAAACTTCCAGAGAAAACCCAGTTTAAAGGGAACATGGGAGAAACCTCAGGGAGAGCAGCAGAGGAGGGATCCCTCTCCCAGGACGGACAGACGTGCAATAGATGCCGTGTGGAAATTGAAAAGATAATACATTTGCAACATAGGTCATAAATGGACATGTGTATTAAACTTAAAAACAACGCACCCTTTCAGTAGTTATACATTTTAGTGACTCATCAATAGATGGTGATGTCTTTCACACTTTACAATAAGGCTCCCGTTTGGCAGTTATAACTGTTAGTAACTCATTCATTAATGGTCATAAGAGATGCCAAGAAACATCAACTCAGTGAACAACAGATACCAAGGATGCTGGCTGATGAAGAAGACGAAGTAAGCTAGGTAGCCAATATAAGGCTTAGCAGTACAGATAAATGTGGGCTCACTATTTGGCAAGCAACCGGTCACAGTTGCCCTGTTTATCTCATGTCTTAATTAATTACAAACTATTCGTAAACCCTTTATAAGGGTAGTCTTATTGTAAAGTGGTTGAACATTCAGGTAAACTAGTACCTTACCCTTACTCACCTAATTCTTTAATTTTGGTTTATGAACTATTCTATTTTAATTAAGCGTCATTAAACACATATTTAAAAAAGGAACATCTTTCATCCAACCTGCTTCAGGCTGTGGGAACCATGGTTACAAACTTGTCTGGTGTTTGGTGCTGGCAATGTATTTAAAGAAGGTAATTAAGAGATTCCTCAGTAAAACAAAGCTGCCTGCTGCAGCTAAAAACCAGTACCCACGAGTTGTTTACTGGTAATGTATAAGCATTGTTACTGTGCTAATGCGCCAATAAAAACAATACAAATGTTGCCATCAACAGCTTCGATCTCTTAAACATGTAACTTTTATCTAAGAGGGCATTTTTATTCCACATACTGCCAAACCTCGCTGAATCCCAGACGAGGGCAAAACTCGCTTCAGCTGATTATTAGCATGAAAAGTGTTATTCAATCAGACAAGCCATTGACCTTTGAAGAGGAAACCAAACAACTCAGACAACAATGGCGTTTCCTTGGCAACCAACAAAAAACCAAGAAGCGTCCCTGCACTCTTTGTGATTAGTAATTGAACAGAATGCAAGGGGAAAAAGGATCAAGTTAAAATGGAAAGAGATTTGTTTTTAAATATGTATACTATTCGGAGAAGGGCCTTTTTGCCCAGGCACTTTCGTTGATTAGTCTGCATTGTGTTTAGAAATACCATAATGAGAATAGCATCGACGACTATCTTTGTGACTGTATGATGTGCATGGACATTTTTAACATTCTCATTGTTTAGATGTACGATTAATGCTGCTGGTAGATCTAAATTAGCAATCCGTGCATCATCCTATCAGTACCAGGGAATCTGAATATGCATGATTATCAAGTACGGTCACCATGGAAATAACGTCTGTATTTATATTCCATAAGCCACAGAGATCAGACGTGTCTTTCAGACTGTAAGGTAGACAACACCCAAGTGCCACACTTCCGTCATATCTTATTTTGTTTTTCTTAATCCTTACCTGGCAATAGCATGTGGCTCTTTGCTGCACTTACCCTGCAGTTTGTGCTAACATTAGAGCCTTGGGATTAACAGAGGTGCTAGACAGGAGCCAAAAGCAAATCCTCTCCAACACCTACCTGTCTCTTGTGTTCCTGTCATTATCAAACACCTCCAGAGTGCCGGGTTGTTTGGATACTGCATTCGGAGTCCTAATGCAGTCGGTATAGAAGCACCTTATTACCGGTGTGAGGTTGTTCAGAGGTTGACAGGTATGCAGTGATGACGTACTTGCGAATGAGCTTTGCAAAGGCTCCTTCGCCAAAAATAATTGAAAATGTTCCATTAGATTTCAGCAAGAAAATAAGCTTTGTGTTTTTTTTCAGCAGTATAGTCTCATATATATATACATATAACACCACTTTGCAAAATTGCAATCGCCTGAAATAAAAAGCTACCATTTGCCACTTGTTAGCAATGGCATTTGTTATGACGTATAGAAGCTTCGGACTTTCACAAGTATTTACTGAAGGCTTTTAACCTTAGAGTAAAACATTTGTTGACTTCAAGGCAAGGGAACAGGAAGTGGTCAAATGCTGACTCATTTCTGCAACCTCCCTACTGCACCAGCAGCAATGTTGTTAGAGATGAGGGACTGTCTTAATCTTAATGTTCGGTCCTGTCTTAACTGCTATTACATTAACACAAAAACCATTAATCATCAACACATTTCATTTAACACCCTTTCAAATTGTACACATTGTATCAGACTACTGGTATAAATGAAAAACTGCAGTAAATATACAAAGAATAGACACTGAACATGTATTGCGTGTGCCAGGTGTGATCCATGTGGGGGGGTGAGCACATAAGAGCGGGACATGTGTCAAATTGTGCTGTGTGTGTGTGTTTGTTTGTGAGTGCCAGGTGTGATTGACATGGGGGAATTGGGCACATAAGGGGGGTGAACACATCTAGAGTGTGTGTGTGTGTGTGTGTGTGTGTGTGTGTGTGTGTGTGTGTGTGTGTGTGTGTGTGTGTGTGTGTGTGTGTGTGTGTGTGTGTGACCGTGACCGGATGATTACTAATTCAATCATCCACAATTCAATGAAAGTTGTGATCAGCAATTGTATATGTTCAAATGTCTACTGTGAAGGATATCATGAAGCTTTAATGTAATGGAAAGTTATGATTGATGAAAGTAGTACATCGGTCAGATTTGACCCGAACACAACAGGAGGGTTAATAGGAAAGACGACCTCCATGAAAGGGCTTTATATCAGCGGATAAACAGACCTTGGTCAGTTTGGATTGGAGGTCACACATCTTCCACTCTACTGCTGAGCATTGAAGCCTCTCCAGGGCTATGTGCTCAGCCCCCTTCAGTTCCTGCCGTACACCAACAAGTGCAGCCCAACGGGAAGTGAACTAGCAGGAGTCCAGTGGAAAGACCGATTTCAAAGAGTGATGAGGCTGGAGAGCAAGAGAAGGACAATGATTAGAGATGATGGCAATACCTGGAGAGTGAAACTGACTGGGAATGTTTTTAAAGTAAGGGGGACAAGTGGAATCATGCCCGTGCATCTAAAAGATGTAGAGGAGAAGTAAGAGTCCATTGTTTATCATCCTTTCATTGTTCAGATCTTTCTGTATTTGGTGAGAGAACACTAAATTGGATGAATTGAACCACAATTGATCCTCCTGCTTTTCTGCAAGTCTCTCCGATAACGTTGGGTAAAACCTCTATAAATCAAGAGCCATTGAGTTTAGGGTTACTCATGAAAAGAAATAGTTCACCATTACAGTCTATTCACATGGTAATTATTGGCTGAGAACCCGCTCTTTGGGCTTAGCTGAAAGTGCTGGTGGGGGATCCCATGACTGTTTACTCGTGCAATCAGACTCGTATTGTTCCCAATCAGGCCCATTATATCAATCATTATTCCAAACGTATGGCATTTGGGATTCGCATTTGGATGCTGTCGACACTTTGATCTCCTGTGTAGGGTGAGACTGCACAAAGCTTGACATCTACAGAAATGGGTGGCAACACAATACACTTTATTAAGGGTCATATTCAATCCCAGGAAGAAATATTTTACTTACTTTTCAGAGGGTTGTACATAAGGTTTGATAAATAAGTAATGAAAACCAAAGGTTTAATAAATCATTTTACTGTTGATCCCACAGCGTTCTTGCGGAGTGGTGCATTAATACATAACTGATTGATTAAAGGTACAAGAACATTTACTGCATTTTTTACAAAAGTACAATTAAACGAAAATGGAATGAAGGAAAGCGTAGTTTTCAATGAAAATGTCAGCTATGTACAATGTCTGTTTTAATCAAAGTAAAGATTTGTTTTAATTCATTGTATTATATATTTCATTTGAGTATGTTATACATTAATATCACTTTATGTATACAGAGCTAGGCTGGATCCGATTATGTTTTGGGTGGGACTAACAATGCGTTTGCTACCAATTGGTAAGAGGAAGAAAAACAAAACAAAGAAGCCACTTCTTAACATGAATTTGTAAACATGAATATAATGAAGGTATTTACAAAATGGTAATCCAACCCCATGTATTAGGGTAATGCCAAGCATCTTGAGAACAATGTTTTTTTTCAGGGTAAATAATCTTATCGTAATGATTTAACCACTACCCAATTAAACAGGATTTTATCGTTGTTTTAATTCCCGTTAAGTATAAATGTGGGGGAGTTAATCCAATAATAGGCTGGGGGTTATAACTGAGAAATCCTGCTGCAGCTGATCATTTAGAGACTTATGGCAAACATGAAACCAATGTAGAGCATTATATCTGCCACGTGCGTATTGAAGCTATCATATTTTCCACATTACAACTTGTATACTGTCCATGTCAACATCAGGTACAAGTGGGATCCTTGTACTTTCCCAACATTGTGTTTCATCTCTGCACTCTCGTGAATCTCCAATCTGCAGAACATGACATGAACATGTGAAGCTTTATTTGTTACATGCATCACGTCGAAGTTTCCTTTATGACACTTTCAAATCTCTCATGGTCATACAAAGTGATGCAGTCACATTATCACAGCTCTGATCAGTCCCGTCTTTGATCCTTCGCACTTGAGATATACAATAATATACTTGCTATAAATCCATCAACGGGTTGCAGATTTTGATTGGTAAGAGCAGTGTACCGTGCAATCTTATAACACGGTCCAATGCTCATGCCTTGTTGTAGGAACAAAACGTGCTAAAATAACCTTAAGGCTCTGTTCAGCTGGGTGGTAATTCTCTCTGGTTTCATTAGTGAGTGACCCTTTCACATTACGCAGTAGAGCAGAACCACACTTTGCACTTCAGTTTCATCAGACAGGTGGGTATGAGGGGCGAGTAGTTTAAACGTTGTAAGCATTTGGACACTACAAACTTGCATTTCGATGCTAGACCCTCATCCAGAAATTATATTTTCAAGCTTGACAATGTCCGTGAATTTATTTGGCAACATCACACTTAAATACACTAACTGCTAACTTTTTCTCATACATATCTAAAGGTTAATATTAGGTAGCGCCCATAAACTGTGCATTAAATCCATGTGTTAGAAGAAGATATAAATGATTGCATAATAACCCTTGTTAGGATTTGTTGTAGGTCTACCTTATTATTTATATTTAGATCACTGTGATTTGGTAACCCAACCAAAACTTGATTTCTTGCTTTTAGATTGATCCCCCCCCCACATGATCGCTGCTGGCGGTGGAAAGGCTGTTCGCCTCGGGCCACAGCACGAAGGACACGGACGGAGAATGAAAAGCTGCATCAGGCTAATTACAACCACATGAAATCACTGCGTGCGCACAACTTCTTTGTCAGATAGGATGAAAAATCGATGAATCCCCATACTGTACATGCTCTACTTGACCATAACCTTTACGGTACAGTGTGATCATGTTTTGTCAGCTGTGCTTTCCTCGCTCGGTTTGAAGACATTGTGGACACCACAGGAAGGAAATCATGCTGGAATCAGAAGTGTATAAAACATATATTATATCATTTTACTATGGTCAATTTGTGGTTACGTTTATTTTCATTTATGTATATTATTTTGGATGTGGTTACAACCGCATAATTAAATGAAGCATGATGGAGTGCCCTGGCTTAACACACATTTCCTGTCATCAGTGACAGAGGCGGTAATATTTGTTGAGTTTGGAGAAGTGTAATACTGTATATGTATGATGTATGATGTTTGACACACATTGTGACAATTGAGAGCTAAGGGACTTAATGTTAATTGCTTTGGCCGAACTATTTTTTCAGGCAATATGACTTTACGAGAAAAATCAAACTTATAATGGTTAAAGGTGGGGTAGGTAATTCTGGAGGAACCGGCTCGAGATCGCTAGAATTTGAAAACACAGCCGGAACAAATCTGCCACTTCCTTACAGAGCCCCTCCTCCAACACACACGAACGTGCACATGACCAATGAGGGCACGAGATAAGTTAGTGCACAGATTGAAGGCTGACAGGCAGGAAGGCCATCCAATTATTTTAGCCGGGCCGGCTAAAATGATGGGGCGTGCTTTTTACAGTACCACGGCTTTCACAGATGACATGTTTTATGGATTTTTTGTCAAAGCACTTCAGATATTCATTGCTATCGGGATGTTGAGAGCATTCCATGGAATATAACAAAAAATGTATCTCGAGCCGGTTTCTCAAACTTACCTACCTCACCTTTAAATTCAGTTCTTTTTTGGTAAAATGCAGTATTATTGTTAAGTTAAAAATATGCACTTGTCATGTCCTTTTTTTTATCATACATTTTTTATTGCAACATCTTCAATTTACAACACAGTACAGAAGACAATTCAATCAATCCCATCCCTCTATCCTATATCCCACCCACCTACCCACCCACTCCATAGCCCACCCTCCACCCACTCCATCCCAGCCCCCAGTCAATAGGTTATGATTGTTCCATAATGGAGATGACCTACACCACACACTCTTAAAGTTTATGAATGTCCCTGCTGCTCTGAACACTTTAATCATATAAGTTAAAATTGGACCGTACACTTTAATCATATAAGTTAAAATTGGACCGTACAGTAAATCACATTTTTTGTTAGATATACCTGAAAGGAGAAAGTCCCTTAATCTTATCGGCGCTATTAAGTCTTGTTCCATATTCTTCAAAGATGACATTTTATCTTCATCTACCCAATAGCTGAGAGATCTTAATATGAATGCCCAATGATATAGTTTAAAATGTGGGCATGCCAATCCCCCATCTGATTTTCTATACTGAAGAGCTGACCATTTTATACTGGGTCGTTTACCATTCCAGATATAGCATCGTAGTAAAGAATCCAGTTGTTGCCAGTATCTTGTTGGAGGTGCTCGAGGGATCATTGAGCTTACGAAATGTATGCGGGGTAATATGTTCATTTTAACAACCGATAAACGGGCTGGGACGGATGCTGGAAGGTTTTTCCATCTTGTAATATCTTCTTCTATTTTCTTCCAAACTAAAGAGTAATTTGTTTTAGCTATAGATGATAAGGAAGTACTAACCTTAATACCCAAATAGAGGACCTCATTTGAAACATTGATCTGGGGTGGGAGGGACACCTCACTTTGGCCTATGTTAAGAAGCATCAGTGTTGATTTTGATAGGTTCATCTTGTATCCCGAAAGCTGCCCAAACTGCTCCACTACTTCCAAGACACAGGGGAGGGTTCGCTGAACATCTGCATATAGTGATATAGAATGTGACGTTCCACCTATTGTGATGGGGGAGATCTGAGGGCGATTCCTAATGAATTGTGCCAGTGGTTCGATGGATACATTGAAAATTAAAGGAGACAGAGGGTCTCCTTGCGTTGTTGTACCCCATTTTATGTCAAATAAGTCGGAGGAGCTTCCTCCCACACTTACTCGAGCTGTAGGATTCGCATAGGCCTACAATGTTTGATTCATGTTAATAAAAGTATCTCCAAATTTAAATTCTTTCAGAACCCTCCATAGATATGGCCATTCCACGTGATCAAACGCCTTTTCAGCATTTAAAAACAAAAGGCCACAGGCAGGTGGAATTGTATGTGTTGCGCCAAGAATGTGCAGGAGTCCAGGTTTGGGTATAACCGTAATCAGAGCCGTATTTAAGTCTTTGTGGAACATACCCTTATTGGTAGCATAATTAAGTGTTTCTAACCAGGGCCGTATCCAGGATTTCCTAAATACCGAGGTCCAAATATGTTAGGGGGGTTCGGGGGATACCCCCGCGGTTTTTGGGATTTTCATGATCTAGTTAGGTGCTTTTTAAGTCCTGTGGGGATAATATATTGATTTCAAACCATTTCAGTGGGCTGCAGTATACATTATTTTTGAAAGTGTAATACATTAATCAGTTGACTGTTACTATTAATGATCTGGACATGCAGAAGGACCTGCACCCTCTCTTCCATCTTCATTACTCTCTCTGTCCTCTACTCTTTCTATTTGTTCAATCTCTCCCTGTTGTTCACCTTTTGCTCCTCCTCACTTGTCTCCTCCTCACTTGTCTCCTCCTCACTTGTCACTCCTGCCAGTGAATTAAAAACAATTCAGCCATTTAGTTCATTTCACTTGTTTGTTTGCATTTTTTTTTAATCTGTATTGTTTGATTCTCAAAAGAGAACAACGATGTAAGCAAATTCTGTTTTATTATGAAATCATAACTGCAATAGATGTATGTTGTTTTAAAATTATGCCTATTGTAAATGAAGACTATTGTTATAGATAAATAGATAGATAAATGGGGTTATTAAGCCTACATTCTTCTGTCCGACTGTACCTGCAGTTCCTCCCTGACTTCCATCATTTTCTCTCTCTCTTTCTCTCTGCCTGTCCTGTCTCTTCCTTACCAAAGCTGAGCTTTCGACTGACGTAGTCTTTTCATTACATCTGAGTCAGTGTAAAAAGAAAACAATACCATTTTATATCTCCAATGTTTTACTCAAATTGAAATGGAAAAAGACCCATTAAAACGTTTGTTAAAAGGTAATCCTTCTGACATTGGATGAATGTAATTCACTGTAGCTCTCTAGCTAGTTTATTCATGCAATTTAAACCAACGTATAGCCTATAGCTGCAATATAAGTTAGTGTTCATGTTGTCGGACATCCACTGACTAACGTAGAGCGTTCACACAGGATCTGCTGGTCATAAGATGTCCTGATGAACAGAAGCACAAGCAGCCCGCTGGACTCAGATCTCTAGATACCTCATCACTCCTTCGCTGCTCTGGTTCAAGTCCGGGCTGCGGTGGTTTGTTGATACATGTCGTCTTCTTCTGTTTGCATAAATCGAGGCTGCGTAGTTATGCAACGCCCCCGTCGTCAGTAAATGGAAGTACTACAAAGAACCCCGTTTAGTGCAATTATTTCACAAGTTTTGTGATATACACAGCTCGACAAATATTACCTAGTTCCAGACCTCGGTGACCTCAATGGTAGATACGGCCATGTTTCTAACCATACAGGTTCCACAGGTCTGCCATCTATACCCAGCGTACGGCCCTTATTTGTAGCTTTGACAGCTTTATATAGCTCCTCCAGCGTGATAGGTGACTCCAGTGTTTTGGTGTCATCTAATGATAATGTAGGGAGGCCTAACCCGCTAAAAAATGTGGCGAAGTCTTTGTCAGAAGGGACTGAGCTACTTGAATACAGTTCCTTAAAGTAATTTTTAAATGTTTCATTTATCTCCTCTGTAGTTCCGCGTGTATTACATCTGATTGCTGGTATGGTCCTTTTAGCCTCTTGTTGTTTTAAAGTTAATGCCAAAAGGTGGCTTGGTCTGCTGCCTTCTGCATAATACTTGTGTTTGGTTATATGGATCATATATTCTGCTCTGTGTCTTAATAGGTCGTTAAGTTCTGCTTGCTTTGTTTTGAGCTCACTTTCTATTGATGTTGTGTATCTCTCTTTTAGGACTTTTTCCAACATTTTACATTGTTCTTCTAGGTGAGAAATATTTCTCACCTAGAAGAATATGTCAGCTTTTATGTAGGTGGGAACTGAACCGTATAGCATTATTTCGTATAAAACCCTTGATGGTGGCCCAGACCACCGTCATATCTGTGACGCTATTCTTATTCAAGATTATAAATTCGGTCAGTTTTGACACAATTGTGATATAAATGTGTTGTTCTTTAAAAGGGTCGTGTTGAACCTCCATCTAGTAGCCCCATTGTTTATATTTCCATAGTTAAAATTAGCTAAAATTGGGTTGTGATCTGAGAGATGTCTGGGAAGGAACTCAATTGACTGTATTGAAGGCATCAGCCCAGAAGATACAAGAATGTAGTCTAGTCGAGAGAAGGTTTTATGTCTCGTGGAACAAAATGTATAGTCTCTCACAGATGGATTATGCACCCTCCACACATCAATTACGTTTAAGTCTGCTATAAAGAGATTAAGTGCTTTGGAAGCAGATTATTGAGAACTTGATGGAGTTGCAGCAGATTCGTCAAGGTTATTGTTTACAAAAGCATTCATGTCCGACCCAACATATAATTGGTTGTCATTTAACTTCAGTATCTGTGAAGTACAGTAACTGAGGGAAAAAAGTCAGCTTCAAATACTGTCGGGCATACAGTGTATATGCTAACAAAAGCCACGTTTTTACCTTGAATAGATGTGCAGCAATAGGCTAGACGTCCTTTATTGTCAGAGCCAATCCTTTCAATTGATACATTTATGTTACGCCTCATAAGTATCATAGCTCCTTTAGTGCGAGTGCCATCAGTTGATGCCACAATAGGTTTATAGAATCTGTTTTGAACCCTTGAAATGTCATTAGGTTTAAGGTGTGTCTCCTGAAACATTGCAACATCTATCTTCTTTCTGCGTACGAAATCTAAGATTGTATACGGAGAGTTCAGTCCTCTTACATTAAATGATACAATATTCAAATGTTCCAATTTATCTGTATGTGTATTTATTCCCTGGACCTGTTGTGAGTTGGTGGTGGATCCCTGAGTTACAACCCTCCCCTCCCCCCCCCCATTCGACCCTCTTCTTGGTAACATCTGTGAGCGTCACTTAGCTACGTCTAACACTGAACACTGATTGTCGTCGTCGTCGTCGTCCCCCCTTGCATAAAGATAAAGCATAGCAGATCTCACAAACAGTAAAACTGAGGAATAAAAAACCCCTTTCAAACTGAGCAACCTGTATCATTACAACCATCCCCCTCTCGTTCTCATGAAATGGTATAGCCCATATACAGACCGTTGCCTGCCGATTACGTCATATCGCCCATGAATGTAAACAGTGGAGGCATGAAAACGTTTTCAAAACACGCCTCCAGCTTCCCAAGCCTATTCCGTTATAATGTACATTATGTATGCCGCATATCACTCGAATGTAAAGTATATAGTATGGGTGGAATATTACCTTAACACCATATAAACATGGCAATTAAACAATAACATTAGAACTCATATCTGCAATCATTTGAAAATAAACTGGCTCCTATTTCAACATATTCAAGTATCGAGGCTTAACGAACATTGTCCAATATAAAATAAGCATAGAACATCACCTACATAGCGTCTACCTGCCCATAGGTGCCATACTTTCTCTGTCCTTATTGCAGATCCATCTCCTCCGTTGGCACAGGTAGCGTATTCAATGTCCAGGATCTTCTCGCATGTCCACCGTTGATTTAAGGGCTTCTCTCGCCTCTTCTGCAATGTTAAATGACATCCTCGTGCCCTTGTTGTTCACTTTCAGAATTGCCGGGTATATGATGAACGAGTCGATCCCCTTCTGTCGAAGTTTAGTGCGGATCTCCTTTTATTCCTGTCGCTCCTGTGTCGTACCGGGGCTGTAATCGGCGAAGAACAACAGCTGTGTCCCGTCTTGGAGAGTCGGTCTAGCTTTCCTCGCGCCTTCAAGAATGGCCTGTCTGTCGGTATGGCATAGTAGTTTGAGAACCATGGTCCGCGATCTTGAGGAAAATACGATGTGCCCTATCGATTTCCAGTGGATTATTGTTGGGGCTCTTGATTGAAGGTATCCAGATAGGCAGCATCTTTTGAAGGAACCCCTGGGATCATCGCCCTCAACACCTGTTGGTAAATTGACAATCCTTAAA
Organism: Champsocephalus esox; assembly: GCA_036324585.1. Lineage (NCBI taxonomy): Eukaryota > Metazoa > Chordata > Actinopteri > Perciformes > Channichthyidae > Champsocephalus > Champsocephalus esox. Next base: position 38,604,157 of record CM070482.1, on the reverse strand, counting down.
AATTGTTCATTCTGGATCTGTCCTCCAATTCATTGAGCTTCCTTCGCATCTTTGTCACCTCCATGATACACGTGCTAGATTCCTTCTCATTCTTGCGCACGGCAACCTGAATGCTATCAATCTTATTGAACACCGTGTCAAACTTTTTTGCGTGACCATCCGCTTGTTCTTTTAATGACCGGAGGATGTTGCCGTTTTCGACCAAGTGCTTTTCTATAGGATTGAGAGCCTTCTCAATCGCACCCTTTAGCATGTCTGCTACTGTTTCCCTGCAGAGTTTCCATCTCATCCACGATAGCTTGCTTGATTAGCATAGCTATATCGGTGGGTGAATCGCAAGCTTGCTGTTGTCTGTTAGATTCTTGTTTTTTAGTCGGAGTCTTTTCCTTCTTTGCTGGAGACATTTCTTTTCTCAAATGTGTGTTATTACTGTCTATGACTTGCAATAAATATGAAAAAAGGGGGGATTTTGTTCAGCGCTCAGTATCTTGCTGCCATCAGCCTCGTGCCTCACCGGAAGTCGTCATGTCCTTTTTGATGTAATAAATAAATAAATTGTATTTCTTCACACCGTCATTTGTAAAGAAACTACACCTGCTGACCAGTCGTGGAAAGAATTAAAGTACATTTACTCAAGTACCATACTATTATTTTGACATAATTGTCAATTGAGTATTTTCATTTCATGTTTCTACTTCTACATTTCGGAGGCTAATATTGTACTTGTATACCTTGATCTAACACTCATATAAAAACATGTGATTTGCACATATGATATGATGCAGTCGTTTGGGCTCAGAGTGAGGGCCCTTTGTTCTTGGTGCTGTTTCCATTGGACTTGCACGACTGACACTTGGACATGTTTGTCTTTAGAATGAACATTTTCTGAGGTGTTGGTAGCTGCAGGCAATCAGGGGACACATTTGAAGCACTGATGAATATTTGGGTTTAATCAGGTTTAATCCGTCCCCCACACAATCAGACACGAGGTCCTTCACAAAACGCTTCAACAAAACGACCTGCCACGATCCATCTGTGGCCTTTCTATTTCTTCTAGTGGAAGTTTGCAATGGTACGCACATGGGAAAACGGACTTGGAGCTGTTTCGTATAGACAGAAAACTGAGCTATTGCTTGTTGTTTGGTTTCAGATTTAAAGTGCTTCTTAATAACCGAGAATCAGATAACTCTGCAGATGCTTTGTATGATGACGTGATATCTATATACTGTACAACCCTCCACCCCAGCCTCCTCCTCTGTCACATGCACACTCTCTACTCCATCACTGCCCATTAAGTTCTCTGTTGCCGTTCTTAATTTGTTGACTGTAACTGTGCAGCTCCCTGTCTCAGCCAGGAGATTTGAAATCTCAATGAGACTTCTCCTGGCTAAGACAAATTGATTAGCCTGAGGATTGAGTTGCCTTGTACTCTGAGCCTTGTTCCTTTCCAGATAAGAGTTCATTCCATCCCTTTTGAAGCTGTATTTTGAGCTAGTTTCCAGAACATTGATTTTGGCATTAGTTGCAGCTAGCTCGGTCTCCAGAGCAAACTGTTCCTTTTCTTTTCTTAGTTCCTCCTCCTTTGCTTCCAACTGATGTTTTCTTTTTAAAGCCTTCATGCGCTCCACAAGTTATGCTTTATCAGCCTCTGCTCTTAGCCTGTCAGATGCGGTGGATGATGTTTTAGATATATTAGAGTGTGTTTTGTGTTGCCTTTCCTTTGGACCTGAAATGTTAGAGGCACTGTCCTCCGGATTGATATCAACAATAACAGCACTTTATTTAGTTTGAGTCTCAACATCAGTTTCAACATCAACATTGCTAACATCATTGTCATTATTTTCCACTTCATTGTCAACATTTTCATTTGATTCCACATGAGGGTGGATTTTTCAATTGTTGCATTGAAATATGTATTTTGCCTTTTGACCTCCTCCTCGGGCAAATCCATATCTATGAAAGACTCATGCATGTCCTGAGCGTCCTCATAACACTTGATGAAGTTGCACAGACTTCACATTGTCAGTAGATTTCATCCTGACACGTATTGGTTCAATGTATTTATTGGCCTGTTTGATTTTTGCCGATCTCTTTTCTTGGCACGTTTCGAGGCCCCGTTTTACAGAGGGCTCGGGCGGAGCAACATTCTCCACACTCATTCTCCACACTCTGAATCAACCACAGCCTGTGGTTGATTCAGAGTGTGGAGAATGTTGCTCCGATTGCTTCCACTGATCATAATTCCAATGTTGCTCCGAGTCTCATTTGTCTCAACCAGCTGCTCCATATTGTCTGATTGAGTTCACACAGGCAATTATATAGACACTTCACGTCGGAGATTTATGAATAAATGTCTTTTCAAGTCCAACAACTCCCAATATTCATCAACATGTAGCGAAACAGTCATTCAGTCACTCCAAATAAGTTTGCTTTTTTCCAATAAAGCTGACAGATTATCCTTCATGTTATGTTGTTGAGGAGCAGGTTTGTGCGGCGTCTATTTAAGCCGTGGGTGGTCCTCTATTCTCCGATCGTGTCTTTAACAGCCAATTCAAAGTTTCACAAAGTCATGAGCATTGTCTCAGATCTCCAGATCAAACGCTGATGCGCCGGCGTCCATGTTCCTTTGTCCTTTGATCGGCATGATCATCTCTGATTGAGCGTGGTGGTGATTCCAGTCCGAACGTCCATGCAGTGCAAAAAATCCCCAAAAAAAAAGTAGTTAGTGGCCGACTCCGCCTACTAAGGGCTTCTCTGCAACTCTGCAGAATCCTATGGGTGATGTCACGGACACTACGTCCATTTATATATACAGTCTATGTTTGGTACACGTGTATACAACCAATATAACGTTAAACGTAAACAATTGAGAACGTGAACAACTTTTTGGAAGTAATCCCAGTTCAGTGTAATTTGAATTGTTGTTCAGTGTAACACAGCGCATGTCAAGAGAAGAAGCAAAGAAGAGAGAGCGAGTCCCTGTGCTGCGTGTGTATATTCGATTCCTGGCTCCTCTTCTCATTGGCTGCTTCGACGATGGGCGGGTCTTCCTCCCCTTCATTTCGCATAAAATAATAAGATTTAGATGTTGTGTGTTTAATGTGTAACACCACAAGCCTTTCCTCCTCATATTCTCATTCATGACTTTTTATTTGATACATTCTAAAAGGCTGAAAACATAGTTTATGTGTAACCGGAAGTGACGTCATGTAACTCCAGAAGTGACGTCATGTAACTCCAGAAGTGACGTCATGTAAACTACAAGGTCGTCCTTCAAAATAAAGCTTTTCAAAATAAAAGGTACATATTGATTTTAATTTCTTACAAGACCTATGCTATTGCCTAAAAATAGCATGACAGGTGACCTTTAAATACCCCTTTATGCTTTGTCATGTTTTCTCTTTCCTATTGTGTGTTCTACAGGTTTCTGTGCATGTAAATGGTCTGCAAAGGTTAAAATCCCTGTGTTCCCCCAGATGGAGTTTCTCTCCCAAACACTCCGCCCCCCCCCTCCCCTCCCCCTCCCCCTCCCCCTGCCTGAAACGCTGTTTTCCTCCATAACATAATGACATCACTATAACACACGCTCTTCTCGCGCTCCAATACAGTATACCTGCAGGTTAAGGGGCGGGACATCTCTAAGCTGTTGACCAATCACATCAGAGCCGCCCAGCTAACCAATCAGAGCAGTCTGGGCTCTGGTTTCGGAGAGAGGGTGAAAAGAGGTGCTGCAGCACAGGCAGTATGAGAAAAATAAAGAGCTTTTTGGACACTAAAGCATGGAGACGTGTCCCGGTAGAGACACGACATGCTGATATGAGCCTGAAATGATCATAATGTGCCTTTTTTAACACCAACATTTAGTGATGGACCGGCTCTCCTAGCTACAGCCTTGAAAAGCAGCACCATGTTTATCCTGATACTCTGAGTCAAAGCACGTTCCTAACAGCACTTGAGGTCATTTAGTACAATATTTGCTGTAGTTCAATTAGTATAATAATTAACCCTCATAACAATAGCTGTAATATAGTTCATGTAGGTCAAAAGCTTTAGAGAGGATTTTAAGTGTTGCATTTCTTAGTGTCTATCATAAATGCAGCACAGGTTATTTATGTTCTCCTGAGTGAACATAATGGAGTTGGCAAGTCTGCTGCTATATTATAAGTTATGATTTTGTATTAAATATTCTGTGAGTGTTGTGCCTTTAATTCAGTTGTGAGTACTACTATAACTTTAAGTACTAGCTCACTGTTTTTACGCTTTTGTCCATGTTTTAGATGTTTTTCTTTTTCTGTATATTAAATTACATCCAGTAAAAAAGACAATAGAAAGTCAAAGGGATCTTAACTTCTTCCAGACTATCCAGATTTAACACAGGGGGATTGTTTAACGGGGGAAATTCCAGGCGTAATAAACACCGCTCAAATTAGATTTAAACGAATCTCGGTAACGTTGTAGGAAAGAGAAATGTGCAATAATTATAGGCTTGTATATCGCACAATTAACATAAAGTAGATCATTAGAAACAGAAATAAAAACAAACATAAATGAAGGTATATATTTTGTATTAACAGACTATATCATTCATAAACAGTAAGTAAAGGCAGACTGCAGTAATACACTTTTCTGTCTTTGTTTAAGTATATCTGTTAGCATGTAGCTCAGCATTAACATCCATATCAATAGAGTGGACATATTTTTGTACAGGCCATCAGTTAGCATCGCAAGGGCACCCTCGACACAATTATAACAAGGTGTATCTATTGGATTTCGTTATTTGCAGGTAATAAGATTTGTAGCCAACATAGATTCATGATACTTAAACTTTTGGTTCAGCCGGATTTTTGCAGAGTCAAGGCAATCACCAGAAGTAAAAAGTTCTTGTGAGGTTCTTGTGAGGCTATAAACTACTTACATTACAGATGCATGGCTGTGAATCACCACTGCTAAGCTAAAGAAGGCTAATGTCCTGTGTGAGGACCTTTAGACGTTTACTTTGGAACTTGTTAGCAACCTCTGTTTTTAATTTCATCAGTGGGATATTTCCTCACGTATTATGTGTATCGTAGAACAAAACATGAACAGCTCTTCAGCTTGTGTTAACCACGACGTTCAACAATCTGCTGACTTCAAGACGTCTACTATCCCACCATTCGAGGGTGGTTTTCACTATAAGTCGTGTTTTTTTCTTTTTGGACGGACACTATCATTTACATATTTGTTAAGTGTTATTATGGGAGAATTACTATTCTTGTGGTATCACTGCCTTATCAGCAGAGCATATTAAGACCAAAACTCATGTACAACAACTTCCTTACTTGCACACATAAACCCTAATTAGAGGGTTATTGAGGAAAAACTCTCAACTAATGGCTTATTACTTGTAGAATATGGTCATGCAGAATAAGGCATTAATATGTGTTTTATAATGACTACTAAAGAGCCAATATACTGCTGATATGCATGTTAATGAACAACTAGTTGATGGTTAATTTGTGTACCTTAATATAAAGTGTTAGCATAAAAACATCTGAGCAGTCAATTAAATTAACCAATCATTGTGAACCTAGGGATTATCAATTTTTCAGATTTGCTTTCCTGAATGCATGCAATTTAGCAGATTATGATCATGCCTCATTTGCATATTTGGTCATACCATTTGGAATGGAAACATAAAAAAAGTCTTAATTAAAGTAAGCTACTGGCGAGATATCTTTTATTAAATAAAAGCTTTTCTTACCCCACTCTGTACTGTAGTGTCTCCCCTGAGTCCTGAGATCAGCTGATTGCTGTGATGCAGACTGAGAGCTGCAGTCACCAGTTACACTGAGACTGGTAATCCAGTGACCTGTCAGGAATGATCAACAACATCTGCAAAACAAGGAACATCTCTAATACTCTGTAGTTGTTGTTATCTTTCATCACAGTTGTACTTTGTTCCTCGGATAAGGGACTCTCATTCTCCCTGATCAAATAAAGGTTAATCCTCTCCTGAACATCATTTGATTTACAGTATGTGGAATTCCAGCGGGGAATCTCCGGGCAGACGCTTGCAGAGGTCACATCAGATTAAACCAATATGGAAATTCACACATGGGTACATGCATGTTCACATAGAGCACACGGCTGGGGCCTGGCTGTCACGAGTTGTGCTGTTAAAGCAGAGCGTTGCGTGTTTAGTGGCAGCCTGAATGTGCAGTGACAGCAGTACGACGTTGTTTCTTCTGCATCAGACACACGGCGGCCCGAGGTGGCTGTGACCTCATCATGGACACATTATGAAGATCAAGTGTTGATGCTGGGTAAATGCCACAGTGTAGCGGGGGAGTTTATAAAGATCAGCCTCTCCATCAGCTGCCAGAGAGATCTATCTTCCAGCCGAGGTCAAATGGGTGCGTGCGTTTCTTTACTTTGAACATCTTTGGCGTGGCTGCGCTGTGCAAATATCAGGACATTTATGTAACAGTATTTTTTTTCTGTGATGGCTGACACTGAGTGAAATACGATAATTCTTGAAGTGCAATTAAGTCAAAACAGCATTTCAGGAAACACCACAGCATTTCCAACACAGTCTCACTCCCTGAAGGTCCAGGAGCGACGCTCGGTCAGGGTCCCGTGGCGTGCAGTAGGGACGCGCCGAGGCTCCTTCAGCTTCATAAACGGACGCAAAGAGCTTTCAACTGATTGCAATGTATTCCCATCGGCGGCGGTATTTGACACTCAGGGAAGCACCGCATTGGTCCATGTCAGCGGCATTTAAAGGCTTCATCCCACAGGCCATAAGACTATTAAACACCTGAACTTTGAAACAACATCCATAACATTCATCTGGCTGCTACTTAGAAATTATTTGTCTGATATATCATATATTTCAATCACTTGTATAGACTCTTATTGCACTATTTCACTTTTTACTATATTTATTTTTGTGTTTACTTGCACTGTTTTTTCTGTGTATCTGTTTTATTGTGTTGCACTGTTGGAGGAGCCTGTGACCTAAGTTGGACACGTTTGATTCCTGTTTTGAATAGTGTGCCGTCGATGGGATTCATTCCATTTCAAAGTGCTGTTTGACGCTCCGTGTAAACTTTGCGCCACTCCGACATCCAATCACAGAGCTTGAGGACTAATCACGGGGTTTGTGAAGCAAAGCGCATGGTGTAGTCCCAAACGATAGCTGAGGATTCTGGGTAGTGTAGTGTCTTCTGCCATCCTAAACTCCGAAAAAATATGTGTTTCTCCGAATCGAAGGGGAAAAAACACAAAAGCATTGCACACAAATTTAAACCAATCAATGCTGTGTAATTAACAGGGATAATCTGGTGTTTTTGAGTCGATGAGTATTGGAGATATCACTGTCAAATCAATCGACAGTAACGGTACGTCCACACAGCAGCTTTTCAAAAATCTTGAACAACTTGGAGCTGGGCGTGTCTGACAGCTTGGGGATTTTTTGCGAGCAATGCGACCAACAACCAATCACATGAATCTCCCGCCCCCGACATACAAAGCAAAAAACCCCGGGGATTTTATGCGAGCAATATATATATAAATATAAACTCCCCAAACAGGCGAAAACCTACCAGTTTCACCCACTGTCTCTGCCACCTCCCTCCATGCCTGGTTCCTCCGGTTTGTATCCCGTTAATAGTTCTGGTCGGAAAGAACCGGGTGATTTGCTACCGTAATTTCTCGTTTGGAATATGAGGAAATGAACTGCTGGTTCTCCCTGCTTACACGCGGTTTGATTGGCTAGCGCTTCTACTGTCAGATTTGCATAAACGGGATTTGATTGGCTGGCGCTTCCAGCTCAGCTTCAAAAGTTGAACATTGCTCAACTTTTGAATCCTGAAAATCCTGGAAATCCTGGAAATCTTCGCTTCGCTCCCCCACAATGCAGTTCGGCGAAAAGCGAGGCAAAGTGACGTCATCCCCATTCAAAGTCAATGGGCAGAGAAGCGTTGGAAGCGTTGGAAGATTTGTTTAAAGCTGTAGTGTGGACGTACCGTAAGGAGAATACTTACTTCCGGGTGTAAAATCCTCCGTTATCCAATAGGAATGGACGCTCACATTACCTTTAAATGCCACCGACATGGACCAATGCGGTGCTTCCCTGAGTGTCAAATACCGCCGCCGATGGGAATACATTGCAATCAGTTGAAATCTCTTTGGGTCCGTTTATGAAGCCGAAGGAGCCTCGGCGCGTCCCAACTCCACGCCATAGGACCCTGACCAAGTGTCGCTCCTGGACGTTCAGGGAGTGAGACTGTGTTGGCATTTCAGAAAACACCACATCATTTCACAAAACGATACATGTTGTTACTCCGGCATAATTTTGAAACACGTATTACAATTAAATCGCCGTAAAATATGTTCATTTTGTATTTGCATGGATATAAGAGAGTAAATACAGCTGACAGCCGCGGTGAAACCTGAAACTCGAGCGATTAGAGCAATGCGAATATTCAGGGCTTATATCCATGTAAATACTATAGTAGACTACAACACAATGAACATATTTTACCATGATTTAATTGTAATACATGTTTCAAAATGATGCCGAAGCAACAACATACTGATACCAGTTAGTAAAAACCATGACTTAATGGTGTGACAAGTCTGCAGACAAGACGGCAGGCGAAAAACCTTTTAAAATGTGTGTTTTCTGAATTTCTGAGATTGGATCAAGTAAGATAAACTAACCTGTAGCTGCTACGTCCAAACTCACAACAACGGCATACAGAGATAAATAAAGCAGTGACTGTATTCACCATGACATAGACAGTCTGTGGTTTGTTCATGTTTAAGTTTCAACAAGTCCTCCAACTCATACGACCAAATGGGCCGATTGTTCAGGCCCATATTATGACCAAATATGTTGTTTGTTCAAGCGCTTAATACGTCCTATAATTACGTTTTAAAGTGTTCGCCCTCGAGTGCTCCCGTTGAATGCAAACGTTACGGTCGTTTATTCACAAATCACCCTCTCTGTAAAATCCTAAATTGTAGGATAGTTTGGCCATTAAAACGCTTTTTGATTAGATTTCTAGCGAGAAGTGTAGATTGTACTTTTAGAATCCACGGTTAAAAACACAAAAGCATTGTACACAATTTAAACCAATCATTGTTGTGTAATTAACAAGGATAAACTGATGTGTTTTAGGGGATGAGTAATGCAGATATCACTGTGTAATCATTTGACGGTGAGGGGAATATATCCGGTTTTATTATGAAAACTTTGAGACCGGAAAAACTGTTTTCACTCATGTTAACTTTACATGGAAGCTGCATACACGTTCTCCTGGCGAGACCTCAAATCATCTTCATATTATCTATCAAACTATAGATCCTACACATCGACTGGACGTGGATTCTAAGAGTACAATATACACTTCTCGCCAGAAATCGAATCAAAACGCATTTTAATGGCCAAACTATTCCACAATTTAGGATTTTCCAGACAGGGTTATTTATGAATCAACGTCCCTCCGAAGCGTTTGCAATCAACGGGCCGGGAGCATGTTGTTTCTTACACGACCACTAGAGCACCTCTAGTGGTCGTGTAAGAAACAACATACACTTTAAAGCGTGTCTCTGGGTCGTAATAAAGGCATGAACAATCGGCCTATATGGTCGTTTTTTGTAGGAGGACAGGCTGTTAACTTTTGTCCAGTGTCTGAACATATGAGGAGCTGTGAGCTCTGTGTGCTCACAGCTACTGTAACGGCTGATGTTTCGGGACATGACGGGTGCTGACCAATCACTAAGCGTAATTTCTTGACTGGCAGCAAAAAAACAACCAATCACAGCAGTGCTGTGCTGGCTCTGTCTAATCACAAACAAGAACTGTTCTCCCTAAAGGAATACCCTTTCCGTATAAGGTGAAATGCTGTGGTGTTTCCTGAAATGCTGTTTTGACTTGCACTTCAGGGCCACCGTAGATAATACCTTCTTGTCAGATACATTTTTCTTGCATCACAGCAGCTTCATTTGTAACCTCAAACAAGGACATATACTAAGACACAAGACAAAGAACAGACATTTCACAAAAGATCATGCTAACTAAAGAGCAACAGGCTCAAGACCCTCTATCATTGAGTCCAACTTTATTAAATCGCGGGACCCTGTATCTCAGATTTGATGGTAACAATTCATATCCGTGGGGGAAACTTCTGAAGCAATAGGAGTCAGGACTCAGAGAGACACGAGGAGAGCTGGAGCTCTGATGGCAAACACTGACTGTTTATTTGGAGCTTCGGCCGGAGAATTCACAAGACGTGTCACGGGCCACGAGTTGACCACACGGTTGAGATGCCACCATCAATTCTGAAGCACCCTCCTGTAGCTCCAGGTTTGAACTAGTTCAGAGTGTAATAAGCAACATTCTTCAATCGATAGACTAAACAGCTGAGGACACTGAATCACATTTGTTGTCGCTTATGGCTCGGGGTCATCTACGCTCCGAGAAGGATGTGTTCATGTCCCACAACAATAACTATCTCTGACAGACAGTTGCCCGGTCACAAACTGGTAACAACAACAATATGCTCGGGCAGCCCCTCCTTATGGGAGATAGCGGCTGCTCGAGGTTGGTCAGCTGTGTCAGAGGGCGAAGGAGAACATGCAGGGCAGATTATTCCCCAACGATATCCACTGAACGGACATTCAGATGATGTTAACTTGTGATCTGCTAGAGTCTCTCACAGGAGGGTTGACCTACAATCTTTAAGCAGCTTTTCCTGGTGGAGCAGTTCTGACTTGAAAGAGTTGGATAAACACTTGTACCATGTACTATAGCAACACTGTAGAACAGTCAATATCACAGACGTAAAAACCAAAAGAAGAATTTGTGTACTCGCCCTGAAAGACCTAAGGCAGGGGAAATAAATGATGTATGGTTAGTGGTAAAGCCCTGCGATCCTGGGCTGCAAGCTCCCTCTGCTCATCAAATCAATTGTGTAGTTTCCCAGAAGGCATTGCGGTTTGTACCTTGACATCCAGTGACACAATGACCTACCTTTATCTCCTGAATATTTCATCAGTTTACAGAAGTAGGCAGGGATGTTAAGGCACAGTGAACACGACACACTTCTGCACCGCTCGAAAGCCTTTGCAAATGTTTCCTTCCATTCAGAAGAACTCACAGTCAGCACAGAAGCAGGTAGCAGTGACAGACAGCTGTAGTAATATTACATGTTATGTATGAATACTTGATCAGAATTGCTTTTTGAAGGAGAAAGGGGTCTGTCATTGTAAATATTATCCCACCATTGTGTTGTTACCCGCACCAACGCATTTTATTGACTTTTAGCTCAATTAATTTAGTTTTCTGGCCATCAGTGATGTCACTACGTGGAAAAGAGGAAATTGTTGGATGACAGAAAAGCCAAAAAAACAGCTTTCATGTTGCTTCAAACATTTTTTGATTTAAGAAATGTTATTTATAGGTCGAATTACTCAGTGACTTGCAAACATTTAGTTGGGGTTAAAGAAAAAACTAAAAATCCCCTCCATTGAGAAAACAGATCAAATGAACACAACTTCAGACTAAATGGATGAAGGGAAAACATGGGGATTCACATCATCACATTGGGCTGCTGATAATACCAGTTGTTGGTACTCAAAACCTTTGATGTATAATAACCCAGTACCAGCTAGTATTGAATATCCTCCAGCAGCGGATACTTTGAGCCTTTGTGTCCCTATATTTAGATAACATGTAACAATCATACTTTGCCTTAACCTGTGCACCAGACTCAGTGTTATCCCACAGGCCATAAGACTGCTAAACTACACTATTATTTTTAAGTTTGTTTTACATCGTATGCATTTATGTTGCATTGTTTGAACCTGCGACCCTAGTTTAAAACTACACTGTAGCTGACAAATAAAACATGTGAACCCTTACATGCACCAAATGAAGCTGTACAAATAGTTCCCAATTAGGAATTCTAGTGGTATCACGTTTAGACTTCAAGTATATCTTTTGTAACGATACCTAACCCTAGTCATGCCGTTGGTGCTGTTTTAGGAACTAGGAAATCTGACGTCAAAAATCACAACAAATATACAAAGGCTTGAGCAGGAATGGATTACATGTAATGGGATTACGTAGTTAGGAAACAACAATAGTAACTGTTTTTTGAAAGTCTTAAACAGAAAGAGGGAGCCCTTGTGATGCCAACTTCCAGGTCAGCCTGGATGTTACATGCAGAAGAATTACTTTGTACATCTTCTCTGTAAACTGTACTGTTCTGTAGGCTAATACGTTAAAGTGTGAATCTATGCGCTATATATCTATATCATCTTCTTTTAATTCAGCAGTTGAACCTATATCTTAATAGAGCATTTTCTGTCAGCTCAGATTGTATTTCTGCTTTTTAAACTGTAGTATGTGCTCGTGTGTGTCAGTGTTGGTGTATAGCTGCTGCCTGAACATGCTTCATGAAAGGCAGGTTATATAAATACAATCATTTTTTATCCTAAATATTTTGGTTTCTTCTTTTCTTGGGTCACATTGTTCTGTTGTTGCACATACACTTCAGTACAAAACATGTTATTGATATAGTCTCTTGCACCCTTCCAACCCTTAACAAAATAAAAGAGGGGAAGGTGACGGATGAAACGTCTGAGACCAGGCTGCTGGTTCCTCACCCAAACACTAAGACAGGCACAAAGAGAATAATAAACTCACTCTCATCCATACCCACACACAACAAGCAGTAAACAAGGCTGCAGTGATTTATATCATGCTGCGTGGAAAGGACACAGAAGCCATGCTCAGCTGAAAGAAATGAGTATGCATATAACCCTAACCCATGAGTGAGAGCAGACTCACTGAGGCACAGGCAGATCTGCTCGGCTGCAAATGGACTTACATCATGTGACATGAGCTTCCCCGCTGTAAGTTACAGCCCCTCTGCTGAAGAGAATATAAATATTTCCTCGTGCTTTAGGGCCCCTCGGTGAACATCTTGCGAGCACAACAGGGATATCCATTATAGCTTTTGTCAGTCCCTAAAAACACGTTTCTCGATGCTCGAGCTGCGATTATTCGCCAAGCCAGAGGGCGGTCAGACCAGAGGGCTGGCTGGGATTGGTCTCTTCCAAAAAGCACAAAAGTCTCCACAGACGTGTGATAATGGAACACGTCAACAGAGGTTAGCAGCAGAGGATACTCTAGAGTCTACTCAGCGCTTAATGTTCATGTGATTAAATGAGACAAAGTTTTGGCAGCGGAATTATTCTGAGTATAGCTGGGGCTCGGAGGCCGGTGGAAACACCATAAATCAGACATATTGCTCGTGACATGCATCCATAAGGAAAGAGTGTGATGTTTCTTTTATATGGTTGACGTTGTGGAAATGCCCCGTGGAGAACAGTTAGTCACGGAGATGGAAGCAGACTGTTGTGTTGGTCACAGAATGTGTTCTGAATGCAGAAGTGTCTGCTTTCAGTGTCTCTCCAAGAAAATCCACATTTATCCTCAAACGGTGAACATCCTCTGAGCGCGCTGTAAAAAGGTCAGCTGCTAATCAGAAAGCTGTTAGCTCAGAGGTGAACAACAGCTCTGTTGACAGAGGAGACAATGTGGGAATGAGTGTGGGTGCTAACGTCCTGCATAATGCATGTGTACTCCTTCGTGCATGTGTTTGCAAATGAGAGAAGCAGCTGTTTGCAGACACATGAAACCCATTGAGGGTCTACAGGCTTAACATGAAGCTCATCAATCAACTGGCTTCAACTGGCTTCAACTGTAGCGGTCGCTCTGTGGAGTGCTGGATGGCTCCAACCTTTTAGAGAACCTACATGAAGTCTTTTTTTACTTTTGCATAATAAGCCCATTATCTGGATATGTATTTTTTTTTCTAAATGCATGGAAACGAATGGAAAGGTTTTAAAATTGAAAAACAAACACACATTTTGCATTATCTATTTCTCCTACCAAAAAAAAGAATGTCACGCTGCATGCTCCTCCATCACTGGTGGCTGATTCAAACCCGACAGCGTGCATCAACCTGAATACACAGAATCACTTTATTTTAATTTTATTTTGTATATTTAAATTTGGTGTAAGTGCTTTTTTCGTTTATTAATGCTCAATGTTTTTTTTTATATATATTTTCTTTTTATTTTCGTAATATTTTTGACCTTCTCCTACAATTTAATTTCTTGTGTTGTTTATGTTTTCACCATCGTGCACGTACACAAGTACATGTGTAAACGTTCCTGGCAGTAAACGTAATTCTGATTCCGATGTACTTAAGGTCACATTTGATGGTGGAATCCTTTGTTTGAAGATGCACGAAGACTGCGTTCCCTTACTTGTGATCAACAGTTGTTTTCGTTTGTTTTGTTATCATAGAGAAAAAGACATGATCTGTAAAACCAGCAAGCCTCCATGAGAAATGCTTGAAACGAAGGCGTGATTGTAATCATGAAATGTCGAGTTATGCATCAACACGGTTGCTCACACCTGCAGCGTGCACACACCTTGCTGCTCCATCGTGCAGTCACCATCGAGCGAAGAAAGGCTGCATGAGGTCAGAGGAGGAAAACGGGAGAATGAGGAACAGCTTTCCTGCAGATGAACTATTATCAAGTATTTATGGTGTCAGCGAGGACCTCGCCACTCGGTGACAAATGGCTCACACAACAACCCTTCTCCCCTGCTTCCGCTGGACCCCACCAGGGAGCCATTAGAGAGGAAACAAAGCATTAACCTCGAGGAAACACACACACAGACACGATCTGAGGACACACACAGGAGGTGTGTTTGAGCCTGGGCACACACACACACACACACCAAAGGAAATCCATCTTAAAGGACATTTAGATGTATACCATATGTGTGTTAAAGCTGAGGTATGGAACATTTGTGTCTCATCTGGAGCCACTATTAATAACCTCGTATGTCTTATCTCTCTCTTGCCTTGGTTTGGAGCACACACTCGAAAAACAAATGCCACAAGAAAATCAACACGACAGTTTGCATCGATCTTTATTGAGTTAAGACAACTTCTAATGAAATTGTCTTAAAGCAACAAAGTGATTTGAGTTAGGGGAGAAGGCTTTCCTCTCAATGGCCACCTGTCTGCAGATCTCTCATCCATTGGACAAGAGATGGAACAAAGATGTCGACAGTCGTTGTTTCAAACAGTATGAACACATGGAACGCAGAATGCTCATTCATTTGTTTCCCTCCACCACGATGGCTGCACCGTATGGTCAGACCCTGGGAGGACCGGTCAAGATTTTTAATTACGTCGCTAAACTCCTTGAAAAGGTCCTCTTGCTTTTCTCCAAGGACACGACAAGGCAGCGGACGGCTGTAGTTCTCTGCGTACTTCATTTGTATTGTGCTGTTTTTTAAAAAGGAAAAGAGAGAAATGACCTAAATGAATATATTCTGAATGGGTGACTGCCAACAACTTGCATTTCAATGACAACTCTGAATAACGATACTACCTCAGGAAGCATCCTTGATCTGCTTCACGAGATTCATTCTGAATAAAAAGCGATATCACAACAGTAACCAAAGTATTTGTACTCTCACAGTAGCCTCTACTTTGTATCCTCTCACAGTAGCCTCTACTACTTTGTATCCTCTCACAGAGCTATTCACAGTTCAAAGGCTGCTAGTTTTGGTCAAACAGCAGTTTGCCATACAGTGCAACTACAAGGCTATCTGCTGTATTTGAATGACAAAAGACGACACCCTTAAAATGTCCTTTGTATATTTCTATTTGTCTTAACTGTGGGAAGTTGTCCCGGCATGTTAAGTGGGAGTGGACTTGAAATCCTTAACTCAAGGTGTAGAACAATTAAGTTATCAAGCCAACTGCATTACTTACTACAACTTGAATTTCACTGAACGCAGAAATCAGAGTTCAAATGACACACAATATTAAGTTGATGTAATTACCAACATTATTACGTCAACACAACTTATAAATTAATGTTTGCAACATCAAATGTTTATCTAAATCAATTAACTCACATTTTTATCTTGCAACCATGCATTTAATTAAGTGGAGGTGAACGGTCGCCTGAATCCGTTTTTAGAGTGTGGTTTCTCTTTGCAGCCCCGGAATGTTCCATGGAATGCATGCATTATATTTGAATCACCCATTTCAATACGTTCTGCTGTGTTATCTTCCGACCCACTGTCAGGCGTCTGTCAGGTTAGGAATGACAGCTGTAACAAGCCACTGGCTGCAGGCCCATTGTGGCACCTCGCCAGTTTCTAGAAATGAGATGCTGTTCACGATTCTGGTGGACAACTCTGCATGTGGGTGTGGGTGTGAGATGGAACAATCACAACAGAAATGATCACAGTTGAGGGAGATTTCATAAATAAATTGATCAAAAGGCCAGACCTCACTAAGCAGAACACATTTTGCTCAATTAATTTATTCTGAGACCGATCAAAAACACGAGTTCCAGTGAGCTCCCAATCATAGCTGGCTACCTCAAGTACATCGAAGAGATTACATGTCACTCAAACGGTGTCTGACATGTGACGTGTCTTCCCCTTCATTTTCTAATAAGAACGTATGACTTCTCAGTGACGTACAGTATGGAGGAACCATGGTTTCCTGTTCTGCAGTCTTAATCACATGGTTAAGGCTGTGCATTTAAAGAAAAAACACTTATTTAGGTTTAACAAAAGATATTGGCTTGGGTTAAAATAAGCTTTTTCTAATGTTCTTTAAATCAAGGATGTTGATTTAGACTTTTGGTTTATCACACAGGACACACACAACAGTCTCCTTGGTGGAAGTCCTGAGTTCTTCTGAGCCACCATGCCTCCCCTGTCTCCTGCAGACACAGACTTCCACACAGTTTGAGTAAAACGTATTGTGATAAGTCTCAAACAAACTTCATCTGGGACACAATAGGTCTGGTTGGTTATTGCTCCCAGTTTGTATTCTGGCTGCTCCAAACACAATGCAGCCTAAATATATTTGTATGAAAAATATGCCAATAGGTTCACTCTCCAGTATGTTGTGTATCTTGAAAACACATCTATATATAACCCCATTATTACTGACTTTAAATGTAATGAGTTGTGAAGACGAGTGTTTGCCACACACACACACGCACGCACGCACGCACGCACGCACGCACGCACGCACGCACGCACACACACATGCTCACCACACACAGTCCCGCCTGCAGGGACTCCGCCTTGCTTCCTCCACCGGCCCGGCCCACCCTGTGCCTGACTCCGGACGACGCACACCTGCTTCCACTCAGCCGCAGCCCTTTGAAGTGAACATGTGGAGGTCTCTTTCTGAGCGCCTTGGGCAGCGCTGCCCTAATTTCCCACTGTATACACAGATTACCTGTGCCTGGGTAATACAAACAGAGGGATCATCTAAATGTATGTGAACGCCCCTAATGGCCGTTGCCAATTGGTCCTGGAACAGCGCTGCTGGATCTGGGATGGCTGCACCTAAGATTCGCACTGCAGTTATTCATCAAAGGGATGACACAGGCCTGCAAGGGTTGTTCCACGACTCAGGAGTTATTGGTATGGCAGCAGTACATACTTATCATGCATATCTTTCACCCCTTACTGGAGGATTTGGAATGAGCTGCCTCTACTTATTCATAAGCTAACTATTCCAACTTCTTAAGAGGTTTGGATATGTTCATGCAATCAGGGAAGATTTATTTGGAAGGATATTTAGAAATGGACTTGTATTCTGCTTGGCAATGCTGTTGACTTTGTGTAGATTAACCCCAGGCAGCAGCACTACTGCAAATAATGAAAATGTAAGCTGCTCAAATTGAAATGAAGTAATTCCCATGTCAAAATCAAATTGTATTTATTGATTTGCAAAGTTTTGACAATCTCAAATCTGTCCATTGACAGATTTCCTTCCACTTGGATCCGATGCATGCACATTTAGCAAACACCTTCAAATGTCACTCTAAATGAAAGACAACCACAAAGCAGTGTGGGATGCACTTAATGAGTTTCAAAGTAAAGCAGCATCTGTTATGAGCCTCCACGAGTCAGACTGACAGGTATGGCCAGAAAATCCACAGTCGTCGAAAAACAAGCTGCTTCCCACAGATGTTGCTGACAGATGACAGTTGCTGGGCAATCTCAAAGCCGCCAAGAAGAAAGGAGAGCTCCCGCTTTGCACCTGATAGAGTGCACAAAGGCTTTCAGGCAGCGGGCCCGGGAATTCTGGGAAGCCAGAGAAAGCCACCTGGAGGGACAGCACCGCCAAAATAACTCCTCCTCAACAATAACTTCCCTGTGAATCGGCCCTCTCTCATGCCGCACGTTGTTAATGAGGATTGGGTGCAACGTGTGTCGGGTGATTGTGAATCGTCATCGACAGCAGATGCCTGCCTGTCTGCCTCACCTGCTAAACCCCCTTTAAACAAATCTGTATTCTCAGGGACGTTCGCCGCAGGTTGACAGATTCTCATGATGCACGTTCGTAAGCCCTTCACGTTTCAAAGACGAGCGTCCAGGAATCGTCCTGATGTGCAGCTGCGGCTCCACCAGAAGCCGATGCATAATGGGAAGATCTATGATTTACATCTGGCATGACGCAAATTACAGCGGAGCTTCAGCCGGCGTTCCTGGGCCCGTGCAGATGATGGCGTCGCGGAGAGACTGCAGAAGATGTCAGGCGCACGGAATCACTTCAGACTCTTGACAAATTGCCGTCTTTGATTTTATTGGTGTTTGACCTTGAAACTGATGTGGGATCCCTTCATATTATGAGAGGGTATAAATTATGAGCCAATGTGTTTTCAATAGAGCCCAGATCCATCCGTGCTGGCTGTTTAGAAGCGTTTTGAAGTGGTTATTCGGGGAGTGCCATAAGTGAGAGGGACAGGGATCGCCTTTCCAAAAGCGTTCTTCAGGGCAGACAGGGCATCCTTAAAATCATTTACAATATATCCTGTGCTGCACTGTAATAGAATCTAAGCCAGACTGGCAGCCATGGCTTAAAGCTTTCAGTGTGTGTAATTGTCTCTAACTGGAAACATCTTGCTTTCCATCATAATATGTGATATACTGCGCTGTAAAAGAGGGCTATGACTAACTGCAAACCAGGATTGTGATATCCCGGTCGACAAAGGTTACCAAAATAGACACAGACCATAAAGGAATGTCATAAAAATATCCAGCTTCAATTTCAATCGAGCCCTATGAAAATAAACTGTATACGTTGGTTTTAAATTCTGTTTTAATGATTAATGGAGGCAACATTTCTGATTTCAAAGGCTGCAGAATTGTTCCGGGCTGTCGTTTTTGATTCAAAATTCGGAAACGTGAGGTATAGTCCGATGCCAATACGCCTGGAATAAACTAGTGTTTCTCCTTGTTGAGTGTCCTCAATCATCCTCAAAGGTGAAGATACTAATACAATACATCCTTATAGGTGTTTGCTGTGATTGTGCTCTGACCTGTGTCTGCCTTTCAACAAACAAATCAATAAAATATCAGTGAGAGAACCATGCTGGTAGCTCAGTGGGGATAAACACAGGCAAAGACCTGTGACCATTCAGCCGGTGGTCCTGTGCAAACACACACAAAAAACATGCATACACATTAACGATCACGCCTGAACATAGACCTAGTCCAGTGTTTCTCAAACTTTTTCATACCAAGGACCACTTAACCAATACAAAAACACTCGCGGACCACCTAGCTCCACAAATATCCAAAAACACATCGTTTGTTTACAAATCGCCTGAAAATGGTACAAACAAGTGGCAACATGTGTGATGAAGGTGTTTATCTGGGCTATATCATGCAATCGAAAGTGAAACTTAAACTCGCTCCATTGCAGAGATATTCCCGCGAGAGTGCGGAAAACTTAAATGTATTTATTTATTTCAAATGTGAAATGTTACCAATATACTCACGGACCACTAGGGGGCCCTCACAGTCCACCAGTGGTCCGCGGACCATACTTTGAGAAGCACTGACCTAGTCAAATGTATTATCAATGGAAAAGTTGTCGTCAGATATATCCTGGTGCTGCCATGTTTCCCTAAAGCAAATTATTATACAGCACACTGTATTCTGTATTCGGTTTGACTCCGAGCTAACGCTGTCAGCTCGTCCATTAGCCAGTGATCTTACGTAGGACAAAGAAAGGCTTTTAGAAATACTGTAATTCCTTTGAACAAGAAATAAAACATTATTTAAAGTCTCATCCAAATTGTATAAATGACATTGTGCAAAATGTTATGAAGGTAAGTAAACTACAGGTTTGTGTGTTTCTTTATTAAGCACCAATCCACCACTGACTTGCCTTTGTGATGCATTACAGCCTCACGCACAACTCGGCCCCAACAGCATACATGGGTTTTCCATTTCCATAATCCAACTTATATCAAAAGGCACAATTTATTATCCCTCCTCTCCCTGCGCTCCCCCTCCTCCCCGTTTTCTTTCTCCCAGGCTATGATGAGGTACGGAGAAACAAAAAGGATTAGGTTACCAGGAAATTGATAAGGTGCGGCCAGAGATGTGAGATTAGTTTGGTTTATAACACATATCCTGATGAGGATAACACGTGTGTGTTTAGCACAGAGCGTGAGAGGGTCCGGCCTACGGGGTGTAGTTGGATGGAAGGTGCTGATAGACCGAGCGATACCTGCCGATAAATGAGAAAGCAGAGAGGCGGTGGGGGGATTGTGTTTGGGTCAGTGTTGTGGTTTGGTCCTCGGTAAGGTGAGGCATGGGTGTATGTGTTTACATCTGATTATCATACAGTGCACAGGGAGGAAGTGTCTGTCTGAATAACTGTATTGTAAAAAATGAGTCTTCTATGTGTGAAGCCATTACAAAAGCATTATTTCTAATGGCAGCAGGGAGCAAATCCTCTACTAGCTTACATAAGGTCAGATTTCATTTATCTTTAATTCAATAGAAAAAAAACGTCTTTAACAAGACATTCCTGTCCAATATACTGTATGCACCAACGCAGTTACAGACAACAATTTGATGAACAAGAACGGAAAACATATCATGGTCACAATCAGAAATGTCAGAGCTGCCTGCTTCTCTGCCATTTAGAAGCACTTTCAGTTTCAGCTCATGTTGCAGCTGGTTCCAAGCAAATGGAGCACCATAACTAAACATCCGTTACCCCAGCTCAGTGTGGACTGATGGGACACTTTGTAAAAACAAGTCCTCAAAGCTAAGCTGATGAGTTCCTGTGCTTTTCCAAAGAATACACATCTGTAGATAAGGTGGAACAACAGCAAAGATTGCCTTATGAATAAGGATATGGTTTAGTCTTCAGGTGCAGAACAGTTAAAAGGTTTGTAAAACATCTCCATTCCCCATGGTAGTGTAGGCTTTTAGAAGATGCATTCATACACACAACATCACATCATAGTTTAGCACAGACATAAAGATAGAAGCGAAACAAGTCTGTTTTTGGACTTGAAACAAAAACAAGACTTCTTTCTGGAGTAAAAACCTGGATGTAATGGTATAGAGGTCTATACAAAAATGACCAGTAAACATTTCCCTAATGTTGTTCTCAGTTTGTAATTTCAAGTCTTCTTTTATATGTTCATTTTGAAAATGATGGTCGCTACCTTGTGATTGACAGGTACAGGCACAGAGCGTTGCCACCTCAGCGTTCTTCAGTGTTCGGTTGCACTAAAAGACACTTTAACCTGCAATACAACTGGGAGCGAATCATGAGTGAGACGTGAGCGGCGCGATGGCGTTCTGTCATTGAACACACCCTGACTCCGACCCTCGCCTGCCGCCTGTCAGCAGTGATTCCTGGGGAGCTGAGTGGACAGGGGCTCGCTAACGTTCCTCCGTAATTTTACTGAACTGAAATAGTATTTATGCTCCAAGGGGAGGAAATCAACAGTGTTCGTAGGCCTTTGAGTTAATGATTTATTATAAATCAATGTAGAGGCGGTTATAAGGAATAGTGTGATATTTGTATCATAAAAACAGCTGTGTATCAATATTACACCTCCTGAAAACAATTCTTGAAGTGTATAAATGAATGGGGTGTTGCTGTAGGGGTTCTTGACCAATGTAATGAGGGACAAAAGAGACAAAGACACTGTTCAACATTTGGAGTTCAGTTTAAAGTCATAGCCCACAGATAAGAAAAAAAATACCTCAATTGTTTTTTTAGTAACATAATTTGTGTGAATTACTAAGTTAAAATAGTATTCATTTTTAATTTTTCAACAACATTTCTTTTTTCGGCCCAAGTTACAGCACATTCTTTGAGGGGGGCCACATGGAGATCGACAGTCAGTTACAGGGGCAAGGGCCCCTGTTGGCCCTTCCTAGAACCGCCCATGGGGAGTTGTCATAGAGGCAGTGTGGGTGGATACATTCAGAGGAATAGAGGGCATCTGTAAAGCCGGTGTGTCCTTGGGCAAGACACTTCACCTGAACTTGCTCCTGTGGGTATTGTCCACAGTGACCATTGCATGTATACAAAATATGTGTAATGTGTATCTGTAAAGCGCTTTGAGCACTGGAAAAAGCGCTATAATAAATGTAAGGAATTATTATTATCTGTACCGTGAGATATACGCAAGTGACACACTTCAAATAAGTTATTGCAGTATGCAAGTTTAAACCTGCCAGTGGCCATTTCATTTGGTCTTTAAGGAACCTGTTACCTCTGATAAATCGCACGAGCGTTTGTTCCTTCAGGGAAATGTGGTGCGGGGATGGCCGTGTGGAAAATAAATTAATAGAGACCCCAGAGAGCGGGATGTGCATGCAGATGATGTGTTTCTGTTAGAGATTATTTTTGTAATAGGGGCACATTTGTATGAATAAATCAGTAACAGTAAGTGCAGTCTAGTGCGCGTGTGTGTGTGTGTGTGTGTGTGTGTGTGTGTGTGTGTGTGTGTGTGTATTTACGTGCACAGTGTCAGCAGGAGGTCTCTTCAGAAGGGCTCCTGCTGAGAGGACCCTGGGTTTCCTCTCTGTTGTAATAACCTCTCTGTAATTATTGACTAATTATGGTGAATGAAACGGCTTCTAATACTTTCTGTTATCTCCAGAAAGACAAAGAAAATGTGTAAAAACTCTATGTAGGTGCAGGAAAATAATAATACTGCCATGTTTTCCGTAGCTTAACAGACAATAAGTACAACATAATGTGCAATTAAACATAGTCATTAACTCAGATGTTCCTATTGTCGTTATCCTTTCCATAATGACATTATTGTTCAATGTCAATGGAGACCTCAAGCCAGCAGCTCACATGTGATAATTAAAAGAATGCGTTGGATTGTGACTTTATAGCCTCCACTGAGCCAGAAAATCAGAGGTGAGGAAAGAACATGTGCATATCTCTGTTGTGCTGATGACACTTCCCGGCCAAAGCAGTCCAGTCTGTACACTGTAATTTATGGAGTGTATGTTTGACCAAACTAGTATGGCCAACTACAATACATATTTAGTGAGAATCTGGTGTATAATTAAAAGTGACCCAAGACCAACCAGCCACAGAACAAATGGGATTTGTTATATAACTGATCTGTCTAAAGAACTGCTACAAAACAAATGAAATAAAGATCTTGGTGTGGAAGACACAACATGAACGGAATGTTTACAACTTACGTATAAAATCACCATAAATAAAACTACTTAATTCAGTAAACAAAGAATGCATTATTGTGGGGATAAAATACACCATTTTGACACCAGCTCGTATTCCAAGTCACTTCCTCATACATGCCTTATAACATTGAAAATACCTGGGGCGGGGATATTAAAAGAACTTGTGATTGTAAAACGTATTTTTCCCCCCACTGATTTGCCTCTTTTAAAATACTGGAAACATTACTATACTGGAAGGCAAGTCCTTTTTTTGTCATTAGTTAGAGGTAGTTGATTATAAAAACACTTTTCTCAGTACTCAAAGTGGCTTTACAAAAGTGCAATTAAAGCGCACATGGGAACAAAAAAAGTTCGTCTCACAGCCGGGTGTCATGATATTGCAAAACTGGAAGAATCAGGAAGCACTTACATAACTGATCTCTCTATATAACAATCATTGAATGATGTAACAGAATCAGAATCCCTGTGAATGCTGCCTGCGTTGGTCACTACCCAGCAGACACAACATGCACTCTCAAAGGAACATGTCAGCCCACTGATTGTGTTGTGACAGTGGTTTGTGCTAAGTTAGACGAACCCATGGTCACAACAGTGCTCTATTGTCTGTAGTGACGCAGGGAAACTACCACTGCTTTTTCAAAGTTATTTAAACAAATGTCATTCTTTAATTATGTTTTCTTGTTGATTTGTGTATTGTTTTTTAAATGTATGTATTTTTCTTCCTTTCTTGCAGTACATGGTTTTATATGTAACTTGTAAATCTGTTACCATTTGTATTGAATGCACCAATAAACCACTGAACAATTCCTCCTCAGGCACTCTGGCCTATAATATGTGAACCATCATACCTGCTAAACATCAGTATGTTAGCGCTTTCCTTGTTAACAAGCAAATGCATTTAGCTAAAAGCCTATGCAGCGTCCACACTCAGAGCCATTAGCTGTCATGTGTCACAGTTGTTTTCAATTTATAAAGCACAAGCTTATATATGATATCCACCGGCCTAAATGATAGCATAACAGTGAAACCGGTTTTGTAAGTTTTACATGTTCTACATAAAGGAGGAGCAGATGGATGACGTGCAGATAACCAAAGAGGACATTCCAAGTTCCAGATATGTGTCTCCCACTGATCCATCACATGTTCACTTATCCACTGGGTTTAACAAAAACATGACTTTACCTCAATAATATTCAAATCACCCCCCATTCCTTCTGAAAGTCCGTATTTGCATACGTCTTGATACAATTAGTTTTTAATGAGATTATCTGCAATGTTTGATCATTATAATTCAGTCTTTTTTAACACAATGGGCTCCGCACATGTGACCCGTTTTGTCACATTCCCAGGTGGGATTATTATTGCTGATAGCAGTGGTGGTTGAAACTAAAAAGGTTTCTAGCTGTAGGTTATAAAAGGAGAAATGAGCATAAACCAGAAATGTATGAATAAAAGCTGTAATAGTTGTGGGTGATGTGGGAATGCAGTGCTCTCACCTCCAGTCAGCGTGTAAAATGTGATTACTGTGATGAGTCCCCTCGGCATCATCACAGCTTCCCTTCGTTTGCCTCGCCCTCTCCTCTGCACATAATCCAATATCAGACTTTATGTTGGCAGTGAGACTCAGTTAACCTCTGCTGTGTTTCCAATGTCAAACGCATGCATCTGCAGCGATTCATGGCATCAGGACACAACTCTAAAATCTACTATCTGCTATGTAGTGCTTTCAAACTCATGGGTTAGGCTGCTTTTGTTGACCTCTTCCGTGTGCTCTCCAGAGGACATAAAGCCATCTGAGGGATACATTTGGCAGCAAAGTCTCCTTAGGTGAGAGAGGATGGAAATCATTTTTAGATGAGTGAGTAGGCAGGGAGGATGGAAGAGAGAAAACGTGTAATCCTTGTTGCCTGTGTTGGATCAGAGGTGTTAAAGGAAGGTATTATGTTGGAGTTAACCTTTAGAGGGCTAATTCAGTACTCAGCTCTACCATTACACATAGATGATGACACACGCATGAACTCCCACTTACCTCCATGTTTGTTCTTATCAGAGCCGCAGAAACCTGGCAAGCCTGAAGCCAATAGCCACCTGACCCCGAATATAGGCTCTAAATTAACAACATGCTCAAACTATTAAGTACCTTGTTTATCTTTCTGTTTTTATATTTTGACTTGAACTGCAAAGCACAGACATTTATTATATGCGTAATTCCACAAGACCTTTCAATTCCTATCTCTCAAAGTCACTCATAATAAAATCTAACAACATTATAATGCAATCCACATGTGGTTAACATAAGTGACCATGCACTGAGCACTTTGCAAAGTTCCTACAGCTGGTAGATAGAGGTGGTTTCCAATTGAGCTCAAACCCAAACCTCTCACTAGCCGTTTCTCAATGTCGAGTAAAGCTGCTGCAGAGCCACTATTTCAAGTATACTACGAAATCGAGTGTCGCCGAAGGACTGTTTAAATGCACAGCATTCCATGGGAGCCTGCCTGCAGACCTCCACTCTCAGGACAGTTCTGGTGCAGACCTCCACTCTCAGGACACCTCCACTGTCAGTACAGGAAGTGACGATTCTGACGCATTTTTTTCCCGCCCACCGAAGGACTCGTTTGATGGAAGTTTTCAAATCACAATGGAGACTCATCACGGAGGTGATGAGTCCGACCACCGTGCACTTTGGGTCGGCCTTGGTCAAGCCCTTTTCACCCCCCCAGCCTGGTTCTCGTAAAAGTGTTTCGCTCAAATGACACCATGGAGGAATGTAACGGGAGTTGACAAGGGACTCTGCCCTCCTCACGAGTGCCTATTTTATTAATTCGGACACTTTTTTTCACTTTTCCCCGGTTTTATTATTTTTTAGGTTATTTCACCCGGTTTCTACCGGGGACATTAAGTGCACGGGTATAGTCAGCCGAATTAGTGTTGATACTGCAAGGAGACGTATTGTGTGAAGAGAAATGTAAGTTGTTGTTTAATTGCTTATATATTTATGATCCACGTCACGTTTTCAGTTTTGGCGGCAGTTCTTCCTGTTTGTCTAGAAGTTTTCTCAGCAGGGCTCTATACATAGAGAACTACGGCAGATATGTAACATTTAATGCAGCCGAACCGTGTATTACAATGCTGTTATGTGATGACTTTCAAAGAGAAAAGAAAGCACACTCGGAATAAAGTTTTATTTTGTTTTTAAAAAACGTTTTCAGATTTCACATCACATAAACCCCAAATCCAAGCATGCATTGCGGCTAAACCATCCAATCATCGAGCTGAAGATCTTGCCTACGTCGGTTTCCGGTTTCATTTATCACCGATGTATTTTGTTATACACACATTCCTTCACATTTACATTTTAATTTGCATTAAAGTATTTTGTGAGGCCTTCCAACATGTTTTTAAATATAACTACGGTTGTAGTTGAAGAGTTTGTAAATTAACATGAACCGAAGTTGTTGCCTGGCAACTCAATCGCGCAACGTCAAGTCCGTTAATTCCACATCCACACGCATGGATTACCATCGATTTAATACATTAATTTAGCCTTTGTTTCTGCTAGAAGAGGTGTCGACCAGCTGGGGTAACAAGAAAATTGGCGTAATCGAGTGTGACTATTAAAAAAGAAATCATTATTATATTAATATTGACAATAACAACCGACCGTCGGGGTAGCATTTGTTTGGCATTTCCGGTTATTTCTCCAATGGTTAACATGGGTTAACAATACTGTGTAACTGTCACGTTTGAAGGAATGACATTTCGTGACATCTTCACGTCTCCCAGCATGGTAAATCGTCACATGTTCACGTCTTGCCGTGATATCGGGTTGGTTTTATGATATCACTGCCCCGTCCAAGACACGAGTGGATCTGACTTTAATTACATTTGACTCGAGTGTTTCGTCAACTTAATGTGTTGCTTAAAATAATACTTCTGCATACAGTATGTGACACTGTGAGTGTTACACGGCCAGATACGGCTCGGCTGACTCAGATAAGGAAATATATGATATATTATGAAGTGATATGATGTGATATGAATGATAATGGGACACATCGACGTCTGCACTCACAGTGCCGCGGACTGTAGGCTACGCTACGTAATGTTACATTGATCTGGTTACTCATGTTGTGGCAGATATTTAATTAAGCTTTCTTAACATAAAAGCATAATGATAGTTATAATAGTCCGATAGCTCTGAAGATGGGAGATGATATTCTATTAATTTTCACATTCACACAGTCGGTGATTTTGGCCGGCCGTCTTTCCTGCAACCGCAGTTTAAACTGTATTTCCTCCGCACACTGAGCTCTGATTGGTCAGCAGGCGTGCTGCTTTTTGCTGAGTTGATCTCTTATCCTGGAACCTATCAGAGCACAAACTAGGTTCCATGATAAGTCACCATGGAGATCTCGCCCGCTAAAAAGTGAACCAGCTTCTTAGTACCGGAAATCCCAGAAGTTATCTTGCTCAACGAAAATCCTGCTTCGTAGTATACCCCCCAGGTTAGCCGCTAAGCATAAGTTACCATGGAGATCTAGCCTGCTAAAAAGAGAACCAGCTTCGTAGGACCGGAAACCCAGAGTTTTCCCTGAATTTAGCCAGCTAAGCGAAAATCCTGCTTCGTAGTATACCCCCCTGGTCCCGACCAGGTTAGGTTACAGGCTAAGAGCTCAACTCAGTGAAATCAAGTTAAGTTTTTTCTTAAAGTGGACCTATCATGCTATATTTGAGGGCCATACCTATATAAAGTATATAAATATAATTTGTTTTTCAAAATGCCAAACAGATCCTGCATTTTAGCCATGCCTCATTTCGCTCTATTTGCTCTTTCCAGCCCTGTTTTTGCAGGGGCTGATTCTGTGACGTAGCTTTAATGCAAATGGGCTGCAGCTGACCACGCCCCTCGGCAGGAGAGAGGAGCATGCTTTGAGATCAGCTGCTCGGCTGTCAGAAGAGGGGGAGGAAAAAAAGATATCCGTTTTATTCTTATATGATTATATAGAGTCATTATTCATTTGTTTTAAAGCTCAATAAATAAGACCTTTGACCGGCACTGGTCTAATTTTGTCCGGAAGATTTAAACTTTAACTGAAACTCCGCACGGTCCCCTCGTTCCTTGGCGGAGAGGTGGGTGTTTGTCATCTGCTGGTGGACTACCGGAGAGAATTACAGTGCTTGCCTCGACGGGGAGGGATTGCATTGAATTACAGCAGCAGGAGGCGCAAACGCTTGCCTCTGGGAGGGAGAAAAAGAGCCACAGCGGAGAATAAACAGAAGGGAAACCATGGCAACCATGCGCGGGAAGTCTTCTTCGCTGCTTTTGTGGCAGACTACAGCACCACCTACAGGCCTGGCATATGTACTACAGTGTCTCCAGCGCTTTCGAACGGCAATGGCCATGGCTGTCTCCTCCTGATAGGTGGAGAGTTGCCCATATAGGCAGAGCTCCTCGTTTCTGACATCAGAGATATTTCAAATCTGTATCAGTCTGTATCAGATCTGTTGCAGCCCCGTTTTTAGAGATTTGGGTATGGAGGAAAAGAGAGAGGGTTGTGTTTTCTGACACTTGGTGAGTTCCCTGACGCACCGGGGACACATATTCATGTATAAAAGACATACAAAAGTGCATTTTGCATGATAGGTTCTCTTTTTGTAATGCCTAGCTTTTTTCCTCTTTGTGAGCGCCTTTTGTTATTTCCAGAACCTACTCTGTTGAGAGGGATTACCTGATCTGTGAAATTAAAATGTCAATGTTTTACATTCAAGACTTTGTCTCTGGGTCGTGCATTTGGGTTCATCAGTTTGTGTCGAGGTCCTGACAATAACTGCATATTACTGACACATCAGGAGATATTGATCAACATTACTTCAATCAGGAGGGACTTTCTTTTGATTTAACAATATGTTTTTATTGCCAAGAATACACAGATGAATAATAAAGATGATACAGTACATCTACTATTTTACTGGAATAATACATACATGGAATACATAATGTTGCTTTTCTCAGCTGCTTCAGTCTGATGTGCAGTTTCATGGAGTGTTTGTGTAATGTCCAACAATGATATTTAATCACAGTGTTGAAGGAGGGGTACCAGTGCCAAAGCATCAGCTCATTTATTATTATGTTTAAGAAAAACACAAATATGTTTTAACTGTAGTCTTTAATTGTAATGTCCTCCTATGCTTGGAGTGATTATGCAGTGTGCACTATCAGTGGTGGGTTAAGTATTAACAGGTAACTATAAGTACAATACCACTGTAAAAAATACTTTGTTACAAATGACAGTCCTGTTTAACTGGCAATAATCTACTGCACTTTACAACACACTGGCTGCCTGTAATGCCTCTGCCTTAACTTGCTGCTATCTTCTTGCTATGTAATATGTACGTATGTTTGTTTTACAGTGTATGTTGCACGTCTTTACTGATTGTATTTACTTGTTACTTTGAAGGTCCCATGTCATGTCCATTTCTACTGATCATAACTCCATTGTTGAGGTATACTAAAATAGATTTATATTGTGAAATTTTCCAAAATCGCATTGGTTTCTCATACAGCATCTCTGTATAGTATGTGTATTCACTCTCTGTTCTAAACGGCTTGTTGGAGCTCCTGCCCCTCCTCCCTATGAGCCCAGTGGCCATCTGCGAGACAGCGAGACATAGCAAAACCCAGCCCGAACACACACACACCCGCAGCCTGGCTGGGAGTTTGTGTGTGTGCTCACACACCGACTCACAGCCTCACCGCATCCAAGGAAGGAGAAATCGGCAGAGCTGCAGCTGAGAAAAGATTGAGTGTGTGTGTGTGTGTGTGTGTGTGTGTGTGTGTGTGTGTGTGTGTGTGTGTGTGTGTGAGGAAGTCCGCGGATTGGTCAATTAGGACCAATGGGTCCATTTGAGTATGGGCACGTCACTGTACCCAGTAAGA